>OX101727.1:28379581-28979581 GCA_944452665.1 Stenoptilia bipunctidactyla | reverse complement strand
TTGGGCCTTCATGAGTTTAAAATTAAGTATTTATTTTAAACAATAGGTAAGTTGCTTCATTGAAAAAAGCATAGAAAAACTAACAGAAAACATGAGAAACAGAACATTTCTTTAAAATCATTATTCTGTTGGATTACAATATACATATAATCAGAACGAATCATCAAAACGATATACCAAACTGTATACTTACATACCTACCATGAGTTGTACAATTAAAATAACATTTTTTACGACAGTTGAAAGCCATTCTATCGCTAACTTTGCAGAAGAAGGAAAGTCCATTTCACAGCTCGGGGCCACACAGAAATATAAAGCACACGAGTCCATTAACAACTCGGGTCGAATTTGAGAAATAATATAGATCGCAAGATGAAAATAACAACGCCGCATAAAACAAACAGCATTCAGTCACCCAACACCCACCACACCACATCACATCACAACAAATGGGTATTCTTTTTTTTTTTTTTTTTTTTTTTTTTTATAGGTGACTAAACCCGCGTTTGACCTCATTTACGTTTCATTCCTTTTTACGTTTCATTTTTTAAGCTACTCGTTGCATTTGTTGTGTACTACATACATACATAACGTCACGCCTGTATCCCTTATGGGGTAGGCAGAACACCAGAGGTTACAAGACCATCTGATGTCACGTTTGACAAATTTGGAGGTATTATAAAGATGGAAAGAGACTATTGTAGTGACAGGGGGTTAGCCTATCGCCCACAAAAACGCTTTACCTTAACCTCTGGCCCTTAACTGACTTCTACAGTATGCCCGGGAAGAGAAGCATCTGGCACATTCTACGTTTCTCTTTCGCTCCCAGTCCAGCATGGAAGCACTTATAGATTTGTACGTATGTTGTGTACCTATAAGTAATATAATATGAGTGGGCGTGAATCGGGTGCGTGACGGCAATGAGAGGAAGTTGGGCGGGCGCGGGTGGATTTCATTACTTGGAATTTGAAATGTATTAATTAGTAAGTACTTAGAATAAGACTCAAATTATGCAGAACTTACTAGGAATTCCTCGTTTATGGGGGATAATTGCAAACCCCAATCCCCAGCACGCAGGAGTTTCAGCGGGTTGCCCGGGCCTCTAGGCCAGGAACACCATGCTGATTCCTTCAGTGTAGCGCGCGTGCGGCCCAGGACATTTGGTAGGTACAAACTGCTAGTAATGCAACTAGTAATGTAATCTGCAAAAAAATGTTCCCATGATTTGGACGCCTCTCGAGCGCGAACTGAGCCGCAGTAGAGCGCACTCGTGACCTGCTCTAAGGTTGCGTACAAATTGCTAGTAATGTACTTAATATCCAGCGTCCGATGCCTGCGCTCGCTGTATTTGGACGTGTATTGCACCGAACTGAGCATTCAATACGGGCATCCTGAGTAAGATTTTTTCCGTATTTCGTCGCGAGCACGGTCCGTCTCCGTTCTTTTCCACCGACTTCCAAAAGGAAGAGGTTATCAAATCGTGTGTATGTTTGTTACTTGATTAATTGGTCAATTATGAATCGATTTGTAAGTATGATTCTTGTTGCATTTGATAGATCACAATAGGTCAGAGGTGGCCCATTGAAATTTAATGGAAATCGACTCAGTACCTACTTAAAAAAAACATGTACGAAAGCGGAGGATATTTTTCTAAGTAGCTGTAGGTGACATTTCACTTCAGCGAAAGTTTTGACAAGGATTTAAAAATGTTAGTGATGTTGGTTTTTTAATGCTCTGCATTTCATAATACCTATCTCCGCGACACCTCACAAAATTAATAGATCACATGGGATATAGAGTCCGAAGACCTCATTAGTGCTCTAATTTTTATCAGAGCTTCATCAGTATCATACATACCTTGAGTGACTGATAGACAACGTACAGCCATAACTACTAGGCGTAGAGAGCTGAAGCTTAAACATACATTCCTAGGGAGATGTTGGGGTGCACCAAGGCAAGTAACCCGAAATTCCCACGGGAACGGAAAACATAAGTATGACTTTTAATTTGTATGAAAATCTTATTCACTGAGTAGGTACACCGATGTGAAACTTTGACGACCGGCTGGTGTAATGGTAACATACATTGCCTTATATGCCAGAGATCCTGGGTTCGAATCCGGCGGCGGCGGATTTTGTGTGATGAACACAGATAGTAGTCGTCAAGTCATGGATGTTTTATGTTTATTTAAGGTTATTCTATTAAAAATATGTATTTATTCAATATTTATGTTTATATATTTCTTAAGTATATCAGTTATCTATTATTTTTGAATCCCGTGGGAAAATCGGGATAAAAGTACCCTATTCCAGACTGTAAACTATCACCATGCCAAATTTCATCCAAATCCGTTGAGCCGTTTTGCCGTGATGGAGGAACAAACATCCATACATCTAAACATTCACATTTATAACATTAGTAAGATTTATTTAACTTGCTAAAAAGGGTCGTAAATGGGTGTCTGGTTAGGTAAATTAAAAATAAATAAATATTTCCAACATTCACACCACATTATTTAGCCCAAATAAATTTTGCTTAAGAACTTACGCTTTGGATGCTAGATAGACAATTTTTATTCACGTACGGAGTCATAAGCAAAAGCTTATCGTTGTACTCATAAAAAAAAACTCCGAAGACCGCGACGTTGGTAGCGCACAGAAATTATAAAAGGAGAGAGGCTTACAGTTGAGAAAACAAAAACTTTAAATGTTCTGATTGTTTACATTTTCACGATACAAATTAATTATTAAATGATCTCCTAAACGAGTAAACTGATTTACATTATTCAAATGAATAAATTGGTTTTATACCCAGAGCTTTCATTTGACATCAAAATCGTTACGATAACTTAACAAACAAAAAAATCACATTTTCAAGATGCTCTCGTAATTATCCAATTTGCAATCAGAGTCCCTATGAAGTTGTCTAAAAAACCGACAATTCACGGATGGCGTCGAGCAGGCTATGAGCGTCACGCACACAGGAGCAAGTCTCACTCAACACAGGCGCAATTCGTGTTCGCGAGCGGTGCTCGGGCAATTAGTACACGGGCGCACGAACGCCCGTACACATTGTGCAACGAGCATTTTTTGATGTTATTCAAAAAACAGAAAATGTACGGATAGCTTTGAGCAGGCCACGAGTGCGCTCTTCTGCGGCTCAGTTCGCGCTCAAGAGGCGTAGGTACAAATCATGGGATCTTTTTTTGCAGATTACATTACTGATCGTGACGGAGCCACGCACACCGAAATAACGACGCCTATTTAGCAGGCTAGAGTCTCGTTCGTTACCGGAATTAACCAGACAAATCGCTCCACCAACTAAGAACGGCCATGCACAACCACCGACCGAATCAAGAAAGAGCTGTTAATCTGTCAATCCTTCCGGTGTCCGGGCCTGGTGAGATTTCCCGTGTTGAGTCAAATTAAGCCGCGGACTCCACTCCTGGTGGTGCCCTTCCGTCAATTCCTTTAAGTTTCAGCTTTGAGATGATTATGAATGACTCTTTGCGAATTACCATTGTCTTTTTTCTATTGTTAAAAAAATTACCTACTTTTTAATTTTTCGAAAACGAAAATATAATCTCTTTCGATCAACATAAAGTTTTTTATTCAGAATCAATAAAATAAACACAAGCACTTTCATGCCTAAAGATGAGTGGAGCGACTATTGTCTTGTGAGTTTTCCTCTTTCAAAGACAAGGTTCTCTACTACTTTGAGGAGAATTTGAAATACTAGCTAAATATTATGTTACTGTAGCCAGTAATATAGTAGCCCAAACGTGCCAATGAGGTAGCCCTTGGAAAATGATGCGCCCTGATTGGCCCATTTGAATTGGATCAACCACTGCTCATACGCAAAAAAGGTAGATTTGTATAAAAATCCCTTAATTATTATTATTACTCATCGTGACACTTGTATCTCCGAACGGAGCTACATTTTTATGGTCAGCTGGCAATGGATCAACAAAGGACACCCGGATCAACATGTTTTTTTTTTTTTTTTTTATTTATTAACAAAACTGGTTACAATAATTCAAAACATATTATCTCGCCAAACTTATCGTTTGAAGGCGAGTTGCGCTCCTTATTTGTACATTTATATAACCATAATAACAACTTATTTTACATTTCTTTTAATAATCTATATATGACAACAAAATAAAAGTACCTACATTTTCTCTTATTTGTATTTTAACAATATCAAAGTTTTCCATACTGAAGGTTACCTATTCAATTTTTCAGTTCGAGCAAAGTATCTCTTAGCTTTCTTTTTAATAAATTTTTAGACAATTTTGGACTTTGTCTTAATAATTCTAATTTATTATATATTTTTGGCACCAGGTATTTGGATAATCTTTCTCCATAATAATTTTTAACACTAGATTGTATAAATTTTCCTTCCCTTGCATTTTTAGTTTTATATTTACTTTTTATTTTATTTTTAAATTCTTCACTGAAGTAGTATTCTAATCCAATAAAGTATTTTAATTTAAGATCTACTGGTAAAATTTTACCAAAGTTAAAAAGTTGATCATAATCCTTGTTGCACATATCTTTATCTTTTTTACTAACTAAATACTAAAGTAGCCTTTTTTGTATGTTTTTTATGTCATTTAAATAGGTTTTCAATGTGCGACCATATACTATAAGACCGTAGCCTATTATTGAGTCTGCAAGTGCATTATATACTACACGCATAGTTTTTTTGTTTATAGTTCTCTTTAGTTGAAAAAAAATCCCTATTGTTGATCTTAGCTTATTACAAACATCATTTATGTGCAGTTTCCAGTTAAAATGTTTATCTATGTTTAAACCTAAATACTTGAAATCCTGAACATACTCGATTTTACAACACATACAATTATATTTAGTATTGTGTAAGCACTCATATGTATGGCCAATAATTGAATGATTTTCCGACTTAACATTTTTAGCGACACGATTATATGGGGAGTAAATATGCATGCATTTTGTTTTATTAATATTAATAATTTATTTATTTACTGTTAGTTATACGGACAGTGCCCAGTTACATAACAAACACAGTTAGTTTTACACAACAGAAAAAAAAAAAGAAAACAAGAATAAAGAAAAATTAGTACAAAGGTGTCACACGTAAAACATTTAAAGCGGGCACCCGCTTTCACAAAAATACAGACATTTAGACTGAATAGTCCCCAAATTATCTGTGAATACGTCGCAGTCAGGCTGTTGACACAAGAGTGCATTGAGACCTGCGTGCATCTGACAGATAGGCGAGTGATCATACGCGATAGTTTGACCAGTGGGGGATGCGAATAGGCGGCGCGGACGACAGGCACGGCGACGAACATAGTGGTCCGGTACGTGCAGTCGTAGTAATTGCTCCTGCAGCTCTTGGCATTGAATGGTGCCACGTATGACTTTCACCGCTGTTAAAATTAAGTCCTTGTGACGCCTCACCTCCAACGAACACATACCGAGCATACCTAATAGAAATTTTGTTGGATATAGGAATGGGTAATATCCATACTTTCTTTTATAAAGATATCTTAAAAATGCTTTTTGTACTTTCTCCACCATTAACTTATATTTAGCTTCGTGTGGATTCCATACACATGAACTTGTCTCTAATTTACTTCTGATCAATGTCATGTAAAGAAGTTTCATGACGTGAGGATTGTGGAAGTCATGCATATTTCTAAGTGCGAAACCCAAGCGACGAAAACATTCTTTTGTAATCATGGTAATGTGTTGGTTAAAGGTTAAGGCAGGGTCAAAAGTGACACCAAGGTCTCTCATCGTCTGAGTACGAGAAATATCGATGCCACATAATTTATAATTGAAATGGACCGGTAAGTGCTTCCTAGTAAACGACATTACAAAACATAACAAAATAATGATCCCATTGTCATGGGCCCATTTGGTTATCATATCAAAGTCATCTTGTACTTGCTTTTGTGCCTCTGCTATGTGTTTCGAGGCTGAGACGATGCACATATCGTCTGCATACATATACACCTGACAGTGGCGCGTCACGTTGGCCACGCTGTTGACGTGCATGAGGTAGCCCACGGGCCGAACACCGACCCGGTCGGGACTCCTAGCTCCATGGCCGCCTCCTCACCCATCACGCCGTTCACACAAGTGTGTATCTTTCTTCCGCTCAGGTAGTTCCTGAAAAAGTCGTTGGTCGGGCCACGCACTCCACACTCATCCATCGCCTTCAGCAGCATGTCATGGTCAAGAGTATCGAACGCCTTTTTGTAATCAATAAAAAGAGCTATCAATTGCTCACCCGAGTTTAGGCAGCCATTTACGTAGTCAGCAAAACCAGTGAGGGCCGTGCTAGTACTTCGCCCTTTCCTAAAGCCGTGCTGGCTTTCATTTAAAATTTTATGTTTTTCTAAGAATGCGCAAATTTGGTTCATAATGCATTTCTCAACTATTTTATTTATCACTGATAATATTGCTATTGGCCTGTAGTTTACATACTCTAAGTGACTGCCAGTTTTATATATTGGACGTATAATAGCATGTTTTAATTGATCAGGATAAACACCTTTCGTTAAGCACAAGTTAATGAAATGAGCTAAAATAGGACTTAATTTATCAGATAAGTATTTCATATCTATTATTCTAATGCCATCTATACCTGGAGCCTTTTCACACGATAATTTATCTATGATTTTTTTAACATCCGAAGTCGTAACCTTCATAAATCTAAAGCTACAATTGCTAGGGTTCACATAACTTTCTCTATTTAACAAATTTATATTGCACTTATGTTTAATGCTTTTAATTTCATGAGTAAATGTCCTTGAGAAGTTTGTACATATTTGAGTTAAATTCTCTATTTTCCCTAAAAAGTTTAAAATCACATTATCTAGTCTGTTCTTTTTTCTACCTATCCATGAATTTATATTTGACCATATTTTTCTAAGATCACTATTACAATTCTTTATTTCATTTTGCCTGTATTTATTTTTTGCCTCGTTTATTAATTTATTCACCTTATTCCTAAATTTTGTATATTCTAAACGATTATTCATATTGGATGGTGTCGATTTCCATACTTTAAATAAATAATCTCTTCGTAGTATCATTTTATACAAGTATTTATCTATCCAAGGTTGCCTTTTTCTCCGCTCAAAAAAGGTTATATCAATCGTGCTTTCTTTATAAATACTTATCACTTAATAAGGAAGAGAGCGTATTATATAAGATAATCGGGCACTTAATTAATAGTAACTGGGTCCAATCACAAGCATCGAGTCTCTGTCTCACCGCCTTATCACTAATCACCTGCCGCACTTTATCACTGCACTCATTGTCAAGGTCATGCTGATTGCCGCGTAAACACAAGGATAGCCCTACCGCGTGATGATCGGATATGCGCGTCTCGAGAACGTACGATGAGACCGCCGAATAGCTGCTACCCGCTCGCACCCATACATGATCCAAGCAAGAAGACTGCAATCGCCCGTTCACTATTGCTTCGCGCGTAATTTCGCTATTAGGAATAACACACTGCAAGCCATACTCACACAGGGTGTTTTTATATTTTGTGGTGGTCGGCGATACTAGATTATTTAATATATTTATATTGGTGTCTCCTATGATTATAACTCGTTCTGAGATGGGTATTGTATCCATGACCGACTTTAGTTGTTCTATAAATCTTACTGCGTTTTTACATGGTGGTTTGTATACTGCACATATGTTTGTGATACTTCCTCCTAGTTTTAGTTTGCCGTGTATAATTTCAAGATCTTCTAAATTTTTGTTACAAGCTTCAAAATATAAATTTTCCTTAACGTATATCAATATTCCACCACCTCTTGATGTTTTTCTTGCCCGTATATGTGTATTATATCCCGGTATTTTATAAAAAGCCATCTCCCACTCTTTTATATTTATTTCACTTAGTATCAATACATCGATAGTATATTTATTCTGGTCCAGTAATATTAGTAGTTCGTTATAATGTTTCCTAAGGGAACTTATATTCCAGTATGGTAAAACACACATATTCCTAATATGTGTGTTTTACCACCCTGTTGTAAATTTAAATTATTCGTTAGCGTTGTCATGTTATAATATCTGGTATACACAAAATCATCTGATATATCCTTTAAAGTATCGAATTTTAAAGTAACAAAAACATGTCGTGTGCGCCTGGCCGCTGGCTGCGTTTATTTAGTTTCGGTCGATTTTATCGCCGAAAGCTAATAAGTCGCTCTCGGACCTTATATTATAGATTTTTTTTTCATCACTATTTTTTTTCGCAAGAATATTGCCGTTTTGTATCCATATGTATTAAAAATCTTTTGATTTAAGTGTATTTCTGGCGGACCATAACAACTGGCGCTTGCATCTTGGCAGATCCTCATTAATAAATATACGCTTCTCGTTTCCATTACCGTAAATGTTGTTATTAGTTAGTGTTTTATTCTCTTTTCTAGCAATTAGCCAGTCTTTTTGGGCATTTTTAGAGCGTAGGGTAACCAAAACGTTCCCAGGCCTCGGGTCGTCTTTTTTATCATGCCCTTCCCTCTGCGCATACTCAATGTCGTTGGGGTTTAAGTTGATTTTTACAGCTAATTCTTGTACCACAGATATTAAGATTTTTTCGTTAGGCTTCATCTCCAAACCGTGAATTTCTATATTCTTTTCTTTGGATTGCACTTCAAGCTCTGTCATCCTCTCCTCAAGAGCTTTGTTACATTTCTCTAAAAAAGACGTTTTTTTGTTCCATGTGAAAATGGATCAACAAATTACTACCTTTACGGCACGTTGGAGCCACAAAGTGCCCAAAGGGATATATATACAGCTAAAAACAGTAGTTAGCTTTTGATGAAATCTATTTGATAACAGATGGCGTGAAAATAAAGTGATGGGTAAGACCACAGACGTACATCTACATAGATGACGCATGTGTCACGATTTGTATTGAACCAAGCGTGCCGACTTTTGAACACCTTTTATGACGTCACAGCTGATATTTTGTGATATAAAATACAAACCGGTTCAAATACACTGATGCCGCCGATGAAATCGATTATTGAGAACGATACCTATATTGTGATATCGATTTTTAAAGATATATACTTACATTACGCGACTGAATTTAGCGGCGACCAACCTTGACGGGGTCGGGGTTCGGACACGCGAAGTAAATGCACTTGCGTTGTCTATGTAGATAATATGTCTGTGCCTAAGACAGATACTACAAAGTTCAGCCGGTGCGGGAAAGGTCATAAGGTCACTGACTGCGGCACAAGTCTTGTTTTGGCTTATTAGGTTGACTAGGGTTGTCAAAATATTTTGTTGTAAAATAATTAAATAAACCTCTATGAAAGTCTTTACCAGCACTGATCATACTTATTTTATAGATAGAAGCTAACCCTTAAGTTTTATCTCCATATTTTACACGTTGTATTGTATATACAAAAATCAAATGTACAAACTCCATGAATATTATGAATTCCTTCCATTTTATATGCTTTCAAATAAAATAGGTAAACAATCTGTCTTCTAAAAACTTCTGCAATAATGTTTTTAAGTTTTTGCATTTAAAATGCTCAATTATTCTTAAATAAATGAAAAATGTGATAAATAACTGGGATTCACAATTTCTGTAAAGAAATTGGTCTCGGGTGGTCTTAGCTGCAAAGCTATACCATAAGATGGAGCTACGTTAGCAATATTATAACCACAAAGCAGAATATAACGTAAAAACAAAAATGTGGTAAGTAATTTCGAGGCGTACCGCCAGGCCCCGGTAGCTCAGTGGAAGAGCACTCGTCCGGCAAACGAGAGGTCCCAGGTTCGAATCCTGGTCGGGTAATTTTTATTTATCACATTTTTCATTTATTTAACTTCTGCAATACCTTATTAATCTATGATGATGATACGTAATTCAATCCCAGGACATTCCCGAGTTTTGACGTTTTGGCAGATACAAAATTCATTTTCATCCAATTTCATTCAAGTTCATTTAAAGCGATCGAGCGCTGTCTTTCTAAATAGTTTGATTAGACGTCATCGATAGATTTAGCGCTGCAGCCGCTGCAACGTCGAATTCAGTCCATGCCGCCCATGTTCCGCGCTCTTGACATAAAAATGTAACACATTTTTTTGTTCGAGATAGCTTCTCTATACGTAGTACTAATATCTCAATGACTAAGAAAGAATCTGTAAACATTGTGATCTTGAGGTCTTAAATTGTCTTTTATGTAAAACGAAATTAAACATGTAATTGTTGACTATTATTGCAATCACCCCAAGGATACGACAACACAACACAATTGATTTTCAATTAAGGAGTTTCCTTACACAACCAACGTAGGTACTTCAATAGATTTTTATTTATTATCATTATTATCTATAGATATCACCCTGTACATTAATTGGTACAAAATCTATGATGATAAGATAAGATGATAATAATTGCTTACGAGATAGGAAAATTAAGTTTCAAATGATAGGTAACCCTTCGCCCGTATTGTTTTGAATTAGATCACAAGAAGTTGGTCTCAGGGACCGAACTTTTAAATCTGCCGTGGTTACTGTGCATATCAAAAAACGCAGGTTAAACGCGATCGGCTCGGCCGGTATTAGGATGGGTGACCGCCGATCATTTATTTCTCCCGACGACTTCCGTGCTTCGGAGGGCACGTTAAGCAGCCGGTCCCGGGTGCTGCATACAGTAGTCGTTAGGGTTTGTTAGAAGCCATTTCGGCACCCTGACAATTCTTACCAACCAGCACTGGGACAGCTTCGTGGATTACGGCCTAAGGCTCCTCGTCACCCAGAGGAGAGGCTCATAGCTCTGCTGTGGGCCCATTACACGGAGTTGTGATGATGATGATGATTTTTTAAATAAGAGCGAATACCATTTTATTTATTTATTTATCCTCACCTCTGTTTCATAGTTTATCTTTTTTATATGGTAGATACAATACAGTAAATACCTACAATAACAATTCATAAATTCCTTCATGCACAAAGCTTACTAAAAATTGCTGCAGTGTTGTACCTAAGTCCTTAATTCCAAAATAAAAGTACCTATGTAGCAAATTATTTTCACAGCAGTTCATAAGATCCTTATCGTAATATTCTTATTCATTATTTGCTATGGCCACTTGATATGAGTAATCTGTGCCGCCTTGGTAAGTTGATGCCAATGATACCATTCTCGAATCATGCGCCCGCTTTCCCGTTGCAATTGGTATAGGAAGATAAGCAATGGTCATTAATACCTAACCATTAGAAAAACAAAAAGGAGGACTAATAAGTTTAGAGTTTCCGGAACACCTGATCCACTGGACCACAAGTAGGTTAAGATAGTAGGTAGATAAACTTATGCACCTATTCACCTATATTATTAATGTTCAGATATAAGTAGTCAGTCTAACAGACAACAATCAGTCGGACTAATGTACCCGCCACTATGGCTTTCCTGTTACAAGTGCTCGTATTATATGTCAGTGTTGTTAACGTTCAATCAGCAAGAATACTGGCTGTTTTCCCTATGCCATCCGTAAGCCACCAAATTGTTTTTCGGCCCATTACACACGAGTTAGCAAAACGAGGACATGATGTGACCGTTATCACACCTTATCCCGCCTTTGCGAAAGGAGAAGCTCCAGCGAATCTTACAGAAATAGATGTTCAAGATGTATCATTGAAATTTTGGGGTCAATTTATGGCGATTAAGTCCACTGGTAAAAAGAGTGATCAATTGAAACAACTACACTCCCTTATGGATAGAATAACAAAAGTGTTTGAGCTTCAGCTGCGATCAAAGGCAGTGTCCTCTTTCATCGAAAGGGAAAGACATGGAAAAGGGTTCGACGTTTTAATCCTGGAAGCTGTTGTGAGACCAACATTAGTGTATGCTTATTTGTTTGATGCTCCTGTAATAGCAGTCAGTTCACTGGGTGCTGTACCTGGCCTCTATGAGATTATGGGCGCACCCGAACACCCGGTATTGTATCCATCTTTGACGCAAAATAAAATCAGAAATATGTCTGTATATGACAAGATCTTCGAAACATTAAAGCAGTTGTATCTGTACAAATTCTCAAGTGACAACGAGAAGAAACAAAGTGTAATACTTCGCGAAGTATTTGGAGAAAATGTACCAAGATTAAAAGATTTATACGAGAAAGTCGAAATGGCTTTAATAAATGTAAATCCAATTTGGGAAGGTAACAGACCTGTGCCACCAAATGTCATTCACATGGGTGGTATTCATCAGACACCGAAGAAAGACTTGCCAAAAGTAAGATACCTACATTTTTACTTATTTATAAGCATATTTTAGATAACTTCCTATCTCAAATGCTTGAATTTTTAATATTACAAAAACAAATCTGTCAACAGAATTTGAAATAAGTATTTGAAAATAACATTTAAAATCATAACCATAAGAGATCGATTTAAGATTAAATATCAAAAATAAAACATTATATTGGTAGGTGTTAATATTTTATTTTTATAACTAATGGAGTACGTGTGTTAATATTTTATTTACCTAATTAAGTATTTTTTCCTAGTCTCACCTAATAGTACTTCCCGGAGGAACAAAAACAAAATATATATGACCTCATGCACATGTTCAATTTTAAAAGACCCCGCCATTTTAACGCGCTGCATAATCAACCCTTAAAAATACTTTTGACCGAATTCTATAAAAGGAGGTTATCAGTTCGACCCATATGTAGGTATGTAATATGTTCAGAACTGCCCAGTTTTTGCATATGTTAGTCTATATCAGCGTCTGAACTCTGAACAAATGTGCCAAATTTCAAAAGTGTGTATATGTATGTATGTTTGTGTTCGCATATCTCCGGAACTACAAGTCCGATTTCAGTAAATGTTATACTAGGTATTCAAATTCAACTAAGGTATTCCCTTGCAAGTCAAATGCAAGTTTCATAAAAATCGGCTCAGTAGTTTTTGAGATAGTGAATTTCAACTGACTTTTTTATGTTTATTTTCGCATATCTCCGGAGCTACAAGTTCGATTTAAGCAATTCTTTTACAAAATATTGTTCAACTTAGGGAACACTGCCAGTTTCATCAAAATTAGTTAAGATGTTTTGGAGATAGAGAATTTCAGCCGACTGAAGAAAAATCTACCTACAATACCGATATCAATCAGGTACCTTTATGGACTTACCGTAGTTTACCCTACAACTTAAGTTAAAAATTAAAGGTAATAAATAAAAATATTCTGAAAGAATAAAACCGACATCAAAAATTAACTAAAAATTAAAAACTAAAAACGATAACTTCTGTCTAAAATAAACTCACTTTAATACATATACCTACCTACCAACTAAGTATTCGTTGAAGTCGGTGCTTGCCCGAATTAAGGTAAGAGTAATTAAATTAAAGCATACAAATCAATCTTTAAAAGGCACCGACTGAGTTTATTTTAGACAGAAGTTATCGTTTTTATTTTTAAATTTTTAGTTCAATTATGAAGACGGTTTTATTTTTTTAGATTTTTTTATGCCTTGAGACCTGTATGTTGATTTATGGCCTTCAATAAAAAAATTACAGGATTTGAAAACATATTTAGACAATTCGAAAAACGGAACAATCTACGTTAGCTTTGGTACTAATGCGAGTCCCTCAATGATGCCAGCAGAAAAAATCAGAGCAATGATTAATGTGTTCTCAAGATTACCGTACGACATTCTATGGAAATATGACAAAGACGAGTTACCAGTAAAAGCTGACAACATAAGGCTATCTAAGTGGCTTCCTCAAGCTGATTTACTTCGTAAGTATTTAGATCTATAAGGTAGTGTAACTTATCACAAGTCTTAAATCATACATGAAGATCTCGAAAGAACAGCGCCGCCAAATCGGCAAGAGAATCTTTGCTCTTTAGCTCATGGGGAATTTTTCACAATATTCGCATAATAGATATCACAATCGCATACCTATGATATTTTTTTTATATTCGCACAAATATCCGCTATATCTACTAAATGTATCCTGTAATGACAAAAGCTTCAGAAAGCGTAGAATACTCTGAATACTTCTTAATATTTACGTAAATATTCTGAAAACTTGGAGGAAAAAAAATGCTCTGTATGAGTAAATCGAACCCATACCCTTTTACCATCGGACTACTAGACACAGAATAGTTATTTCATGGTCTACAAACCCCTTTCGTTTGATCGTTAATCTCTGGGACACCCTAAATACAGGGTGACTGGTGGGTCACTTTCGAAAATCGACACGAAGAGAAAAAAATGTAAGTAACTAAAAATAAATATTATATAATATTAAATATAATATTATTTACTGAGTACATTTAAAGGAAAGGTTAAGCATTGATTACGCAACACATGGTTGCACTAGTGTTGGCAGCGATCCGCGTGCCAGGTCACGTGTCGCGATTGACTTAGGCGTAAGTAAAGTTAATAGTAACAAAACTTTATTTAGGCATAGGGAATTCTAGTGAAAAATTAAGTACATACTTTTATTACATAATCGAGAATCGAGGACTCGAGGACGAATCGATACTGGAGGATTGCTATCGAGGACGATAGCAATCCTCCAGTATCTAAAATTTGTCACCAGTTAACCTACCTTTTTGATTTAACTGTCTGCGTCTACTTTCCAGTATAGTCCTAGTACTTTTGAGCGTCGAGTGAATAGGTTTCTCGTGGATGGACGTGTACTACCTTAGTCTTCATGTTCACTTACCATCAGGTGTCATGAAAACAAAGGTTCCGTACTTATGTTATAAAAAAAATGAACGAGCTACTATACTGTTTTTAAACTAATATATATTGTTACAGAACATCCTAAGATAAAGTTATTTATAACTCAATGCGGGCTGCAGTCGACGGACGAGGCAATTACCGCCGGAGTCCCGCTGGTCGCAATACCTGTGTATGCAGATCAGTATTTCAATTCGGAAAGATCTGAACAGTTTGGAATCGGGATTAAAGTGGACATGGAAACACTTTCTGAAGAAGCTCTTCAGAGCGCTATAGAAAAAGTCCTTGGTGATGAAAGGTGAGCTCAAAAATGGAGTCGATAACAAAGAAGTACCTACACGTAGAATATCAATGTCCACTTCCGTGGCCTTTTGGTCGAAAGTTTGGCTGCAACTTGAGAGATTCGGGGGTCTTAGCTGGGCCATTTTTATAGATGTGTAGTTGCTAGCCAGTTGGACCATGACGGGATCCTACGACAAAGCTTATTTTAGGGCCACATATATGTGGTGTATTGGTTTGGGCAATTTATTGATTTCTTTATATGAGTTCGGTGGGTTCTGAACCTTCTTGTATCTTCATTTATTAGAAGTCGCGCGCAGTTTTACATGCGTTACATTTGAACCCGTAAGCTTTTATTGAAGTTTAAGTAGTTTAAGTACCTATAACCTTCTCTAAGAGCTAGATCATATTATATACAAGGATATATAAGGAAATCTATTATATCTATTATATATAAGGAAATCTCAAAGTAATGGGATTCTTGATATCCCATTACTTTGAGATTTCCTTACTAAAAAATAATACTTTTTGCCAAAGAATATGTGGTTCTAAAGTGCATACTTTCCAAGATATCATCAATCTAAATATAATGAGTTCATAAATTATTAGGTCCTTACATATGAAATTGCCGTTTTGTATGGGAGGAATAAAAGTCGTTTATTTTTTTAATATAATATAATAGGTCTTTACCTATGAAACTGCCGTTTTGCCGTACTGGCCATTTCAAATGAAAATATTTTTTTTTGACTGATAATTCTAATTTCAAATTAATTTCATTTGACAAACATGGAATTCTTTTTCTAAAATCGTCATTTGTTTAATAGTTAGTGTTTTGTTTTCAACGTATTCGAACATTTTTCGTCATCATGGATAAGTTAAAAATTCGAGTAATTATGGAGTATGAGTACCGTCGTGGCAGCAAAGCGGCACAAGCGGCACGCAACATCAACGACGTTTACGGAGCGAACACTACAAACGAACGCACCACCCGTTATTGGTTATCCGCTTCCGTTCTGGAAATTTTGACCTGAAAAATGAACCCCGTGGTCGTCCGAAAACTTTGGTCGACAATGACGAATTAAAGGCAATTGTGGAAGCTGATGAAACTCAATCCACGGCTGAATTAGCAGCAGCTTTCGACGTTAGCATCAAAACAATATTGGTCCATTTGCGTCAAATTGGCAAGGTAAAAAAACTTGACAAATGGGTACCCCACGAACTCAATGACCGCCAGCGCGAAGTACGCGTGGAGACGTGCCATGCACTGCTCAGCAGGCATACAAATGAAGGAATTCTGAACCGCATTGTTACTTGTGACGAGAAATGGATCCTGTTTGACAATCGTAAGCGCTCAGCAAGTTGGTTGGACCCTGGTTCAGCACCCAAACAATGCCCTAAACGAAAACTTGCCCCTAGAAAAGTGATGGTCACTGTTTAGTGATCTAACGCGGGTGTAATTCATCACAGCTTCTTGCCAAACGGGACAAGCATTACTGCAGATGTGTACTGTGAAGAACTGAACACAATGATGGAGAAGCTCGCACGTCTCCAACCAGCTTTGGTCAAACGTTCGGCTCCACTTCTCCTACACGACAACGCGCGACCTCATACTGCACAGCAGACGGTCTCCAAGCTACAAGAGTTGGGGTTGGAAGTTCTCCGTCATCCGCCGTACTCACCAGACTTTGCGCCTACAGACTTCTACTTTTTCCAGAATTTGGATAACTTCTTGGCGGGAAAAAAATTCAATACCCGAGAAGCAGTTCAAAATGCCTTTGAAGAATTTGTTGCCTCCCGTCCAGCTGATTTCTTCAAGAAAGGCATCAATAAGCTACCAATGCATTGGCAAAGATGCATTGATTGCATGGGTGGTTACTTTGATTAATAGAAATAAAAAATATATAAAAAAATTACGCTTCATTTATTTCGTGAAAAACGGAAATTTCATAGGTAAAGACCTAATATTTATTTAATCAAAGTATGATCCATTGCTATCTATGCACTACTGCCATCTCATAGGTAGTTCGTTTATGCCTTTTCTAAAAAAAACATTAGGACGGGAATCAATGAAATCTTTGAAGGCGGTTTGACTGCCTCATCGGATTTGAATTTTTTCCCCTCCAAAAAGTTATCCAAATTTCTAAAAAAAATGGTAGTGTGTTGGAGCAAGGTCCGGGGAGTACGGTGGATGTCTTAAACATTCTAGTTGAAGTTTAATTTGGTAGCAGTATGTTCTGCAGTGTGTGGTCTTGCGTTGTCCTGAAACAGCAGTGGCCTTGTACGATTGACCAGTCTCGGTTGTTTATCCATCGTTATTTGGAGCTGACTACAGTAAATATCTGCAGTAATCGTCTGGCAGATTTAAGAAAGCTGTAGTGCACCACACCGGCACTAGTCCACCAAACGCTGACCAATAACTTTTTTCTAGTTAATTTTCTCTTGGTGCAGAATTTGGATGGTTCACCGGGATTCAGCCATTGCAATCTGCACTTCCTAATGTCGAAGAGTATCCACTTTTCATCACAGGTAATGATTCAATTTAAAATCCCTTCATTATTGTGCCGGTTGAGTAAAGTAACGCAGCAGTCGACGCGCGTTTGTCTGTTTGCTTCACTCAATTTGTTTCAAGTGGATTAAAACAGTTTTATCACTAACACCGCAGCCTGCAGCTAACTCGGACGTAGTTTGCGATAGATCAGCATCCACAATACCCTTCAATTCTTCATTTTCGACTTTGGTCTCCGACCGTCCACGGGGATTGTTCTGTAGGTTGAAATTTCCAGAACGAAACCGTTAAAACCAAAAACGCACTGTGTTTTCTCTAGCGACACCACTGCATACACATAATTAATTCTTCGAGGCGTTTCTGCAGCACTGGTGGAACTCATATTCGGCCATAACGCGAAACTTTAAATTTTTGTATTTTGTAAACTCAATGCCGCAGAGAAAAAACCAAAAAAAAGCTGTATAAGTTTGAATTTGGAATTCTAAACCAAAGAGGAGATATTTGAGATTAAAGTGGCCAGTACGACAAAACAATTGCATATGTAAGGACCTAATATTACCCTTGTCAAACCTCTTTAACATTCATTCAATAGACGCGTGTCACTGAAGCCATACAATAATCAACAAAAACATTATAAATGTTGAGGAACATTGCATACAATGTATAACGCAAAACGTTGCGAACTGTACCTGTGCACAGCGATATAAAAGGGATAGAAAATACCACGTTGTCACACTTCGCATACAGATGTTTTACATAGGACGTTTTGACTTAATTTAATTATATTGTATGAAAAATAAAAAAAATAAAAATTTTAAAAAAAGACGTGTGGCACTCGGAGACTGCCGCGGTAAAGCGGCAGTCTCCGAGTTATCAACTTATGCAATTATAATTATTTATTTATTTTATTAATGCAGTAATGTTTGATCTAATATGAAGTT
This sequence comes from Stenoptilia bipunctidactyla, assembly GCA_944452665.1. Lineage (NCBI taxonomy): Eukaryota > Metazoa > Arthropoda > Insecta > Lepidoptera > Pterophoridae > Stenoptilia > Stenoptilia bipunctidactyla. Next base: position 28,961,124 of record OX101727.1, on the reverse strand, counting down.
CCACCAGCTTCTAGTAGATGGCGCTGATTGTTTATTAAAGCCTGCATGTAAAGTTATGAAATCAAAGTATCCCCGCTGTGCCGGTCGGAGTGGGGGGTGTTAGGTTTTTTCGTTACGGAATTTCTGGATTCGATCCCCACGCTCAAGGTCCGTGATAGAAGCTATGCAATAGCTTAATTATTCACATGTTATTTGATTCTATTACATGGTCCCATTATTATCTTAGAGTTATGGGAAATCAAGCGGAACTCCTTGTATATGCAAATCATTTTTTTTTTAAATACTGATAGAGTTTCAATAATCAACGAATGCAGAGAATTAAAAAACCGCCTTCACTAACGTTTTACAATCCTTGTCAGAACTGGCTGAAGTATAAGGTCATCAAGGTATTCCTACAGGGTTAATTTTAGTTAGCGCATCCCAACAAAAATCCCAACAACATTATTTCTACGACTTTTAACAAATCTTGATAAATATCACAAAAAAGGTAATCCACCTTTAAAAAAAAATTAAAACAATTTGTCTGCACGCTGCGATGTTTTTCCTTCGCATGGTGCGTGGCATATCTGCGCTCAGAGTAAAAAGAGCCAGGTAATCCAGTTTAGAGGCAATAAATAAAATCTTTGTATGGAATAACTTATATTTTTAAAAGTATTAACACACGAATTAAGAACATCCTCCTTTTGAAAGTCGGTTATATTAGGATGGATAGATTAACATAATATGTTTATGCTTTGATTAAAAATAAATACCTATGTACCTATGTTTTTATATAGGCAGTACAAAAAAAACTTAGGTACAACACGGTTAAGCTCTATGGTACTTTGAAACCTCTCGAATGAGCGACTTACATGCTGCTTCCCCGACTTAACGCGTGTAGAAATATTCAAAGGTCGATATTCCGTGTGATTAAAAGATAACAAAGCTTAATAGGTAGGTACCTAATTAAATACAATAACATAACTTTTGTAAAATATCAATATACGTAGGTAATATGGATTATTTTCGGATACCGATAAATCATAGCCGGAAATATTTTTTTATCATCACATGATGTAGCTTTATCGTAATTAGCATGACTTGAGACATTGTGGCTCCAGAAATGTGGACATTTGACTATAAAAACAGTAATATTGTTTTCGTGATTCATACTATTAAATAAAACACTTTCCAACCTGATTTATTGCTATTAGTCTCGTGACCACGGGGTCTGCAAGGACACCGAAACGTCGAGTTAAAATTTAAAATGTAAATTATACGCGATAAATCCGGTACCTAAAATATTGTTTTAGCCAAAAACAGTGTTACTGAACGTAGAAGGTAGGGTCAAGACCTATTTTAAGAATTAATAATCACGAGTTACATTTTAGTAATAAGTCCAAACTGAGTACTTATTCATCGCAGTATCCAACCACCAGAACTAATATTATCTCATAACTCCAGCTCGATAATCCATACATACAAACTCTACATTGTTCTCATCAAAACGTCAGAATAGATAATGAGCCAAAATACGGCAGGTCAGATACTAGATATATAAAACCAGAGCACAGCACACGTGACCATCCTTCGCGCCTCCATCATTGGACATTATGTCATCTAGCCCAATAACGGTAGACATGCGACATCTTGGGTGCATATCTTATTATGACCATTATTCTGTTCGAATATAGTTTGTTTCACATATTATGAAGAATAGTAACGAAACTGGTTGATCAGCCTGCATGTTCCTAAACCTAGGTTTTTCCAATGAGGGGAAGAGAAAGAACAAAAAAAGGTAACACATCTACATATCTTTTCCTTTCAGTTACCGCACCAACATCGAAATTCTACGGATACGACTGACTGATCAACCACAAACTCCCTTAGAACGAGCCATATGGTGGATTGAACATGTGATAAGACACAAGGGAGGCAAACATCTTCGCTCACCTTCAGCTAACATCTCATGGTCAGAGTACTATGAACTACCTTTAGTCTCAACCCTACTCTCTATATTTGTACTTTGTGTTTGTATAATAGTAATTATTTTGAATGTAAGCTTAAGATTAGTTTTAAGATTTTGCTCAGCTAGTGGTAAGATTAAGAAACAATAGTTAAAGATAGCTATAAGCTCTGCTATAAGTAATAAAATGACTTATAAGTTTAAGGAACGTTTAATAAAGAGATTATCTTTATATATTTTTTTGGTTTTTCTGGTTGGTGCTTCAAACGGTTGCTTATTGTATTTAATAAGTATATTAATCTATTATCAATATGTATGAATTCGATGCAGAAATAAAATTGTTTCATAAAATAAATAGGTACATAACCCCTACCTGTCAATGTCAGACGTCAGTTCAGACTCAGACTTATAAAATAACAGTTGTGTTATTTTCGTAGCCGAATAGTATCAAATATCAGGATATTAGCTTAATCCTTGCGTAAAAAGCCAACTGCAATGTTTAAAGAATTAACATATAAACAAGGCACACAAAGAACTGCAAGAAAATACATATCAATCACGTCTGACGTTGAGGTCTGATTGATCTATGTGAGTGACAGACAGAACCTGCATCATATGTTACGTTCAGCTTTCATATTTAATAACAATAATTAAAAGTATGTATTGTATTAAATGACATAATTATATTTTTATTTGTATATGATCTTTGCTCTAATATAATTTTTAGTTTCGGCCCTTCATAAGATATTTCTGTGAAACTTAAAACAATAGATTGGCTGCATTCAAAACCTATATTTCTCGAAAATATTTAAAAATTATTTTCTTTTTTCCATGGCCTTTCTGATCACGGTTTTAATTGCTTTAAAATCAGTAAAAAATCTTAGAATTTTTGTGATATATTTGAAACTAAGACGCGACTTTTCGCTATCAATCACTTCAATCAGTTGACAGGTCATAATTCGCCGGGCTTCTTTAGTCAATACTATTGTCTTTTAAACTTTATTGGTCTTGGTGGACCAGTTTGACCATGGCCAAGCTAGGAAGCAATTGAGAAGTCATTAATCATTAAAACCAGAATAATAAAAGCTTTGAATAAGACGCGCGAATGGCAAGTGCATTTTTTTTAAATTATTATTTTAAGCAATCAACAAATTTGGTCGTACATATATTCATCATACTACGTAACTATATTTTTAGGCTGCAAATTCAAATTTTATGACTCTTTCTTATTTGATTGGTAACGAGCTTGGGCTCCCAACTTCGTACGAGCATAAAGTAATAAGACCTATATTTCTCATTCCCGTGGGAATTTCGGGAATTATTTAAATAAATAATAAATATAAATATTTCTGACACTAGCACAACATTATCTAGCCCAAATTAAGTTTCTTAAAGAACTTCTGTTATGGATACTAGACAACTGATTTACCTAAGAAATATACAGGGTTGTTTTTTGGTCACCGGCCAGATTTAAACGTTAGTTTCTTTGATACAATATAAACGTAACTGCATATTTATTTTAGCGTCGCCTAGTACAAAAAAGTAGAAATATGGAACCACTTGTAAAAAAAATTAATGCTTTTTTTGCAAAAATCGTTTCTATAAATGATACTTATTGTGTAAAACAATTTTGGCCGATGACCACAAATAAACCCTGTATAAACATACATATTGAATAAATACATATTTTTTATTAGATAATAAACTTAAATAAACATATAAACGTCCATGACTTGACGACTAATATCTGTGTTCATCATACAAATATCCGTCGCTGCTGGGATTCGAACTTAGGACCTCTGGCATAGAAAACAATGTAAGTTATCCCTACACCAGCCGATCGTCAATATAGGGGGCGGTCGATGTAAAAATATTAGGATGTAGGGGTGCACTATGGAAGGAAGGAATCCTAATATTTTTTCCAAAGTTCAGATCTCCATGCCCAGTAGTTATGGCTGTACGATGTCTGTCAGTCACTCAGCACCTCAGTCAGAAACGGAAAGTTTTAAGGAAAGGTACAAGAGGCATGTAACTCCCACTTAACGAAAAATAATTTATTTTCAATATAAACAGCTTACTGGACAATAAATTTTAAGTTACATAAACGAATCATTGCTTTTTCTACTGAAAAATAATAATTTATATGAGAAAATATGTACGTTTCACGACATGATAGCCTCTTTTAAAAAACATGATTTTGGGCGTTTTTAGATAGGGCACGTCTATTAGCGCCCGTTCAAAAAAAAATCTTCAAAGCCAGAATATCGTTTTTAGAATATAAATAAAACAATAATGGCCAATTATGTCAAATATTTATTTATAGAGAACTAAAAAAAGCAAAAAAAGCTTCTATGCTGGACTGGGAGCGAAAGAAAAACATAGAATGTGCCAGTTGCTTCTCTTCCCGGGCATACTGTAAAAGTCAGTTAAGGGACCGAAGTGTTATGGGAGGCTTTTTTGTGGGCGATAGGCTGACACCCTGTCACTGCAATAGTCTCTCTCCACTATTGTAATGCCTCCAAATTTGTCAAACGTGACATCAGATGGTTTTATTACCTCTAGTGTTCTGCCTACCCCATACGGGATACAGGCGAGAAGTTATGTATGTGTGTATGTAAAAAAAGCATACAAAAACGAAAATTTAACAAAAAAATAAGAAATCTTGTGTTACTCTTAAAAATGCTTGTAACATACATACATACATAACGTCACGCCTGTATCCCTTATGGGGTAGGCAGAACATCAGAGGTTATAAGACCAACTGATGTCAGGTTTGACTAATGAGGTATTATAATGATTGCGAGAGGCTATTGCAGTGACAGGGGGTCAGCCTATCGCCCACAAAAATGCCAATAAAACCTCTGTCCCTTAACCGACTTTTACAGTATGCCCGGGAAGAGAAGCAACTGGCACATTCTATGTTTTTCTTTCACTCCCAGTCCAGCATGGAAGTTTGCTTGTAACATCTCGAAGTAAACATGTTTAGTTTGCCTTTTTGGTTTAAATAATCAAAATAAAAACATTAAACAGCTATCAAGCTTTTTATTTGAAAAAAAAAAAACTATTTATTTTTCATTCATTGGGCGTTATTAAACGTAGTAGGGTAATGACGCCTTTGAAAAAAAGTGGTGCTTTTAATAACGCCCATAAGCAGCAATAATATGTAATAATCTAATAACTTTCTTCTTTTTTCTCGATTATGTCATTTTATTGGCATATAAATACAAATTTTTGTTTAAAAAAATAAGAACTGCGAATAGCTGGTCATAAAATAAATGAATTTTAATGCTTCAAAATTTTGTTATTTATAATAGCGCCCACACATTGTCTTATAACGCCCCAAGGGCTTATGGCTGAGCGTTATTGGACGAGGAAAAGATATTACAGTTTTTGTATTTTTTTTTTTAAGGAAATTGAGTAAATAACTTAAAATGTTTTACGGATTATTTAATTTAACTTACCTACGTAAAAAAAGAAAACGTATAAAGGAATGCAATAATTGCAGAAAAATAACTGAATGCTTACAATTTCGCTTTGAGATATTTTTATAGTAGCAACAAACACGCGTGACGCTCTTCGATCACAGCTTCTCCCTGACAAGATTTCGGCTCTGGGGTCACGTGCCCGCGCTTGACTAGTCAATATTGGACTATTGTATTTGTGCTTAAGTTGCGATGCAGCTTATATAAATATAGTTCACTTTTCGTAGTGCGGGCGTTCTTTAACAGAGGGCGTTAATTGACATACCCACCTTATAACGGAACTAGGAACTCAGACGGCAGAAGTGGTTGCGGGTTCGATTCCCGCACGGAACAAGAAAAAATAATCTTCCGTATCTGTGTGTTTATCTATTTATGTATTTATATTCTAGGTTCGCTACATGGTATCCAATTACACAAGCTATGCTTACTTTGGGGCCATATAGTTGGTGTGATTGTCTGGGAATTTTATTTATATATTATTTAATTGCTATGATCCAGACTATTCCAGACGTAACTCTTTCGCTTCGCCCCCGTTCATTTAGAAAGAAAGAAAGAAATGATTTATTCGACAATAAAAAAACTTTACTAACAAAAATAATTAAATACATACATACATAACCTCACGCCTGTCTCCCTTTGGGGTAGGCAGAGACAAGGGAACACCAATTGCTTCGTGTACCCTTGTCTCTGCCATACATACATCCATACATACCTCTTTCGCTTCCTCCACGTTTATTAATCTTTTCATACATGATCGCCGGTTACGGGTACTTTTAACTAGGCCCTTTTTAAGAACGTCGCCAATTTGATCGGCGTACGTTCGCCTAGGGCGGCCCCTTCCGACAGCACCATCCATTCTTGCTCTGTACACCTCTTTCGTAAATCTACTTTCACTCATCCTTTCCAAATGTCCAAACCACCGTAGCATACCCTTTTCAATCTTAGTCACTACATCTTCTCTCAATCCGCATCTCTTTCTTATTTCACTATTGCGCACCCTATCACTCAATTTCACTCCACACATGCTTCTCAACGCTCTCATCTCCACAGCATTAATCTTGCTTTCATGTCTCTTCTGCCACACCCAAGATTCACTGCCATACATAAGCGTTGGCGCCAAAACTCCCTCAAGTACGGCAAAACGAGCCTTATTTGGTATAGTTTTGCTTGCCATTATCGAGTATATGGCGCCATTAATACAATTTCCTGCTTTTACTCTCCTTTCAATATCACCTTCACACTTCCCATCTCTTGTAAACAAGGACCCCAAGTATACAAACTCTTTCACTTGTTCCACTTTTTCGTCCCCTATCATAATATTGCATTCCGTCATATCTTCATTCCTCTCCATAACCATAACTTTCGTGTTTCCAACATTCACTTTCACACCTTTTCTTTTAAACGACTTATGCATCACAGTGACCATTTGTTGCAATTCCGACGCTGACGATGCAAGTAGCAACCTGGTCGTCGGCGTAAAGCAGAGTTTTGATCACAAATTTTCAGCTGTGCCGGTTTGGAGGCTGGGGTAGTTTTTACAAATAAGTATAGCATTATTAAAACATAAAATTGGTGCATACATCAACGACTTATCTAAAAAATAATAATTTATGAAATAGAATAACAAATAAAAATTCACGATGCAGGTACTCAAATAAAAATAGTAATAGAATAAATAACATAGGTAAAGATAAATAAATGCAAAAAAGTTAATATGTATAAATTTTCTAATACTTCTGCAGGATTTTCGTTAGTTTCTGCAGCGTACTCCCTATTAATAAGTACGTTCGAATAGCTATCAGCACTGATTTACGGCTGAGCTGAAATATAAAATCTATACGGTCTACCCCTTATAATAGTAAGCCTAAGTATCTAGCTAATAAATAAAAAATCTCAAAAACAGAAAATAAAACCTGTCTAAATAAACCTATTTCTGATTAAAACAAAATAATGAAAACTAATAATCTAAACTTAATAAATAAGCAAAATCTCTAAAAAGTAAAATCTATACGAATGACTAATCCTACCCAATAGTATAATAAAATAACTTACGGTCACTACGTACAATATCACATATACTACTATGCCACGTGTACCTATACACCTATACATATAAGGAAAGTGATCTAGATCTAAGACACGCTATGTAAGTGATTCAGTATTAAATAAATCAATTAACTATCTACACGTGTTTACCTCTGGTTTTATTTAATTACTCATCTAAGGTAGTCCGCCACATAATTGGTTACCACGACGTGATAAGATGACTACCACAGGAACACCAACTCCTTTACCATCTAGTAACGACGGTTCGGAGTTGGCAACGATTACTGTTTCTTCGAGACTTCCTGAGTTTTGGGTGGACCAGCCGAGAGTATGGTTCATACAAGTTGAAGCAATTTTGGGACCACAGAAAATCAGTGACGAAGCTAAATATAATTTAGTGGTGACTAAACTTGGAAAAGAAGTCATTCAACAAGTTAGCGACATTTTATAGAAGCCGCCCGAAACCAAGAAATATGACACCTTGAAGACACGTCTACTGAGTATTTATGAAGAATCGGAAAATAGGCAATTCCAGAAACTGCTTAGTGAGATGGAGCTGGGCGATCAAAAGCCTTCCCAGCTGTTGCGACGTATGAGAGATTTAGCCCGAGGAAAAATATCGGATGAAACTCTCATATTAATGTGGCAAGGACACCTACTCGTACTATCCTCAGTACGCGCAGTTCTAGCGGTCAGTGACAACAAGGACCCAGAGAAATTAGCTTTAATAGCCGACAAAATTGTTGAAAATACACGACCCTTAAATGTATCGGAAATTCAAGCTTCTACGAGTATATCAGGCTCTGTCGACAGCAGTTTTATTTTGGCGGAAATTGCAAAGTTAAGTATGAAAATCCGCGAAGTAGAGAGAATGAGGCCAAGGTCAAGAGGCTACAATAGTAATTATAAAAGGTATAACAGGCACAATTCACGATCGAAATCTCGAGGAAGAAATTTGACACCGCGGCGTACACCTGAGAGCGCCGATTGGCTTTGCTATTATCATCACAAGTTCCGGAATAGAGCAGAGAAATGTGTGGAGCCGTGTGCATGGAATAAAAGTAATAATCAGGAAAACTGAATTCGGTGCATTCGACGGCGGAAGTTTGTGCCGTACTTCCTGTACACCGCCTATGTGTTAGTGACGTAAAAACTGGACTAAAATTTTTAGTGGACACCGGTGCAAACATTTCAGTGTTACCTTATAAGAAAAAACTTTTTAGTGATAATAAGTGTGATAGTTATAAACTTTATGCCGCAAACGGTAGTGAAATTAAGACTTATGGCACAAAAACATTAGAATTAGACTTAAGTTTACGGCGACCTTATCGCTGGACTTTTGTATTGGCGGATGTGAAACAGCCAATACTCGGAGCCGATTTTTTAGGAAATTTTAAGTTATTAGTAGACATTTATCATAGAAAACTGATAGACAAAGTGAATGAATTATTTGTGATCGGATCCGTGACTCTAAGTGACCAAACGCCAGTGAACACTATAGATATAAATAATGCGTTTAGTGACATTTTACGTGAATTTCCGGATATTACGAAACCTCTAAATTTTTTGGCGCCTCCACGACATTCTATAGTCCATCACATAGAAACAAGCAGCCCACCTGTTTTCACCCGTCCTCGACCGTTACCGCCGGATAAATATCATAGAGTAAAAGCTGAGTTCCAGAGAATGCAAGAGATGGGTATTTGTAGACCATCAAAAAGCTGCTGGGCCAGTCCGTTACACGTTGTTACGAAAAAGAACGGCGAAATAAGGCCATGTGGAGATTATCGACGTTTAAATGCCATCACGAAACCCGACCGATATCCGATTCCGCGCATACAAGATTGTACCTACTTGTTAGCCGGCAAAACGATATTTTCGAGATTAGACCTGCAAAGAGCTTATCACAATCTGTGCGTAAATGTCCAAGACATCGAGAAAATTGCAACAACTACTCCTTTTGGGTTATATGAATTCACACGAATGCCTTTCGGTTTGAAAAATGCAGCCCAAACATTTCAACGATTCCTGAATAACGTTGTTTTCAACAACCTAGAATTATTATGCGGCGATGATAATGAAGAAAACATGGAAAATTCACCATTTTTGTTTTCATATATTGATGACGTCATCATTGCGTCATACTCAGAAGATAGCCATAAACGTCACGTGAGAAAAGTTTGTGAACGTTTAAATCAATCCGGAATCACAATAAACTTAACTAAGTGTGAATTTGGAAAAACGGAATTAGATTTTTTGGGATACCGTGTATCAAAGGAAGGGTTACGCCCATTAGATGACCGAGTCAAGGTCATAAAAGAGTATCCGAAGCCGAAGACCTTAGACGAGCTAAGACGATTCCTTGGAATGATTAATTTTTATAGAAGGCATTTACCGCAAGCGGCGGATACACAAGCAAAACTGCATGCTTTTATCCGGAATGCACGAAAAGGTGACAAGTCAGAGATTCCTTGGACGGAGGAAACGACCAGAGCTTTCGAACAATGTAAGGAAAACCTACAAAGTGCCGTTACATTGTCATTTCCATCATCAAAGGCGCCTATAGCAATCATGACAGACTGTTCGAGTACCTGCGCGGGAGCAGTACTGCAGCAACGTGAAGGAAACGCATGGAAACCACTTGCATTTTTTTCTCAAAAACTGAGTAATGCACAACAACGTTACAGTACCTTTGATCGAGAGTTGCTAGCTATCTATATGGCTATAAAACATTTTAGATATCATATAGAAGCACGGACCCTAACAGTTTATACTGATCACAAGCCCTTGGTACATACATTTCAAAATAATTCAATAGGCAAAAGTGACACTCCTAGACGATTACGTCACTTAGATTTCATATTACAGTTTTGTACCTCGATCGAACACATAAGCGGAGCGGAAAACGTTGCAGCTGATGCGTTATCTAGGATTGCCACTATAGACATACCATCACCTATCGATTATTCTGAATTAGCGCAGGCGCAACAAAATGACGTGGAATTAAAAGAACTATTACTTTCGAAAAATTTTCAGTTCAAAAAGATAACATTACCTACTTGTAACATACCCATATATTGCGACATAACAACGGGTGACGCGCGCCCATATTTGCCCCAAGGATTTCGTATCTCAGCTTTCGAAGCTATACATGGAATCAGTCATCCGAGCGTACGAAGTACTAGAAAAATGATGATAGCTAGATTTATATGGAAATCTATAAACAAAGATGTAACTAACTGGGCTCGAGCGTGTATAAGTTGCCAAAAGTCAAAAGTTCAACGACATACAGTGTCACCATTTGGAAATTTTTCTAAATGTAATCGGTTTGAACATGTTCATGTGGATATTGTGGGGCCACTACAATATTGCAGTGGTTATAGATATTTACTCACAATGATAGATAGGGAAACTGGATGGCCAGAAGCCTACCCTTTAAAAGATATTACCGCAGAAACGGTTTCAGATGTTATTTATACAGGCTGGATCTGTCGGTTTGGATGTCCTTTAAGGATTACTACCGACCAAGGCAGACAATTCGAATCTAACTTGTTTACTTCCTTATCAAAAAGAGTGGGTATCAAAAAAACAAGGACGTGCGCTTATCATCCACAAGCGAATGGAAAGATAGAAAGGTGGCACAGAACCCTAAAAACTGCATTAATGTGCAGAAGTGAAAATGTTGGGTCAATGAGTTACCTTCGGTATTACTTGGGTTAAGATCGTGTTTACGAAACGACACACAAATAAGTGCTGCAGAAATGGTGTACGGAGAAGTTTTGAGACTACCGGGAGATTACTTTCAGCCGCAAAGGCCAACATTCTCCGGTAATGAAACATTTTTAAGTACCCTACGAGAGAGAATTTCAAAATTAGCATCCATACCAAAAAGAGAGACTACACAAAGTAATATTTTTGTGCACCCAGATTTAGAAAATTGTACACATGTGTTCGTTCGTTGTGACAGAATCACGAAACCCCTAACTCCGCCATATACAGGTCCATATAAAGTTCTAGAAAAAAAAACAAAAATTTTACAAAATTTTGCAAGCAGACCAAGAAAAAAACATTAGTATAGATCGCTTGAAACCCGGATTTATAATTGATAATAAAGAGAGTTCACCTGTTCCAAATACGGCAGAGGATCGTATTGTAAACAATACGGTAACAAGATACGGCCGAATAAGCAAACCTGTGGTGAGATTTGCACTATAATTTATTCGTTCGAGAGATTAACTTGTTACCTACTCAGTAACTATTCAAGTAAAATCATTTGTATTAAAACATAAAAATGGGAAGAAGTTACAGCAAAATTGAGAAGGATGAAGTTATCATTGCCCAGAACGGAGCGGGAAACTCGGCATCCGCTTCGGAAAATAAAGAGCGGTATATGAAGATGGAAACTACCGAAATATACATATTACTCATTTTGATTATACTATTATTAATGATTGGATATTATTTCTGGAAGCGGTGCAAAAGTAACTATGGTGTATACATGCGGCGAGAGCTTCATGAGTTGCCAAATTTGGCAGCTGCTGTGGAGCGCAGGCCCCCCGGCTACACAGCTCAAGTTATTGGATGAACAGATAAATAGTGAAGTGTTTAGTGATAAAAAGTGATAAACAACCTAAGTATATAACTATATCTTTGTGTCTTAGTTTAAAAGTGAAATAGGGTAAAAATGTGTTTAATCAAACAAAATGTTTATTGACTCTAAAGGGTTTACAAGTCTTATTAATTAAATTAATGATAAAATATTTTTTTCTAATAGATGTTCTAAAAATGGTTTAAATTATACACGTATACAGACTTTTAAATTATTCGATTATTTTATTCTTAGTATAAGTCTTCTTGAGTTGTAACTTTACTTGTGTTTTTATTTAGCCGTTGTAATTTTTGATTTATATTGAACTTGAAAATTTTTATCGGTTAGTAAGTATATAAAAAATCCTTTTAAAAATTGTGTATCTATTAAATAAAATATTTCAAATCATGTTAGTTTTTAATATTAAACATTTGTGTTTACCTAGCAACCTATTTTGTGTTTTTAGCATTTGTTTTCTTATTGTTTTACGTACTTATGATTAACCTACTTTCAATTATTATTTTTTTAATTTTAAATTGTATTTAACTTTTATACAAAGAAGTCAACTTAAGATGTTTTGATTTTTTTTGAGAAAAATTTATACCTTTTTTTGTAAATGGGGAAGGTATATGCCACGTGTACCTATACACCTATACATATAAGGAAAGTGATCTAGATCTAAGACACGCTATGTAAGTGATTCAGTATTAAATAAATCAATTAACTATCTACACGTGTTTACCTCTGGGTTTATTTAATTACTCATCTAAGGTAGTCCGCCACACTACCTATACCTACTTTAAAATTAAAATCTTTACCTACGACTTATAGAAATAAAACTAAATAACTCTACCTTAAACTGTACTTAGTATAAACTAAAAGGAATAAAAAAGTCGCACTGAAAAGCACGGTTTAGAATTTCAAGTAACAGTTAAAACATAGAATTTATAGAATGCTAATAAGAACGAACGCGCTCACCACTTGACTGATACGTTCAAATCAAGTTTCAGAAAACCCTCCTCTGTCACCTATGCCACACGTGTGTTGCGAACGGCCCTTCAACACTTAAGTGAACTGCGTGTGGCGTACCTACGACAAACTTATTATTTGCGGTTAGTACAGTAATGGGGCCTAAGGATCGAACCCCAAAATTTAGTTTGTTTTTTATTGCATATTTTATACCGGGATAAAAAGTACCCAGTGTGGTGCCGAGGATATTAAGGAATAATTATACCGAGTTTCATTGAAATCGAACCAGTAGTTTTTGCTTGATTCCTGAACAAACAGATAGACAGACAGACAAATATTTTTATAAGTAATCACATTTTTGGGTTCGGTGTTGGTCTAGTAACACCTCCTTTCATTATTTTTTTTTATATTTTCAATGTACAGAAATTTTACTTCTACAGATTTATTATAAGTATAGATACTGAACGGGATTTAACGCTAAGTACTCTTAACTAAATAAAAAAATAAACTAGTCTCACATTTTCATGGAGATCTGTCAAAAATATATTTATCAAGTCTGAGGAAGCTTCCATAGGTGCCACACAATACGAGGCTGTGAGTTTGATAAATATGATTCGAAATAAATAAACATCGGGAAAAAGTAGCCGATGTGCAATTCCAGACTGTACACAATCACTATGCCAAATTTCATCTAAAACCGTTAAGCAGTTCTGCCGTGATTGAGAAACGAACATCCATACATCCACTCATCCACACATTTATTACATTAGTAAGATTTTTAATAATACAGATACACTCGTATCTGAACATAGGTACATAATATTATGACATATAACAGACATATCTACTGGTAATCTCGTAAAAAATATAATCCAAGGTGCCTAAGTCTGGGTTATCTGTTTATCTGTCTGAAACTGATTAATTAAGGTAAGTTTTTTTTTATCAAGGGTGTGATATTCTGAGTTACTACTTACTTGCACCAGAGCTTCCTATTCAAAAAGACAAGTTACATAGCTTAATCGTAGTCGTAGATGGTATAAACTTTATTAATTTAGTGTAAAAGTTACAAAAAATCATGCCCTTAAGAGAAAACCTCCGCCGAGTGGAGGTTTCTTTGCAGCTTGATTGTAACATAAGTAGGGATGTTAGAAGAATGTTTTTTTTGTTTTGGGGAATAGAAGAACAATTGAACTGAAAGTAATATCTATTTATTGTTCATCAGAGGTAACTTTGTTGAATATCCCGCTGGTCGAAGGTCGGTAAGAAAACCCTATATTTCCGTTATTCATACGGAAAAAATTTTGTCTTCAGCATAACTCGGTGGAACATATTCAGAACTAAGTAATTCTCTGAATCACTCATTCGTCTCCCAGACATGGGACCCCGCTGAGTGTAGACACATAGAACTTTGTACTTTGACTTTACAATTTTATTTGCTAAAAATTAATAATTAGGTACTTAATGAATCATCTTTAATGAACCATACCCTATCATCATCATGATTTCAGATAAGACATAAGGAAATACTAAAAGAACTTTGTACTTTAATTTAGCAAGGTTAGTTGCTAAAAATAATATTTAATGATTCTTATTATGACGGAAAAGGTAGATATTAGTGGATATTAGATACCTATCTACACGACTGTCAAAGTCCATAAGACGTTAAAAAAATAAACAATTTAGTTAAAAAAATAACAAAAAAATAAACAAACAAAACAGGGTTGTCTAACTTTGATAATTACCTTAACGTAAAATTTTGTGATTATGGATTTGTGTAATAATTTCCGACCGAGACAGCTCGATGAAATTGAGCAACATTATTTTTCGAATAGGACATAACTAGCCTGAAATCAAGCAGAATGTACTTTTAACCCACTTTTCCCACGGGATTTAGATTAATGCAGGAGAATAGGTATAGATTTAGTTAATATGTAGCTTTACCTAAGTACACTATTAATTTCAATTTTTGGCGGGAAATTAACCAGCTGAGAACTGCAGATACACATTTACTCTAAACGGTGCTACTGTCAAAAAATCTAAAACTCTATTTAAAAATATTAAAACCAAATCGAAAATTATATTTTCAACACACTTGCTCGTAAAGTGAGCCTTATTCTATTGAATTTAGAACTATAAACTGGGCTATAAGTCACGTGTGCATAATATATTATACCCTAGTGCATAATATAATGAATCCTACAAAGTTAAATTGTACCTTTGTGCAAATTACATGCGAGTAAACAGAGCATATTTTATTGATCCGGGTTATACATTAATTTTTTTCAGAAACAACAAAGAGGTTTTATACCACTTCAAATCCATATACATTTTTAAATGTTTCCGCCTTATATTAGTAGAACAAATATGTATATCAAACAAATTGTTCACAATTTACAATAATTTGTTATAAAATATTAAAATATTTGCATTTACCACTCCAAATTAAACATTTTCACGTAAAATAGGCTGTATATGCTATACAGACATTGACACATTTGGCAGAAAAAACAACCTACGCGCATGCGCGAGGTTCGGCGCCATTTTTCAATCACAATTCACAGCTTTGTTATCAAATGTGTTTGTTATTTTATGACCACGTATGTCTGTCTTTTACTCACAAGTGTGTTGAAAAACGTCGTATGTAACTCGTGAACGTTGCTAATTACAGTCTCGGCTCATTATTAAGCCCTCGCCTGCGGCTCGGGCTCAAATCACAGCCTCGACTGTAATTAGCAACTTCGCTCACTTGTTACATAATATACTATTGACATCTCGTCCCGTTAAATGCAGCTTGCCTTTACAAGACCCCTGGCAGAGAGTGAAAGAAATACAAGAGTGACCGCGGCTGTGGGCACTTGCAGTGGTCTAAGTCGGGATCGATCTCCGCATGGAACATGAAAAAAACAAGAAACAAGGTGTTCCTGTTGATTTCCCATAATTCTAGGGTATTAATTCGACCATGTAAAAGAATCAAATAATATGTGAATATTTTTTCATTATAATTTTTTTTTTGGTTTTATTTTTCATACAAAATAATTAATAATTAATTAAGCCAAAACATCTTATGTAAAATATCTTTCAGCGAAGTATGACAACGTGGCATTTTCTATCCCTTTTTTTAGCTACGCACAGGTACCGTTCGCAACGTTTTGCGTTGTATACTTATACACTGTATGCAATGTCCCTTCAACGTTTAAAATGTTTTTGTTGTTTATTGTATGGCTTCAGCGACACGAGTCTGTTGAATGTTAAAAAGATTTTACAAGGGTGATAATTTATGAACTCATTATATTAAGATTGATGATAAATTGGAAAGTATGCACTTTTGAACTACATATTCTTTGGCTAAAAGTATTATTTTTTAGTTCGGAACAAATAGGATATTAAAAAGAACACCTTGTATATGTTTTTATATTCTAGGTTCCCCAGTAGTGCGCTACGTACATGGTGTCCTATATCCGAGAAATGTGTCAACCCGAAGCGCTAGGTCCCACCTATTGCCTACCCTACATAGTACCATAACACACTTTGCTTACTTTGAGGCCATGTAGGGGTACAGTTGGTGTTATTGCCTTGGGGGTTTTTTATTTATTCCAGTAGAGACGCTGATTACTCTTGACCCATAACAACTATCAAATCATGCTAGTTTGTCTTACCTACAATTACCAATTCTATTACTACTAGCAATACACGCGGGGCATTACTGGAACTTTTTGTATTTTTTGCTGCGTTCGAAATCGATATATCTATAGTACCAGGTATCGTGCCAGGCAGCGTATCTATAGTGTAATGAAATAAAATGAAATATTTATTTCAGTACAAACACAATTTTTTCATAATGATCTTATACTTCATTATATATGTAATGCTATACAATGTAAATTATTTAGCAGTAACTCTGGACTCCACCCTACGATTCCCTGTGATGTGGAGACCAGTGTCTTCACATATTAGTTCATTTTTCTTGTTGAGCCATACAATGAGTTTCGTAATATGCGATTGTCTGATCTATAATGTGTGTCTGTGTGTGTATGTGTGTGTGGTTAGTAATTAATATAATTTTCAAACTTAGTCTGTTATAATTTTATTATAGATAACTATTATACTAGAGAAATAATAAATGTTATGTTTAGGAATTCGTTTTTAAAATATCCTCAGTTTCACTGTATTCAAGCAATCATGTTTTGCGCTCGTTGCATTTGCTAATTTTGCTGAGTGTTTTTGGTCTCCGAATTCTTTTGTTAGTGATTTCTGCAAAGTGCGTTGGGTATTATCACAGAATAAGTAATAGTACTAGTACAGAAGAATTACTCCTCAAGAAGATCTAAATAAATTCGAGTCTTGCTACGACGCGATACGGTGGAATTCAGCTCGCACAGCATTACATACCTGCAAATTTATATACCTAGAAGTTTTGTCTCTTTCTATCGCATGCCTCTTATCTTTTCTAACGCTGTTAGGGTTGCTGCCTAGTGAAGAATAATTAATCTCCTTATTTGTAATTAAGTATCTACCAATGTAGGTACCTATTACTGTTATTCTACCTTTGTAAAAAATATTATTTCAACTTACCTAAAGTACAAAATGAAAAAAAAGTTACGACGAATAATTAGTAATACTACCTATGTTTTGTTTACTAAATTTAACATAATCAAATCTAAACATAATCTAACTGAATTTGTTTCTTTTTATGTCCATTTTTAAATACTATTTGCGACCTCGATCATAGAATTACTGTGAGTGCTATTAGGTAGGTAGGTATCTACAACGTCCCGACGACGGGCGCGCGCGTGACACACGACCCATTCGAAATACGCCGGCGGAGCTCTTCGCTGTAGGTAAATAACGAATGTACCGCGCGGAGTGAGCCAGGCCTGGTATTATAGAGTATTCATTCCTCGCGTAATTACGATCTCGAATCGATGATTTTACTTTTGTGAAGTGATATTTTTACATAAGATATTGACTTTCTAGTGAGATAGTAAGTTAAGGAATTGCATTGATTTTGAATGACTGATGCAAGGAGGTGAACAATTTGTTGTGCGGCAAAAGCATTGAGATTGACGAAGACGACCTGAACAAATCTATGGCCTAAATTGCATATTTTTATTACTCCCAACTCCCATAGCATCATGCTTTGTGCAGTTTATTTCAACTTATTAGTATTGCGCAGTTTAAATTTGACTCATTAAGTACCTATGTAATAAAACGCATCAAATTATAATTGATAAATTATATTAAATTTGAAATTGAATAAAAATAATCCGAATATTTGAAAGTGGCGCGGTACGGCCCGGTCTGCATTCTAGGGCTGCTATGATCAAAAAGGTTCTTGGACCGGATACTGTAGTGCGCTAAAGTGCAAAAACCGCGAGACGGTCATTTGAACTTTAGTATTTAACTATATTCATCTATGAATCAAATGTCATACCAAAATTTAATATTATAGTTTTATTTTATAGTATTAGCGTCAGAAGTGATTAATAATTAAAAAAAACCACACTCAGGTTAACCGGATCTTTAATTTTACAAATACAGCAACAAATTTATAGAAACTATGATTGACAAATTTACAGAAACTATAACAAACAAGTAATTCACAATTCAAATATGAAACAACACTTTTAAACACAGTAAAATAACGAAAGTAGCTAACACAAAATGACTCACGTGTACCGAGTACTTAGTTCCGTTCCGCACGCACCGAGTTACCAAGCCGAAATGGTTGGAAACCTTTTTTTTTTTTTGTTTTTCCGCCAAGGAAATCGTTTGGCACCCACTAAAACAAGCTTTAACCAGTAAAGCAAGCTTTAGCGGGAGGAGGATGAATCCTGTTACGGACGAAAGGGCATTCTATAAGCTGTTAACCCCAGTGGCTAACGGAAATAAAATGCCCAGACAGTGTGGTGACTCACTCAGTGAAGCTGAGCATATCCACTAAACATCCCCCTTTACTGACTCACCTTGATTGAGGCCATTAGTCTTCATCGGAGCGACAGCCAATTGGAGAGAGAGAGGCTGCGCAGTGAGCGGCATCCGGATGGCTGCCACCAAAAGGAACTGAAAGCGAGAAATTCAGAAGCTAAGACTAGCAGAAATGACAAAGCTGAAAACTAAGAGATTATCTAGAGTGATCAGACTCACTCTGAGATAGGAATGCTGGAAAGAAGGACTACGTTTAGAAACGTTGAGCTTGCTGGAGTTTCCTGATAAGGGGAGCGAACTTGGTTAAGACCGGAAGAGCACCGTTGAAACCCTCTGGGTTGGCGTCGAGAGCGGCGCCGAAAGCCAGGATCTCGTCGATGGGAGCGAGCTGGATCCAGAACGCCATGCGGTCTTGAGAACTTTTGCGTTCTGGCACTGGGAAGCCGATTTGGCGGCCGGTTGCGATTGAGTCGCGACCCGGCTGCGCTGACCTGGAACGATAGGTTGGCAACCACTAGGTGGCGTGCTTTTATAGACTTACTCGGCACAGTGCTCGGGTCAGGTAGGGGTACATCTATTAATAGTGATTTTTATAAAAAATTAGGAACGCACATTGCTTAGTCAAGTTTTATAGAAAATGGGTACCATAGTTTTTCTGAGGATATACACACGTGGAAGTTGTCGATACAATTGATTTAAACTTTTGTGTAAATGTACATATTACGGTTCACATTTTCCATATTTTGATACAGGAAAACAAATTATTAAAATTTATAAATTTCGGCCTAAATTTATAAACTTACGGTTCGTATTATTTTCCGGTATTTTTTTACGAGTGACTTCGGTAAGTTTATCAATTTGCGAAAATATGGGCTTAATATGATACATTTTGTCTCCCGTCTAGAATCCTACGGAAGTTTATAAATTTACGGAATTTATTATTTTCCGGTGACATATGCACCTATATTTTTGAACGTCTAGAACACAATATTATTTCATATTCGGTGTTTGGCTTGATATTAATTGGGCGCTTGGTATAAAAGCTATTTTACTGCAGGATTAATAATGATCCATCATGCACCAACAGAGTCGTTTTTAAGACACCTTCATTTTATATTTGACAGCATTTATTGATTGTGAGGATGCGTGACAGGTCTCGTCCGAGAACACAACAAGTCTACTTTCAATGCGATGATATTTCATCATTGTAAGGCAACTTTTTTTTTGATCGACATCTTTTAGCCGAAATCCTACTGGTTAAATAATTTTCCACAACGTACGAACTACTTGAAAATTTAAATCGACTCTTAAAATAATGTGCTAAGAGTTTCCCTAATATCGGTGTCTCCTTTTTCACGTGTCGAGTATTTTATTTCGCCCTGCATACAGATCGAAATCGTCTATACGTCTTTTTCTTGGTGTTTTTTTTTGCGATGTGGAAATTGCGACTACGCCTTACTTGATATGCCTTAACAAGAAGTCAAGCCAAATATTTCCTATTAAATTCTTTAGCGATGTGAAATTCGCCTGAAATCCGGTAAAATAACTGAGCCACGAGTAAGATTTTTAATAGCTTTTTCTTATCTTTAGGAAAACAAGGCAAGCAATCCAAGCCAACTCCACCTTCCGGCCGGTCCGTGGTGCAGCCTACTCTTAATACTATGTTCCTTGAGCCAGTGACCACAAGCGAAGTGCATAAAATTATTAGATCCCTTAAAAATAAAGTTAGTCATGGCTACGATGAGATCCCAACAAGACTAATTAAACAGTGTGTTGATGAGTTATCTCTTCCCTTTCGTATATTAATTAATCAATCATTTGAACAGGGCACCTTCCCGGATTTTCTTAAACAGGCTGTGGTAAAACCAATACACAAAAAGCATTCTTTAACTGATCCTAACAATTTTCGACCCATAGCTTTATTACCTTCTGCATCAAAAATTTTTGAACAGGCAATGTACAACCGGGTCTATAATTTCCTTGAAAAATTTAAAGCTTTTGACGAAAACCAATATGGCTTTCGTAAGAAACGGTCTACAACTTTGGCTATCTACAAATATGTTCAGGAAACCTTAAATATTATGCAAGATAAAAAGTACGCAATCGGATTGCTGTTAGACCTGACCAAAGCATATGACAAAATACAATACCCAATACTATTATCCAAATTGTACAGCATGGGCATTCGAGGATCGGCATATGACTGGTTTGTCTCTTATTTAACCAATAGACAACAAATGGTTGAAATAGAACACTACAATAAAAATACCAACGAAATTAAAAAAATCAGATCAGCCTTAAGACTGGATTCCAATCTTCTATACCCCAAGGAAGTGTTATTGGTTGTTTAATGTTTTTGATGTACATAAATGACCTCCCAAAGGAAATAGAAGAACACTGTGTACTATTCGCAGATGACATTTCCATACTTACCTCAAGCGTTAATAAGACCAATCTGAACGAAAAATTAAAAACTATTCTTGATAAAACAACAAA
The DNA here is from genome assembly GCA_944452665.1 of Stenoptilia bipunctidactyla. NCBI lineage: Eukaryota > Metazoa > Arthropoda > Insecta > Lepidoptera > Pterophoridae > Stenoptilia > Stenoptilia bipunctidactyla. The sequence continues at coordinate 28,939,673 of OX101727.1, read as the reverse complement.
TTGGCTTAAAGATCACAACCTAGAAATTAACTTTGATAAAACGAAAATAATAACTTTCCATCCATACCAACAAACCTCACTTAATATAGATTTTTTATATAAAAATAAGAAAATTGAAGTAACAAACTCATTTAATTTACTCGGGATAGAAATAGATACAAATTTAAATTGGAAATCTCATGTCTTTAAATTACGAAAATAACTTAACTCATTTTCATACGCACTCCACGAAATTAAAATAAGCACAAACATGCAAACAGCTCTCACAACCTATTATGCTTACGCATACGCATGGCTAAGTTATGGCGTTATGCTGTAGGGCAGTAGTACAGACGCAACAAGTGTTTTCATAGCACAAAAAAAACTATTAAGAATTTTAGTAAATATTAAGCAAACTTGTAGCTGTAAACCTTATTTTCAAAAACATAAAATCCTAACCCTACCATCCATCTACATTTTAGAAATGAGCAAGTTCGTAAGAAAACACCCGGAACTACGAGGGTGGATTGAAAAGTTCGCGGCCTAGTCAAGAAAACAGAATAAAGTACATACAAAAATATTTTTATTTTTCGACGTAATCTCCATTTAGCTCTATGCACTTCTTCCATCTGCTTTCCAGAGCTTCCATAGCTGTTTTAAAAATAGATTCCTCAAGGTCTTCAAAATACAGGTTAACAGCGGCTTCGACCTCTTCATTCGTTAAAAATTTCTGCCCACCGAGGTGTTTTTTCAGGTTTGGAAACAGATGAAAGTCCGAAGGTGCCAAATCAGGAGAATAAGCTGGATGTGGCAACAATTCGAAACCACAATCACGAATTTGAGCCATAGACTCGACAGACGTGTGGACTCGGGCGTTGTCCTGGTGAAACAACACTTTCTTTCTCAGTAATCCTGGGCGTTTCTGTTTAATTTTTTCACGTAAACGGCGCAGAAGGGTGCTATAGTACGCAGAGTTTATTGTTTCGCCTTTTGGAAGGTAGTCCACCATAATGACACCCTTAGCATCCCAAAAAACCGATGCCATCACCTTGCCAGCCGACAGAATTGCCTTTGCTTTTTTCGGAGTTGGTTCACCTGATTTTTTCCATTGTTTGGATTGTTGTTTTGATTCTGGGGTATAGTGGTGAACCCAGGTTTCATCCATTGTCACAAATCTGTCAAGAAAACCTTGTGGATCAGCCTCGAACATCTCCAAACAGTCGCGAGAAATCGTGAGTCGAATTCGCTTTTGCTCTACTGAAAGCAATCTGGGGACCCACCTAGCCGAAACCTTAGAAAAGCCTAATTCATGGACAATAATGTTTTGCGTTCGTTCATATGAGATGCCTATAGTGTCTGCAATTTCTCTGATAGTCAATCTATGGTCTTTCAATATGAGATCACACACTTTATTGATGTTTTCTTCGGTCGTAGACGTCATTGGCCTGCCGGAGCGAGGGTCATCTTCGATGTTCTCTCGTCCACGTTTAAATTCTACAACCCATATTTTCACAGTGGTATAAGACGGGGCAGATTCCCCTAATGTTGTTTGCATGTCATCATGGATCTCCTTTGGTGTTAATCTTTTTTTAAACAAATATTTAATCACAGCACGTTGTTCAAATTTCTCCATTAGTGAAAATTTGTTCTACACACGTATTTATATTGTTCGTAAAATTTTATTTAAACAAGATATCAAATTGAAAATTCGCGGGCTGACAATTGAATAATGACAGTTCAAAATGACAGCAGAAAAAATAACAAAAGTTTTTTTTTTTAATGGCCAGGCCGCGAACTTTTCAACCAATGTAGTATATACAAAGCGATCATTTCGACAACAGAATAAATTAGTGCTCCCTAGATCCCGTCTAGAACTACATGCAAAAAGCCCATACGTAATGTCAATCAAAATATATAATAAACTCCCTGATTCGATCAAAAACTCAACAAATGACATGCAATTTGTTCGAGAATTAAAAAAAGTGCTTATAAATAAAAGTTACTATACAATACATGAATATTTAGAAGACAAAACAAAATAACTCAATACACAAAATAGCTTGAACTTTAAAAACGAAATAGAATGTCCTCCTCTCTCCTCTTTCAATTTGCTATGCCCAACAGGGTCCATAATGTATGTACTACCAAATTATAATAATTAGATCAAATTTACCATTGTGGAATGCAATAAACTATTTCACTAAACTATTGAATTGAAGATTTTTTCTCAGTTTAAAGTTCAGACTAACTGTTAATTTAGTTTTCTTACGTCGAATCAAAGGTATAAGCAACTGAGTGTACCTTGGTACCTCAAATGGGCCACTTATACTGGTATCCTTTTCATTACGAAGTGCATACCCCTCATTACTCGTCGACGTGAGTGTACCTTCTACAAATCGCTTTCGCATTTCTGTGTGTTAATCAACTTTTGTAGCTGACTGTACAACATGTATAACACAAGTTGTTTTAAGGACGCGTTTCCGCAAATCTTCAAAATAGGGTATTTTCTGGTACATATTGTGATAAAATGGCGCAGAGTTTAGTATAATTACAAATACTAATAGATAGATAAGACTTTCATCTCCATTTATTATGTAAAAATAATATAAATAAATTTGTTTTTGTGGCTTAAAAACTAACTTTGCGATGCCTCGTCGCACGAAAATGACGATTTTAAGCCAATTTACGGTATGTACCACTTTTGGTATGAACACACAAGTATTTATGAATAAAAAAAATACTATTCGGTGGTTGACATGTTCATTTTTTATAATTAGCATTTTTTTCTTTGAAATTAATACTAAAAACCTTTAAAAAAAATAAAACCAAACACCTAATTTTCTTCATATTTGTATAAATGCCTAAATCTTGACACACTGTGGTAAGGGTTATTTTACTTTAGCAAATAATGTCAATATCATTCAAAACAAAAATTAGATATCTTCAGTCTGCGCCAGTATAATAAAGTACTCTGTGGTCTGCGCTCAGCCGCTGTCGGGAGTGGACCTGTGTCGCTTGTGAGTTATTTTTCGTGCTAAGAAACATCGCTGTACATATACAATTTATTAACTCAAACCAGTCTCGATACTTGACGCTCTCTGAACTGAGTTGAAAAGGTAAGAATATAATTTTATTAAAATTTTATTGAATTACAAAACCTTTTATGATTAGGATTGATTTTGGAAACTTGGAATCATTATATTTGTTAGGACGAGACCTTACCACCAGTTCCGGTAGTGGGAGCTGAAGGTATACCTCGAGGTGTTACTGGTACTCGTAGACGGATAGGGCTAGGCATGACGAGTTTGGGTTAATTTTGATGCTTAGGACGAGACCTGACCACAATTGCGTTATTTTTTTCCATGCTTTTTTGATATTTTTAAAATTCGATGCAAAGCACATTCATTTTAATAACATCTGTAATTTTTATCTTAGATGGCCCGGTATAACACATTTTGAAAAGTCTCTTACAGAAAAAGTATTCGAAAAAAGCACTTTCTGCAAAGAGAAAACAGTATATTGTGTACTTTCTGTAATTTATTGTGTTTTGTTATATACTTATTACGGTTTTAGTTTTATGAATAATATCACGTTTCCTTTCGACAGGGCACAGGAGCCCTCTGATGTACCTGACAAACGTTCGAGAAGCGAAGACGAACCATGTTGGTTCTAGTAATTCTGTTTTCGACAGTTTTAAAATATGTGATGTAAGTGTTTGGTAAACACATAAAAAAACCCCAGACAATCACACCAACTACATGGCCCCAAAGTAAGCATAGCTTGTGTTATGGGATACCATGTAGCGAACTAGGGGGGAACCTAGAATATATACCTACATAAATAAACACCCAGACACGGAACATTTTTTTTTTCTTTTTCCGTGCGGGAATCGAACCCGCAACCACTGGCGTCTGAGGCAGATAGCCATCATTTACCCCATCGCCAAAGTGGTCGTCATATTTGTTTTATGTAATTTTTACGAAAGTTTTGTAAAAGAATATGGTGCTTTTTTATTCCAGAAAAACATCACTACAAACGACGGTCCGGTCCCAATTTCTGGTAGAAGAGTCGTAGCACATAAAAAAGTTTGAGTTAAAATCGTCCAGTGACTCAGACACTAAGATGAATGTGAATGAGGAGGCAGTGGCTGGTATAATGACTATAGGTGCTTTGCTCAAGTTAATACCGTTCTCTGTTACCTAAATGTGCTACCAATGCCTGTTCGGCTGTACCAAACCAAACATGATGCGATTTGTCGCTGGTGGAAGGAAACGGCTGTATATGTTATGGCTGAAGCTGGCAAGGAGGAACAATGTACTAATTTGCGACATACCGAAGCAAGATTTCTTTTAAAAACATATATTTTATTATGTATTAATAGTATTCTGAAAAACTTTAAGTAAGAAAAGGGAACTATATAACCCCGAATTGGACGCAAGCGGCGGGTAAAAGCTACTGTAAGATAAAATAAGTTTCTGTAGTTGAAGGTGGTTTTTTTGAAGAGAATCGGTTGTATAAGTCCTCTGATATAAATCTACTGCTTCAAGAGACAACCTAATTCAGAACGTGATTAATTACAGTCAATGTTCATATATTTTTACGCTTTCTCTTTATTTGAAAAAAATTCTACCATTCGTATTTTCTATATTAATAAATATTTTGATAATTATAAAACTAAAATTACTAAGTACGTTATCGTATTACTATTGTTAAATACGACAGAAATAACGTAACGTAAGTAAATACTTCATTATATAAATTACATTCAATTGATTAAATTAAAAAAGGTATTTTTGTACATTGAAACTACAACAAAATAAATTATTTATTTAAATTTTTTCCACAAATTTTATTATTTCTTTTAAAATATGAAAACCTGATTCCACCAAATCGACCCGCCTATAGATTCCAGTTCCTTGTAGGTACCTTTAGCTTCATCTACAAGATCTGTTGGTGAGGTCTCGTTTCAACAAACAAAATGAACCCAAACTCGACATGCCTAACTCTATCCGTCTAGGAGTACCAGTGGCATCTCGAGGTATACCTTCAGCTCCCACTGCTAGAACTGGTGGTGAGGACTAGTTCTAGGAATCGAAATGAACCCAAACTCGACATGCCTAGCTCTATCCGTCTAGTAGTACCAGTAGCACCTCGAGGTATACCGTGAGCCCCCACTACAAGAACTGGTGGTAAGGTCTCGTCCTAAGAATCAAAATGAACTCAAACTCGACATGCCTAGCTCTATCCGTCTAGTAGTACCAGTAGCACCTCGAGGTATACCGTGAGCCCCCACTACAAGAACTGGTGGTAAGGTCTCGTCCTAAGAATCAAAATGAACCCAAACTCGACATGCCTAGCTCTATCCGTCTAAGAGTTCCAGTAGCACCTCAAGGCATACCTTCAGCTCCCACTACCAGGACTGATGGTAAGGTCTCGTCCTAACAAACAAAATGAACTCGAACTTGACATGCCTAGGAATAGGAATTCCAGTAGAAGCCCTCAAGTGTACCACCAGCTTATCAGGTTCGACGTTGAGGTTTTATCATGACGAATAAAACGAGCTCAAACTTTCCGAGCACTTTAATTAATCTCACCCGTTTTAATAAAATAATTTGCACATATTTAAAACTAAAGTATCAAAACTGTTCAAAACCTTTCATCTTTTTCATGGCACGCTTGTGTGCGTGAATCTTATACATGTAGTAGTAGAATTCGATACCTAGCCTTTTTGGAAACGCACTCTTAAGTTCTATTTATATTGGATACCTCAACAAAACGTATAAGTACTTATAAAGGTAGAAAAATAACAAAAATAAAAGATTGAAATTAAAGATACATTTTATTCAACAATATACAAATCTGATTAATTGTTCTGTGGTGGTTTAGACCATTCGACATTAAGGATCAAGTGGTCGAAGCCGTGGCCGTTGAGGACCTGCAGAGCTTTAGCAGCATCGGCACGGAACTTGAAATGCACATATGCAAAGCCTTTGCATTGTCCGGTACTCTGGAAAACAAAAACACAATATTATTAAAATAAAGATGTAAATTTAAAATTTGGTTACAAAAAAATAATACAGTCATTAAGCAGTAAAAAAAATGTATTTGCCAAGTAACGTATTGATTCCTGTGGCAAATATGGCAGGGATTGTCAATCAATGTTTATTTTATCAAAAGGTTACTATTTTGCATACTTAAAATCGAGCTACCAAAATGCTTCTTAGCTTATATTTAAAAAAAAACAACCATTTCCGATTTCTAGGCGGGCTTTATAAAATCATGGATACTTAAATAATAGCAGTATATAATATCATCTATATCACGAAGACATTGTAGGTCAGATTCACCGAATATCTACCACGAGCAGGTATGTTCGGGTTGAAATATTTAGATCATCCCTTTCCGAAAGTACAAACCCTTAGCTTGTTTACAGCCGATTTTGTGTACGTTACACGCGACGTAACTATTCAATATTTTAAGCAAAGCAGTCAAGTTTAGACTGCAACAAAAAACCGTTTTGGAACAAAAACTCCGTAAGAAATTATTAAAAAATAACAACATTAAAAATGAACATCTATAACAGTGCATCTCCGCAGTGGGCCTATGGCGTGCCGCGTGTGCTGCGCGGGGCGTTCGCCGCTCACTGCGGTGTGTTGGCAGCAAACAAATTTGATTTTGTTTGCTCTTCATTCGTTATATGAACAGCAACAGGAGCAGAATACATCTTTCGCGGTGTATATCAAAAAGCATACAATTACTGTCTACATCCCTTATGCTTGGTGGTAGGATCCCTTCTGGGTCCGTCTGGCTAGCGACCACCCTTTATATAAAGTCTGCCGCCAAATGTTACCGCTCCGGCGGTAATGTGTTCCGGCAATATTGTATAAAGAGCCAGTTCCTTCCTAAATCCGTGTGCTTTCATCTTCGACATCATCGTCACTTACAATCAGGTGAGATTGAGGTCAAACGCGGGTTTAGTCACTTATAAAAAAAAAAGCTGAAAATTGATATTACTGAGCGGTGCGCGGCCGGCAGCGGCGCGGGCACGAAGGGCGCACCGTTTAGGTCATACGAGGTGCTATCTTGGTTAGCAGTTCTTCAAAATTTGGTATACATTTTAAAATATTCGTAAAATTTCCCAGTATTTTCTTTGATTTTGGTTTTCTTCATTCGTCGTCTCAACAGCAACAGATACGTCTTTCGCGGTTCATATCGAACCAAAAACTGTTATTTTAGTATGCACGTGTACGGCGTGCCGGCACCCGGCGGCCGGGGCCGCACCCCAGACATGGGTCCAGGCCCTACACCCTCCAATCGTCAATGATTCATGACTAAATGACATTTGAGTTGGTCCTCATGCTTACCTTCTCCTTGGCCAGGTAGAGCTTCTGCACGGGGCCGAAGACCTTGACGAGGTCGTCGAGGTCGGCCTCGACGGCGAAGTTGCTGAGGTTGGAGATGCGGATGGCGGCCACGTCGTCGCGGCGCGCGTCCGCCCCGCGCGCCGCGCCGCGCCCCGCGCCGCCCTCGCGCAGGTACGGCGCCACGTACTTGTTGCCGCCCAAGCCCTTCGAATCTAGAAAGTAACAACACGTTTACACCCGCTTTCTGAAAGCCCACAGTGCTGTCAAATCATATCGAGTTTCTGAAACGCTGATTAGACGAAAATTAACTAATCAATGATCATGTTGCCTGACAAGGAAAGTGTAAGACGCTCTGGCTGAATCACAAAGCAGATACATAGTAGAGCTGCTGTAAGCAAAGTTGCACAGCTACAATTTGTGTTGTCCTGACGTCACAGCCTTTAGTTCAAGCTATTCCTCGCTAGAGGCACCGGCGTCAGTTCGTCGCTGACTTCTGTGAAGTACGTACACGCGTAGATATTAAAAAAATATTAAATCCTCCATTGTTTCTCGATGTAAAATTTAGTTTTCTAAACTTTTACAAAGGAATTACATTGACAATCCAAATAAAATTAACTTACCACGAAGATAATTTCATTCATAATTATTTTTTACAAATTGTTTGTTTTCCAATTATTTGTGTCCAAAATTCCAAATTGTTATTTGTTGCCTAGGTGATTTTTATGCCGCGAAAAAAGGTTGCGCTATCTAGCGACAAGTAGAAATACTTTTATTTCGCGGTTTTTTCTGACAGATTTGGAACGTATGAAATTTCGTTAAAAAATTAGAGCCACCTGGTAAAGTATAGCTGAACTTTTTTGATGATCATGTGAATATTTTAACCTTATGTTTCAACCAGTTTTTACTACTCGCTACTAGGTGACTAATGCCATCGCCTGTTTGGCTATGATTGGCCATAACCCACCGCTTACCCCTCCCGCACCCCGCGCGTAAGCTTCACTTGAGTCCCTAGAAAAAATTGGATAGGGCAGCTCCTCTATATATTTCCTCCGTGGGCTGAATTGTTCAGTTTACAGTTCAAAAGTTCATTGTTTCTTAGCCGCCAAACTTAATCCCGCGAAAGAATCCAATTGAAAATTTCGGTATTATTAGCGAGTTGTACTTACAAATTTTAAAACATCTGTTTATGTTCTTAAAAATGAATTCTAGAGGTAAAAACTTCACTGAAAGAGTAAAATGTAAACTTTTGGACCTAGTTGTGAAGTAGTACACATCAAAGGAACAACTATTACCAGAGGACAATGCAAGCATTAAATATATTACAATATCGTTCCTCATCCTTTTTTCTACATTTAAACATATTATAAAAAATAAGTACACCAATACTGTGTTTATTGTGAATAAAAAAAAAATTAAGCTTAGGCATCCTTAACTTCTGAGTTCAACAGTAGCATGCAATACCCAGAACTCGGAAGCAATTCAGCAGTGCGAGCACGGATCTTTTATCGATCGTCAATTTGACATAAACGACGGTTATTTATCGTGATAGTTTAAATTAACTGTTAACTGTAGCATAGACAACTCGATTCGTGTTTAGACGAATCTATCACGATTATTACCGAGTAAACACGAATGTGCTAGCATGAAACTTTTAAAGTAGACTAGTGGCGACTGTCATCGCATAAAGACGAATTTTTCTGTACATCAAAAAGTTAGTAGAGTAAAAATCGTAAGGCCGCCATTTTACTTGCGCTCATACTATTTTAGTGAAACATGGACTTCTGATTCACATTAATTACCGAGGAAGAGAAGCGGAGATATATTACTATGCAAATGATATCCAAAAGATTGATACGGGACGCCAAAAATCCACATAATAAGCTATTTCGCATTAATGAAAACATCGCCACTGTCCTTGTTTTAAATTTACAAGATTTGCAGCGGAGACGATCTAATGGATTGCCTGTTCATATAATGGTAAGTTCCTACGTGTATTTGAACTAATATCATTTGAAGAGTTTTGCAGCACCAATACGGTGTGGTTTATTGATTTGGGGAAATACGACGGACATTGAAAATTGTTTTGTTGCTTAACAATCGTGTGTGAGAACTAGTTTAGGCAAGGCTACCTTACGAACCCTGCAAACCACTATTTATCTCTGAGTTTATTGACACTGCCTTCAATTTACATATTGGAAGCTAAAGCTAGGAATGAACAAGAGTTACTGGACATGCAGAAAGATTGATTTATAAAGATCTCCCATATCTGTAGCTATATCACAGGCTATGTTAAACAATCTCTGTTAAACTCCACAATGCTATTCCTAAATCATATAAAATTTTATCATCTATAGGTTACCTAGGTACTATAAAAAAATTAAGGTTTAGTAATAAGTTAACAATTGACCAATACACTTTAATACAAATCCTAATCATTTTGTTATGTTTTGTTTCAGATATAAGGAGAAACTTTAATTTAAAACTTAAGGGAAATGCCTATTACAAATATAAATAAGAAAATAAAGAAACTAGCATAATGGAATAAACATAATATCTTACAAGGATAAGAATGAAGTTTAAAATGTGAGAGAAATAAGTGTGAACGGTGATTTTAGTGTACACAATAATTCTTTTAAAGCTAATACAAAGTGAATTAGGACTTGTGATGTTGCGATTTTGAAAAAAATAATAAATACTTTGATCATTGCATGTTTTCATTATGCCGCAATATGCAAACTTTCAAATTTTGTGAACCAATGAGTTTGCTGGGTTTGGAAATATAACATATATGCCAGCTTTAATTTGCAATCCCCATACCAATCACATATTGAGTTGAGAGGGTTTGTTTCATATTGTGTGCCAGGACCGTACTTTGTCATAACTTGTTTACTAAAAGTTTGTGCCCAACTGTATATCACTCAGTCCAGTCTTACTTTTATTGTTCCAATTTACATAGCTAGAGTATTTTACAAATATTAAGGTTTCAAAAACCATTCAATGCTCCGTAAACTAGACTACTGCCATACAGAATCTATCATGTACTCCGGACAGTATGAAACTAAATAAATTAATGTATAAATAATAATACTGTTATATAAATCAATATCTCATTTTATATTCAATCAGTTAAGACCTCTTAAGGCTATGTTTTGTCTTATGTATACTTGTGTATTTTATCATGTATTGTTTACTAAACTTATTGTATTACTATTAGGTAGCATATTTCAAATAACCTTAATAATTGGACAACTATGCAATGCTCTCGTATTAATAAAGATTATAGATTATTATCGAAAAAGTGTTTTTTATTTGTACAATACACTCATGGAGACCAGGTCTAAACTTATAGTAAACATGTTTTATGTTCAACCATAGACCCAAACCTGCCTTATAAATGTAATTATTTGTTTGGAATCTACTTGCATCGGGAATTTCAAATACTAACCATTCAATTAAAAGTGACCAGGTTTATTTAAATGTGAAGTAATCCTATAAATTGTTTACTAAGATTTTACCTCAGTGAAAGGTAACGGTCTGTATTGTCGAAGGTTTTAATTTTAGCATAGAGTTTTATAGCATTGTCAGACAGATTTAAAAGTAAATTAATATGTGAAGTAAGTTGAAATGTGAATGACAATTCCTTTTTATATGATTTCAAGTTGTTTTTCGCAGTTAAGTCATTGAGAAGCTTTTCTATAAGTGTATTTTATGTTTTAGATATCTTGTAAAATATTAAAATAAAAAAACTATTAAAATTGAAAATCTTGCACCCATTTAATTTATCACTAAATTCCCCTCAAAGTGGCCAGACCTTACTTACAGAAAAGTAATACTGAATATGTATATCACTAAGTTCAGTATTAATTTTATCGTTCCATTCAGAATAACAAACACAACATACCTAGTGTATTTCAGATACATTTAATTTTCATAAGTATTCACTGCTCCTTATAAGGCTTTAACACTATAAGGTTACTAAACTTAACAATGCTTGTTTTGTTTAAAATACTGTATGTATATCTGCGAAAACCTTGAAGTGGCTTTTGACCTATACAATACAACTTATTTTAGTTAAGTTTTTCAAAAAAAAATAAATAGGATTTGCAATAATGACAAAACATCATAAAAGTGGGTATCAGATTTTATTAATATAAACAAAATACAGTTTAAATAAAATGTTCAAACTGTAGACATAAAGCTGCTTTAATTATATTATTCATTGGTCCTTTTCAATCGGCTCGAGCCAGTAATTATGCCCCGAAAGTATAGTATCTAGTTTAAAGCATAAGCATCTAGTCTTATTGATACCGAGTAGGATTTTTATTAAATGGTGTCTTCTTCAAAGACGAAACTTTCTATTACATTCGTATCGCAGTAGAAGTACTATAAATGACATATTTCTTGTGTTGGAAGAACCGTGTTATGCGCTTTAATGTTTTCTCTTGATACAAGTGGATCGAAGTCAATATTCTTTTACTCTCCCCATTTGGAAGAAAAGCAAGTTGCAGGGTATTTATCGCTTCCTGTATAAATTGGATCTTCAGCTTTGTGCGATACACATATATTACGCATATTATTTATTTCGTTATATACGCAATCTCACTGCCAGGCTAGAGCAACATGCAAGCCCATTAGAAAACTTTTATGTAGGCTTTGTTATCTTTTATTGATCATTTTTAAAAAATAATTCCCTTCTTCTTCTTCTTTTGGTTAATTGGCAACCAACCAGCCGTTTACATACATATTTCCCAAATAATATATTCCGTAACAAACAACAACAATGGAGGCTACACGACATTTAACTTTTAAATTTAGTCCCTAATTCAGTTTTTTGTTGCTAGTATACTCGTGAATTAGATTGAAAACCATGATTGATAATTGAAAAACTGTATGGCAACATTGAAATTATGTTTTTATGAAACCGGACCTTAATTTACCTTAACTACTCGACAAAACTTCGCGAAGGAGATCCATGCTACCAATTATAGACAACATTCGCATAAATACGAACGCGTAAATACGATCGTGTAAAAGATCGGTGCTCGCACTGCAGTAATGCTTACTTCAATTTGAAAAGGACTACTAGGAAACATGTTGCAAGTGAAAATGCAAGTGTCTAGCAAAACATTATAAACATAGAACATAATTTGAGCTATATAAATAAAAAAAACAACAATAGTATATACATGGTTTTATTTTTTTCTAGGCAAAAATATATTTATAAAATACTTATACTTATTTTAATGTTAAGAATTCGGTTATTTTAGATAAAAAAAAATTGTTACAGTTAAATAACCAAATTGCAACAGCAGAAACAAAAAGTCTTTTGAAACAATACAGCAGTGTGAGCACGGATCTTTTAACGATCGTCAATTTGACATGAGCGACGGGGATTTATCGTGATTTTTTAAATTAACTTTAAACGGAGTTCTCAGGTACTTATTAGACGATATTTACACGATTGTCGTCGCGTACACACGAATGTGCGAGCATGGAACTTTTAAAGGTCTGACTAGTGGCTGGCTACTGTCATCGCATAAAGGCGATTTTTTCTCTACATAAAAACTTTGCTCGATTAAAGATTGTGACTTCATTTTAATTGCGCTCATACTGTGTTATTGAATAAAATGGATTTTGGATTCCCATTAATTGCCGAGGAAGAGAGGCGGAGATATATTATTGTTCAAATGATATCCAGGAGAATGATTACGGGACGCTAACAATCCCTTTGAACTTGCCGACCATGTATTTAATAAGTTATTTCGCATTAATAAAAACATCGCCACTGTCCTTGTTTTAAATTTACAACAAGGAGACGATCTAATGGATTGCCTTTTCATATAATGGTAAGTTTATTTTTATTTATTTATTTATTTATTCATTAACAACTTAAAATCTTATATCTAGCACTGTGCCCCACAAAACCATGTTGTTGGTTTGACTGTGGGATCGAGTCTCCGTACTAATAATCGAAAACTAAAATTATTTAGTGTATTTTAACTACTATCATTTGAAGTGTTCTGCAGCATCAATACTAAGGTGTGGTTTATTAATTTGGGGAAATACAACGGACATTGAAAATTGTTTTGTTGCTTAGAAAGGTATTTAAAGGTATGTGCCGCGATATGTGACAGCAACTAAAGTGGTTGTATCAAGTAAAACGCCATAATTTTCGAGTAAACACGAAAAACAAGTGTTTTTTCCTTATTAAATATCGCAATTGGAACTGAATTTTAATTCTAAAAGGAATGTGCCGCGATATCTGACAGACCTCGTGTAGTTTAAAACATACCTGATGCATGTCTCTAAGAGTTATTTCGAAAAAGATTTTGATGGCATATGACAAATGTCCGGCTGGCTGAGCCACCCATTCCAGCGCTTGCAGGAGGTCTATAACGCTGGATTCTTATCAAACATTCGCCGGATTCGTCGTCGGCACAAACGATGACTTAGCCACCTAGATAAGCAGCCAGCAACTCTCTGAGAGAAAATGTCCAGACAGCCGGCCGCACGCTATATAACAGTTAATTTGCTAAAAATCACGAATTAGTTGACAGTACTTTAATCTACGATTAAGCGTTGACTTGCGTTCCAGAAACCCGAAATAGCCGAATATATAGACTTTTGTCCTGATATTTAACAGCTCTGTCAAATTAGATGCGTCAAACAGTTGATCAAATCAAAGTAGTTAACCGGGCCTTCAGCAACCCAATAGAAAGTTGACAAGAGATTTTACAGGTTGTTAGTTAATTTTTTCGTTAATTGGCGTTTCAGAAACCGGGCCTAAATTTCAGATTAACTTGTAACGTTGTTGTAACATTGTAACTTTGGAGTAAAATTATAGAGAAAATATAGTCTCTCTCCATCATTATAATACCTCTAAATTTGTCAAACTCTCGTTTTGGTTCAGATGGTTTCATAGCCTCTGGTGTTCTGCCTACCCCGTAAGGGATACGGGTGTGAAGTTGTGTATGTATGTATAAAACGAGTGGAGCTATATATGCAGTTCTATTTTAAATTCTGTCAAATTGATTTTTTCTGACATAAGTAAAAGTAGATTAGAGAATAGCAATATAACAATTCTATCTATGAGTTATAAAATTTTAATAACTGTTATTTTATTTTTACATACTAAAAGATTTTAGCAATAAGGTAAACGTCGAGTCATTGGACACTTAAGGTTCTTACGAAGGCATTTATTGGTTCACGAAAACAATTAAAAAGCTGTGAACTAAAATTCTTATTATTTTTGTACATTAATATCTATTTTTGTATACTACAATCTTTAAAACTATATTCGACAGCAAAATTCGCTAATAAATAACGTAATAAAAAAAAGTTGCAAAATGTACAGTCAATGGACAGAATTTCAGTGGTTGGACAGCTCATACTAGTTAATGGACAGTTTTAATGAACATTTTATATATGTTTTAAAAAGAAATAAATTACATTAATATATTTTTAATTTATGTCCTTTTGATCTAAATAAATAGTTTGGTATCTATATTAGGAAATTATCAATACGATTATGCAAAAAATTATATTAGAATTTACTTTTTAAGTTTAGTGTCACAACTTCTATTCAGTCTTAGCGAATAAGTATATTTTGACATTGGGAATTTCTATATGATTAAGTCGATCGTGAAATTAAATTAAATATTTAAAATAAAACAGTTTTTACCTCATCTATCGCGTATTATTATATTTTACATTTTAACTTGAAGTTTCAGTGTCTTTCAGACTTCGTGAAGCGGTAAATCCGGGTAAAAAGAGTTTTATTTTATAGATAAAAACATCAAATAAAATCAATCCTGGCTGGGACTCGAACCTCGATCTCCTGCATCTCTCATATTCGATAATGAATCGTTAAAATTTAAGAAAATGTTATGAAATAATTAAATTTAAAAACTTATAAAAAAAACAATCTACATATTTCTAAATTAAAAGTGTTAAAATATTAAAATTAATCGGTCGCATTTGTACAATCAACACATCATCGTGACGATCTCCGTGGCGCAGTGGTCACACGCGCCAATCGTGAGGTCGAGGGTTCGGTTCCCGTACGGAACAAGAAAAAATTAATCCGGGTCTGGGCGTTGTTTCTACATATGTATTTATTATATGCTAGGTTCCCCCTAGTTTTCTACATGGTCTTACTACACAAACACAAACTCTTTCTTCGCTCACTCTGTGGCCATGTAGTTGGTGTGATTGTCTGGGGATTTTATTTATTTATTTTGGAAAGGGCTATGCTCGGAGTTTACCTGCGGGATCGAATCAGGAATGAGGAGATTCGCAAGCGCACCAAAGTCACCGACATAGCCAGAGGGATTGCAATACTGAAGTGGCAATGGGCAGGGCACATATCTCGCAGAACAGATGGCCGTTGGGGCAGAAAAGTTCTGACGATGAAGTTCGACGACCTGGTCAAAGTCGCCAGCAAACGCTAAATGAGGGCGGCGCGTGACCGAGCGACTTGGAAAACCTTGGGGAGGCCTATGTCCAGCTGCGGACGTCTACAGGATTGATTATTTATGATTATTATTATTGATGATTTATTTTAAAATATTTTCAGACCATCCTGTTCTTTCAAGTATTTTGCAAGTGCCCTTCAAGTTTTTCGTTCTTTTAAGTTTACCACCATAGTAATCGTATTTTTTCCTGACCACCGCAATCAAAAAAGCTATTCTTTTCAAATATTATCGTCGTACCTACTTTGTAGCATACATTGTATACTTATAAAATAAACCAAACTCATGCCCGTTTTCACCATCGTTCCCTAAATTTAGGGAGGCACTTAAGATGTTTTAAGTGTTAGTTTCGTTTTCACCATCACTTAAGGGACACTTATGATCCAAAGGGATCCCATAAATTTGGGGGCCCGATATTCGGCATCTTAGCGCTAAGTGACACTTCATTTTCTTGTTGGACGTGCATATTTTGTGCAAAATGGAAGATTTTATTTACAGTTTAGAAGCTATAGAAACTGTGGATTTAGTTACGAATCATAGTTTATTTAGACGGCCACATATTTATATATATTATACTCTGAGGTTTTTCGCAACAGGAAATCATCTACTTGCAGTGGCTGATATGGGAGGAATCAGCGTAGCTACTTGTAGTAGAATAGTAAAAAGGGTTTCTGAAGCTATTGTAACACTACGAAGTGAATTTATTAAACTTCCAGACACCGAAGAGCAAAAGTCTGTAGTGAAAGAAGGTTTTTACAAAATTGCTCGCTTTCCAAATATTTATCGTGTTGTTATCTGAATAATTACAATATCCAGATAACAACACGATAATCCAAACTCAAATATAACCTATTTTTCTACAAGCGCAACGCTGTCTAGCTAGTGTCATCTGTCAGTCAAGTTGCCACTATTTCACAACTAAAATCTTTTTTTCAATGGCAACAGCGTTCCGCATCAGCAATTTATTATAAATATTGGACGATATTTTATTTATTTTAAAAGAAATCATGTTTATTTTATGTTTACTTTGTATTTTGTCGTATTATTTTGCATAAATCTACATGATTTTGAAAAGAACGATTTTCATACGCCCTGATTAAAAAAAAATTGTCACTTAGGTAAGTGGCCCTTAAGCAGGTATCCCTTAGCTTGGTGAAAACAAACTTAGGTAAGAGGCTGATTTAAGGAGTCCCTTTGGTTAAGAGACCCTTAGTAAGGAAGTGTTTGAGGGAACGATGGTGAAAACGGGCATCAGACTTTAATATTCATTTAAAACCTACTCCCTGCGACGCTTTTTATAATTTAAAGTACCTGGTTTTATAGACTTTTCTTGTGTTACTTTCAGAGCTGCTCCAATATTTGTAATAAGCTGGCCATTGCTTTTAATAAATATCACAACCTTACAGCGTCATTCTAGGTGACTGCTACGCCAGTTGTAGGATTCTGGTAGCATTCTCGTAGAAAGGTATTATTTCGATTCCGAGATCTTTGCAATACTTACAATATAAGTGAGATGGGTTTTATGACTATCTAATAATGTACGACGGAATATTATGCGCCTTTGGTAAATGAGAGTGAAGTATGTTTGTTATGTATCCGAAAAAGAAGCCATCCATCTATTTTACTGCTACCAATTTTCAGTGGTATTCTGTTTTAGTTGGAGGCAGCCACAGGTGGACACGCGTTACCATCAGGGGAAAAATTGAACATAACTGTTTTGGGGTCTTTGGTACCTTGATGAATTTCGTGATCATTATTAGCTGCAACTTTACCAATTTTCAGGCATAATTTAATTCCACTTTCATCACCACTTTAACTCCTAAGTGATTCACTCTATTAACTCCTTATTTTTATATCTTCTTCCATTAGATTTAACTCCCAAGTCATTCCTAAGTGATTTGACGACCACTTTGGCGTTGGGGTAAACTTATCTGCTTCTGACGCCAGTGGTTGCGGGTTCGATTCCCGCACGGAACAAGAAAAAAAAATGTTCCGTGTCTGGGTGTTTATCTATTTATGTATTTATATTCTAGGTTCCCCCCTAGTTCGCTACATGGTATCCCATAACACAAGCTATACTTACTTTGGGGCCATGTAGTTGGTGTGTTTGTCTGGAGATTTTATTATTATTATTATTCATTGAAAATATATAACAAGTTGTTTTGTGATCAGTCGTCTTGAATTTGAGAAAACGATCGCCTTTTAATACGAAGCAAACGTACTAGAGTGTAACTGGGTGTCTTCTGAATAACCCTTTAACATCCTTGTACTTCTTTCTTCGATAATACAGTTACTGAACACCTGTCCATTCATTAGATTTCACTAAAAATAAAAACTAGTTATTGGACAGTCCGTTAAAACATATAAATTATGTTATAGGGTTCCAATTCCTATTAAATTCTATGCAAAATACTACAACACTTTATAGTATTTACAACAAAACATATTATGATGAACGTATAAAAATTAATTGCTAGTAACTATTATTGTTGAACTTACCTATTTCTTAATTTTTCACTTGAAAGACGACTGAACTTCAAGGGCGCCCCGCAAAAATATATTATTAAACCTTATACTGCGATTAATTGGATTTTTTTCAAACATTTTGGTGCTGTTATAATACAGAGTTTAAATGAATACCGACTGTGAGGTTCTCATTTTTAAAACAACCTTAATTATACGTTAATTATTGTTTACTGTCCAATGACTCGTAGTGTCCAATGACTAGTAGTTTACCCTATACACTTTATTCTGCTCTGGTCAAAAACTATGTTCCTTAAAACCCGGCTAACCCTAGCACAGACCTTGGTCTCTTGGGGTTGCCTTAGTTCCCACCTTAATTGCAACTGTAAGCGCTTACCTGAGTATTTATATAGTGGTGTAAATGTGTAATTATAATTGTGTATAAAAAAAAAGATCACAGATATCTCCCAATCAGAAATACTACATTCACAGCCATAAATTTAGTATTGAACTTTGCTGAACAATTATATATTAATTATATAGTGAAATAGTTTTGAAAAAGTTTCACTTTTTTATACAGTAAATCGGCTAATATTGTTTTAAGTTTTCATGATTCATAATTTAAATAAATCTATATTTTACATTTTAACTCGACGTTTCGTTGCGAATTATACGCGTTTAATCCGGTTAGAATTAGTTTTATCTAAGCAAATCGGCTGCCAATATTGTTGCCCTTTAAATATGCCTAACTTTATCTCAGTCACACCAACGTTTGCTTTAAGTAGTATTTTTGTATACACACAATTTTTTTAACATAAATAAAAATTGCAAATTTCAAGATCATAATAATCAGCATGGAAGCATTCCCTGGGTAATACAATTATGTCTCATTTTCGTGTGAGGCTCTGCAATCTGTATTGCAGTTATAATTCAATTAAATTTTTGGATGCGATCTTAATTATTTCCTTACCAGAAACTTTAGCAGCTTCAATTGCCTTTGATTGTGCCAGTTGCGTGTGCTGGAAGGGACAGCTTAGGGTCCAATGCTCTCCCTGACAAGTTCTGCACTTGAAGATAACACTGCTTGTTTGTGGCTGCAAAACAAACAAATAAAAAAATCTCCGGACAATCACACCAACTACATGGCGCCAAAGTTAGCATAGCTTGTGTTATGGGATACCATGTAGCAAACTAAGGGGGAGCCTAGAATATAAATACATAAACACAAAGACATGGAACATTTTTTTTCATGTTCCGTGCGAAAAAAGGTAACTGTACCTTGTTAACTGTAACTGTTAACTGTAACTGTTCTACATTATTATTTGAAGTGCTGCTGGTCATTTTAATTTTCTGGAATTGTAAATTGTGAATAATTTGTTCGATATACAAATTTGTTTTACTATTATAAGGCGCAAACATTTAAAAATGTATATGGATTTGAAGTGGTATAAAGTCTCTTTGTTGTTTCTAAAAATATTTAAGGTATAACCCGGATCAATAAAATATGCTCTGTTTACTCGCATGTAATTTGCACTAAGGTACAATTCAACTTATAGGATTCATTATATTATGCACTAGGGTGTCATATATTATGCACACGTGACTTATAGCCCAGTTTATAGTTCTAAATTCAATAGAATAAGGCTCACTTTACGAGCAAGTGTATTGAAAATTATATTTATAAATAAATAAATAAATATTTCTGACACTCACACAACATTATCTAGCCCAATTTAAGTTTCTTAAAGAACTTGTGTTATGGATACTAGATAACTGATATACTTAAGAAATATATAAACATACATATTGAATAAATACATCTTTTTTTTATTAGAATAAACTTAAATAAACATATAAACATCCATGACTTGACGGCTAATATATGTGTTCATCACAGCGATATCCGCCGCCGCCGGGATTCGAACCCAGGACCTCTGGCATAGAAAACAGCTATAACGGGGTATTCCACTTAGCGCACCTATTTTGAAGTTCACCTGATGAAACACACCTAAACTATTCCACGAAACGCAACCATACATTATTTTTAATACAGAAGGCACTAATTGAAGCTATGGTTCTATAGTGAAAATTCTTTGTTTTGGCGCGCTGTAACCTCTCAGCAGATGCTATATTGAACCCTTAAGTACTCGAAACCCTTTAAGAACAGCAGTCAACTGTGTAGTTGGGACAGTTGGGAAAAAAGGATACAGTAATGTTCATCCGAAAAAGGTCACATTTGTTAAGTTGGTCTGCTTAAAATAAAACCATCTTTCAATACTATACGCACATTCGCAGGTAAACATACGTTTAGATAAACACACTCACACACAGCCTCTTATATTCCATTTTGAAATCAACCCGTCCTTATTAAAAGAAGCTATAGTTAATCAATTGAATTGATGTCTGGAATGCAGTGCGAGCACAGAACTTTATCTACTTGTATGTTTACGAATGTTCGTATAGTGTGGAGACGGTTTGTAAGCAATAATTGAAATCTATCCATTGCCGCACGGCCAGCTTAAATAGATGTGATGCCTTGTTAATTTTGAATGTTTGTAAACATGTTGTACTCTTAAATAACCGAAAAAAAAAAAAAATTACTAAAAACTTGCAACTAACTCCATACTATACGGACATTCGTAAACATACGAGTCGACAAAGCTCTGTGCTCGCACCGATGAGTTGTAAGATTATTCTTTCTGTTAATATAGCACTTTTAATTATGTAACTTGGATGGTGTTGATGCATTAATGAGTATTATAAGATCATTGATATCATTATAACCTCTACTTCATGCTCTTCCCTATTATTTAAATTAATTGCGTTTCTTGTAAAATGGCTGTGCTAAGAGGAATACTATAACGTATTTATACAATAAAATTAACCCCCCTAATGCGTTTAGTTATTTTATCTTTTAACATTTTTTTTAATAACCTGCAAATTTCAACTACTTAGATGTTAGAATTCTATGAGATTTCTTGATTTATCATACCTTAAGTCCATCAAGTTCTCCATCATCAGGTCGTTGGGCTTCTTCTTTACTGGTGATAAATTGCATGTAAACATCTTCAGCAACATTGGTAGTGGCAGGGTTTGGTCCAGGTTTGTCATTAGCTGAGTCTCCGAATTTGCTCAAAGTTTTACGCCTGGCAATACTCTGAAATTTACCAAAGCCATTATAAGCATATTCTGTTTTAATATATTATACTGTTTTAAATAATTGGGTAAACATTGGCTCAGTCAAAAGTTTAAAAACTATTTAAGGTTACAAAGATTCATTAATGGCTGAAAGCTGTTCGTTTTGCTTACGGACAATGGAATTCACTACCAAAATGCCTTTCTATATTTAAAATCTTGACATCTAAACCACTGCTTACGAACTGTTTGACCGTAATGGCTTGCTAGGCAACGTCGTTACATTTGACCATTTACAAAATAATTCATTTTATCTAGCCAACGACGACGTAACCAGTTATTAATTTAAACCAATGAGGTAAAAGTTGCATGGCGGCCTGCTGCGGCCAATAGCGACTTAAGTTTCATTACATATGACCAATTACAGAATAAGTCATTTTATTTAGCCAACGACGACGTAACAATATATTCATTTAACGAAATATCCTATCAAATATCTGTCAACATATTATGCTGTCTTGTTCATTTCGGGGGTGTAAAAATCAAGTCGCCAATACAAACATGGATAAAAGTGTTACTTTTCATGCGTTAGTAATTACTACATTGGTTGAAAAGTTCGCGGCCTGGCCATTAAAAAAAAAACTTTTGTAATTTTTTCTGCCGTCATTTTGAACTGTCATTATTCAACTGTCAGCCCGCGAATTTTCAATTTGATATCTTGTTTAAATAAAATTTTACGAACAATATAAATACGTGTGTAGAACAAATTTTCACTAATGGAGAAATTTGAACAACGTGCTGTGATTAAATATTTGTTTAAAAAAAGATTAACACCAAAGGAGATCCATGATGACATGCAAACAACATTAGGGGAATCTGCCCCGTCTTATACCACTGTGAAAAAATGGGTTGCAGAATTTAAACGTGGACGAGAGAACATCGAAGATGACCCTCGCTCCGGCAGGCCAATGACGTCTACATCATCGTCTACGTCAAAACATCATTGTCCATGAACTCGGCTTTTCTAAGGTTTCGGCTAGGTGGGTCCCCAGATTGCTTTCAGTAGAGCAAAAGCGAATTCGACTCACGATTTCTCGCGACTGTTTGGAGATGTTCGAGGCTGATCCACAAGGTTTTCTTGACAGATTTGTGACAATGGATGAAACCTGGGTTCACCACCCCAGAATCAAAACAACAATCCAAACAATGGAAAAAATCAGGTGAACCAACTCCGAAAAAAGCAAAGGCAATTCTGTCGGCTGGCAAGGTGATGGCATCGGTTTTTTGGGATGCTAAGGGTGTCATTATGGTGGACTACCTTCCAAAAGGCGAAACAATAAACTCTGCGTACTATAGCACCCTTCTGCGCCGTTTACGTGAAAAAATTAAACAGAAACGCCCAGGATTACTGAGAAAGAAAGTGTTGTTTCACCAGGACAACGCCCGAGTCCACACGTCTGTCGAGTCTATGGCTCAAATTCGTGATTGTGGTTTCGAATTGTTGCCACATCCAGCTTATTCTCCTGATTTGGCACCTTCGGACTTTCATCTGTTTCCAAACCTGAAAAAACACCTCGGTGGGCAGAATTTTTTAACGAATGAAGAGGTCGAAGCCGCTGTTAATCTGTATTTTGAAGACCTTGAGGAATCTTTTTTTAAAACAGGTATGGAAGCTCTGGAAAGCAGATGGAAAAAGTGCATTGAGCTAAATGGAGATTACGTCGAAAAATAAAAATATTTTTGTATGTATTTTATTCTGTTTTCTTGACTAGGCCGCGAACTTTTCAATCCACCCTCGTATTATATTATTTAATGCATTTCTCGATTTCGTCGGGCAAGGAAGCGCTCGGCCACCAAAGAATAAGTAATCAGATAGTAAATAAAAGATCAACTCAATAATTAATGTAACTTATTAAAATCATATTAGAAAACCTTTTAAGTTTTTATTTTACTTTACAAAGCCGTCGTGTTTTCTGGCTATTTTATGGAAATAGAAAAATAATATATTGGTTTATTTTATTCAGATATTTTTATCATAACAGGTTTTAAGTAATAATTTTCTGATTCTTAATTGTTGTAAACCATACAAAAATATCAATGAAAGTAGTAATATTCGCGGGGAAGATATTTCTAGTACTATACCAATATTAACCCAATACGATGTAAACTGCAAAATTAAATCTAAATTTTAGATACAAATAATACACTGAAATTTGCAAGCATTTCGTAGGATACACAGGATGACTGGTAGGTACACTTTCGGAATTTGAGAACGTGATAGTTTGAGGTCATACTCAAAGAGAAATAAATAAATAATTATTTAATGAGTAAACTTAACCGAAAGTTATAGAATTCATTACGAAACGCATGGTTACACTGGTACGGACGTACCCACGGTTTTATCAATACAGTATAGGTAGTTAGGTATAGACGGCTTCACGAACGGTCCTCGATCTAGTAAAACTTTTTATTTATTTATTTCTAGGGAATTCTGCTGAAAAATTAAGTAGAGTGCTCTCCTTCAATTTCTAAAATATGTCACCAGTCACCCTGTATACTGGGGCACTTAATTGTTCACTAACATTTCCTATAAATAAATAAAGTTTTGTTACTATGTACATACTTTACTTACGTCTGAGTCAATCGCGGCACGTGACCTCGCGCGGTGACGTGACGCGGATCGCTGCAAATGCTAGTTTAACCATGCGTTGCGTAATGAATTCTTTAATTTTCAGTTAAGTTTACTCAGTAAATAATTAATATTATTTTTTATTATATTTTTTCTCTTCATCTATGATCTCAAACTATCACTTCCTTGAATTTCAAAAGTGACCCCGTATATCAGGTTGGGTAGCAAGAAAAATAATAAAAAAACTAAAATGCGTTAAGTACATGTATTGTCGCACTCATGTTTAACTAAAGGCTAGAATTTCATAAATGAATCTCTATAAAAATATGGGTGGGTTGGTCTTTGCTGCTTGCGATTTGTTTGATGTTTGTCTAAAATCCGAAAAATTCATTCGATCCCATATAAAATAAAAATCAAGTCCCTAATTTCATAGCGAAAACAAACTTAATTCTATGAAATTACATAATGTTAGAGTCTTTTTTACACAGTAATATATTCGAAACAATACATACACATTCCCAAGAACAGCCCGCGACTTTCAATCATAGGGTTTAAATAATGAACGTAATAATTGATAATTATATAAATGTGAGACTTTACATAAACAAACCCAAACAACAGAACGCCAAAAATAAATAAGTAGGTGTTTTTGCTGTTAAGAATCCTGTTAACAGCAAACTTAAGTTAACAATCCTGTAGCTATGTTTTAAATAAAACGATTTATAAATACTTATTTAACTTTATTTTTATTACTCTGCAATCCTTTATAACTGTTTAGGCGTGTTTCTAGCGTAAGTTACATCTGATCTTATTCTATGACGTTTGTTGACGTGAACGCGCCGTGCTTGTGTGAGTAAAAATGACAACCTTAAGACACGTACGGGCTAATCTATGGATTTAAATCTTTGTTTTAAATATTTACTTTGACGTCATAAAAAATGTGATTTAACCAATGACAAAATAAATATGACAATGACAAAATAAATAAATTTAAAAAATAAAAATAAATAATTTCATTTTACGTGAGCATTTAAACGCAATTATTAATAAAAAGCTCAAAAAACATACTATATCTAATATATCTATCGAATACCAAAACATAGCAAAAATATTTTGCGAATGCGTGATATTTTAAAATCACATATCGCCTATTTTCTTGGAAGAACGTCATGTAAGGAGGGCCCATGCCAATTTGAGAACTTACAGCTCGTAGCTAATAGATATTGTGAAACGCTATTTTTTTTCTACGTATTGGTTACTCATACCTGTCAGTTGAATATTGAAACCCGCCATAGAAAAGCCAATAAAATTACAAAAAGGCAAAATACAAATCATGTATGTAGAAAATATAAGGCATTAATAGAGGAATGTAAGAAGTCTAGTCGTGAGGTGGATATCAAGAGTGAAAGGTATGAAACTGACATCAGTTCCTTAAATAAGAAATCTGCAACTGTCATTACAGGATATGACACATCAATACAATACCGCACAAGATCAAATTAATCAGCATGTGATTAACATGGATGAGCTTTTACAGCTATCTAAATACAATGAGGAGAGATTTCAATTTTTGACCGATACCATGTATCATAATTATAAAGGGTCCTCTATACATTCATGTAGGGTCACTTGCTTAAATGGGGAATCAGATGTTAGTTCCATAGTTAGTAACCATGACATTGATGAAAACCCAATAATCATGTACCTATAGCGATGAAATAGGAAAAAACATGTGAGCTAAATTGTTAAACAGCTCTAGTCAAGTAATAAATTATTGTCTGCCTGGAGCATCAGCGGATACAACATTAAATGAAGTATTAAAGGGCAGCTTCCACCAAAAAAAAACACTTGTATTATTGTTTGGAAGAAGAGGTAATGTAAATATAAACCAGTTCTTGAAATATTTAGACAAATTACGAACACTAAAAGTGGACAGGATTATTTTATTTGCATTTGAGGAATGCTGCCGGTGAAAATGAGAAATGTTAAGAGCTTAACAATAAGTGTGTTTGGCTTTGTGGGTGCGAATAATATATATCTTAATAGCACCACAAGTATGAATGTACTTAACATTAATTCTATTTATAAATTTTAGTTTTATTTGACTAAAGATAGATATAACATATCTTATTATTAAATAAAACACTTTTCTTCCAACTATGCTTTAATTTCATCACAATCACACTAAAAACTCAGTACAAAGCGAGTATTTAATGCTCTAGTGCAATAATTAAATTTCATAGATTTGTATTGCTCTAGCTAGAGCATTAAAGATTATTTAAGGTTATTTAGTGTGATTGTGATGAAATTAAAGCATAGTTGAAAGAAAAGCAGATAATACACCTCACCTTAAGTAATTTTTATTGCCCTCGTGCCTGTTAGATTAGAGAAAATTAGGCACTTGGTGCAATAATAAATTACTTTGTGCTCGATGCAATAATCTACTATTTTAACCGGATTTATCGCGTTAAATTAAACGCAATAAATCCGGTTAAAAAAGTGTTTTATTTAATAGTATGAATCGCGAAAACTTAAGACATTATATAATATGTAATTACTTATTAAAAGAGATAGCAAAAGTGCTACTAAACTTTTTATTTTTAAAACCACTGAATATTTATCTAATGACTCTGTTTTTATTGAGCAGTCTTCTGTATTTTTGCGCCATAGTGTAACATGTAGTTCCACTATGTTGACAAATTTGGATATTCAAAAATCTTTAAATTAGAGAATAAGACAACATATGCTAGAGTACAGATGTCAAATGCATACAATAAAAATAATCTAAACTTGGTGCACACAAATATACAAGGCATGTTGGAAAAAGTCTTGGAAATAGAATTGTTTTTGAATGCTGAACATATAGACATACTATCTATAACTGAATTTTTTTTATTAGAACACCAATTAATTCTAAATTTTGCTCAGCACCAAGTTGCTAGTTCGTTCAATAGAAAGACAGCAATACATGGTGGCTCCATAATAATATATAAAAATTTAAGGAACGTAAGGACATAGTGAGCCTATCTATTGAATAAACTATTGAAATATCCTGTGTAGAATTGACAAACTTTATAATTGTTTGCATAGACCCCCTAAATCACACTATGATAATTTTGAACATGCTTTGGAAAAATTATTGGGAAAATTAAGTAATAAAAACTTTCTTCAACCAACAAGGATAACAAAGACCACTGCAACTTGTCTAGATAATGTGTATTCTGAGGTAACTCCAGTAGGTTCACCAGCAATAAATAAACTTAGCTCTGATCACAGCGGTTACATTCAAATACTTAAAGGAAAAACATGTTAATAAGAGTATTTTGGTTGTTCCAGTAAATGAAATACATTTGGAGAGATTTCGATGTGGTCTAATCAACAATATGCCTACTATAGCCCACCCCAATAATGTGAATTTACAATATAGTAATTTAAGTAGTTCGATAAATCAACAACATGAGTGTATTTTTCCGAAAACCTCTCTTACCTCTCTTAAATCAGTGTAAATCATTCAGGGATTGGGCTACCACAGGTATACATATAGTAGAAAGCACCTATATGATCTCTATCATGAGAAAACATATTATAAAAATGACAGAACTTACTCAAAATTCTCTATCTTCAATGTATCTAGGTAATAAGATTAAAAATAGTGCTAATAAGACTAAAACAACTTGGAACATAATTAATAAGAAAGTGGGCAAGTTAAGGACCGCAATACTGACTTTAAGCATGTAGGTAATCGACAATACAATCATAAAAGCAGATGAAAATGTTGCGACAGCATTTGAGAACTGTTTTGCTGACATTGCAGTTTCAACTACTAAATCACTAAACTCATCCCCTGTGGCGACTGAATCATGGCTAAAAAACCATGTGAGTTAGTGCAAGGTTTCTTTCACTTAACTAAAGGTGTTTATTATACCATATTTGTCATATGCAAGGTACTCTTTACGTAGATTTTTTCGGGATATGGATTTCTTAATAGTTCATTAACCTTGAGGTGGCCCGGGAGCACAGCTTCGCGGCCGGACCACTATGATAGTTTTATTCATCTAAGGAATTTCACAAAACACTTGATGAAGTCATTCATCACATATTTCGGCTTTAACTAGTTGTTGATAGTTGTTAAATAAAATATTACAGTAGACCAAGAGACAAAAAAAGGCAGCGGAAAAAACTTGTGGCACTCTTTTTCAGTCAGAATTATCAAATTAATATAAATAGGTACAGTACAAATTGACCGTGACATGAAAAAAAAACCAAAAAAAGACAGCTAATTGTGAGAGCCAGTGTCATGCCACAACCAAATTGCTTACATAGCAGATGCAATGAGCTATGGATGCACAATACGAACATAACAAACTAGGACCAGAGTATTAGGAGTCTGTTGAGGTACTATAAAAATACATATATTCCGATGAAAGTAGACTTTAGGTAGCTGATATTTCTAACTATAGCATCTGGGTACTAAACTGTGGTCCAGCCACAGAACACACCCTCCTTTTTTGGAATTTGGTTGAAAAACTTAATGTATAAAATTCTCTGCACCAAATGTAAAACAAGTTGAGTCTGATCTGCATCTTAATGGGAAAAGGTTGAATCTAGTAGATTACACTGTTTTTCTTGGACTAAACTTAGATTTTAAATTGCAATGGGGCGCCCATATCTCACAACTAGCGAGTAGATTCAGTTCTGCAGCATTTGCGGTAAAGAAAAATTGCTCATTGACTGATGTTACAACAGCCAAGATGGTTTATTTTCAAAGTATAATATCCTACGGCATCCTACTTTGGGGTAATGCTGCAGATATTGACACGATATTTACACTGCATGTATAAACTTGAAATAGAGAATCTCTAAGAGAAAAGTTATAAAAAATTGTTATCTTGACCCTTGCATCACAATATATTTACGAAAACATTTTCTTTATTTATAAGAATAGTAATAAATTGAAAACTAGGAAAGATAATCACAATAAGAACAACCAGAATAACTACAGAAATAACAGTTCGAATAACCTTATGACAGGTCATAAATAAAAATGTATGTCCCAGTAGTTAAAATTTCTAGAGGATTGTACAAAGTTGAACTACTAGGAATAAAATTCCCACTAGTTTAACTGGTTGCATTGAGCAGTCGAACTACTGGGAACTACCCGGTAATATATCATGCATACATACCTTGGAAACAACTCTTTTTTCGATTTTGTATGTACGAACTATCTTGACCTTTTTGTTGTCATTATCATATTTATATTCCGTGACAATCTTAAGGCCATTTTCAACAACTTCTGACGGTGCTGGTAGAGCACCTTGGTCCATTTCTACTTCGTCCGCCCATGATGTTTGAATATCGTCAGCTACTGGCATCTTCACAAAACAAAAAGTACACAATTAAATATGTTACAACCACAATCTTTGCCAAATCAAGTAGTCTAGTCATCAAACTAATGTATGTAAAACAGGATGAGACAATCAGGAGTATGATCATAAACTAGGTACCTATACATAACCCCTACATACATAGCCTTGTAATGGATGGTAAAAAGCTTATTAAACAATCAGCAGACCATATTACTTACGTTGAACTCTGATGAAGATGAGATGTAATAAAACAATAATGGAACAAATTCTTAACTTTTACCACGCCACCATCAGCAACAATCAGAACTACCAATGTAATATTTTAGAATTCCCCAGATTTTGAGCCAAAACTGACAAAGGCCTGCATCTGGGGTTCCCAATTAAGGGTTTTCTTTCACTATGTATCTATTTATTGATAAATAATAAAAATTGGTAGTTTGCATGGAACATCATTTTGATACAATAAAATAAATTCTTAGTAAGGTACATAGTCAAAACTAATAATAAAGTTGTTCCTCAAAAGAGTTTTTCTATAACTATTTATAAATAAAAAACTGTTCCTGACTATTCATTAGATGACGCAGCACGCATTTGAGTCCTACTTTAGTTAAAGTATATGTATTATACCTTTAAGGGCCGTATTTTAAAACGATACTTAAAACTAAAACTAGTTTTAAACAAAGTTTAAATCGTTGATCTTATTATCAAACGTAACTTAAAACTGCGAAAACCAAACGAATATCAGTAGAACAAATATTAGTTTAATCACAGTTTAGCTTTATTTTAAAACTTAACTTAAAACTCTATTTGCGTTTGCTTATTATTGAAAGAATATTAACTGCCAAACTATACTTAATCATAATTTTGAACACAGTTTTATACGCGTTTTGGTAGGTTTGGTCATACCCACACTTAAGTAGCGAAATTTACATACTTTTTGGCTCCTTGTAATATAATAATATTCTATTCTGTGAATTGAATTTAAGCGATTGCTCCACTCACTATTTAGACTAGATAAATACACACCAGTTGCAAAAAGGTTAAAAGAAATGGACCCCCCTTTGAATCTGTTTTTTTTTATTTTCTACCACATGTTTAAACTTCTTTAATATTTCTTTCAGAAGATTGCACTCTTGCATCGTAAAATTATTTTTACGAGGCATTTTGCTTTCTCTAGCTTAATGGGGAGTTTTCTGACAGCTCATAAAAATTAGTTCAAAAAACCTCTATAGATGGCACTTTTAAAAAGCCGAAGGCGTTAAGTCTGTAAACTATAATGTAGGTAAGTGGTATCTACCATCTATGGTTATTTATACGTTCAATTTCTGATACAGACATCAATTAATTTATTTTACTTTTAAAAACGCAGTGTGGAATAAATTCTTCGCCTTCGCCTTTTGTAAAGCGCCATCTATCGAAGCCTTTTGTACCAATTTTGTACAGTTTTGTTTTTTTAATGAGCTGTCAGAAAACTCCCCATTACTTAATTGTATTATAGTAAGTAAGTAAGTATTAACATACGAAAGGCAAGGCCGAACGAAAAAAATTCGAATATAACCCAATCAAACAATTAATAAAACGACAACGAACGAAGGTTCACGTCACGTCCGTCCGTAACGTCAAACTATTTAAACGTTCCGTTCGCGGTAACATGCATTGACTCTAATAGTTTTTATTAATTCTTATTTTAGGTAAGTAAGGTAACTTCAAGCCATTTGATAGAGTTTTAATATATTTGCTTTGAAATTCTTACAAAATACTTTACAGTTAATACTCTTCTTAGGTGAAAAAACGATTTCAAATCTAGCATACAAAAAGAAAGTATGCGTAAAACGAATCTGATTATAATTTTTATTAAATTGTAAACGAGAACAAATATTATCCATAGTAAAAACTGTTATAAGCCAAGTACGGATAAATAAGTAAGATTCAGTTAAACAGAACTTAATATTCATTCAGTAATGCGACGCGTACTTAAAACCGGAATCGTTATTTAAACTCACATCATCTAATAACATATTAAACTGCTTTTAAGTTTTGTTCTATAATACGACCCTAAGTGTGAAGTTTACAGTAATGTTACCTATTGAATATTATATTGCACATTTAGGGTCGTATTATAAAACAAAACTTAAAAGCAGTTTAATATGTAATTAGATGATGTGAGTTTAAATAACGATTCCGGTTTTAAGTACGCGTCGCATTACTGAATGAATATTAAGTTCTGTTTAACTGAACCTTACTTATTTATCCGTACTTGGCTTATAACAGTTTTTACTATGGATAATATTTGTTCTCGTTTACAATTTAATAAAAATTATAATCAGATTCGTTTTACGCATACTTTCTTTTTGTATGCTAGATTTGAAATCGTTTTTTCACCTAAGAAGAGTATTAACTGTAAAGTATTTTGTAAGAATTTCAAAGCAAATATATTAAAACTCTATCAAATGGCTTGAAGTTACCTTATTTACCTAAAATAAGAATTAATAAAAACTATTAGAGTCAATGCATGTTACCGCGAACGGAACGTTTAAATAGTTTGACGTTACGGACGGACGTGACGTGAACCTTCGTTCGTTGTCGTTTTATATTAATTGTTTGATTGGGTTATATTCGATTTTTTTTCGTTCGACCTTGCCTTTCGTATGTTAATACTTACTTACTTACTATAATACAATTAAGTAATTAAGCTAGAGAAAGCAAAATGCCTGGTAAAAATAATTTTACGATGCAAGAGCGCAATCTTCTGAAAGAAATATTAAGGAAGTTTAAACATGTGGTAGAAAATAAAAAAACAGATTCAAAGGGGGGTCCATTTCTTTTAACCTTTTTGCAACTTGTGTGTAGGTATTTATCTAGTCTAAATAGTGAGCGGAGCAATCGCTTAAATTCAATTCACAGAATAGAATATTATTAGATTACAAGGAGCCAAAAAGTATGTAAATTTCGCTACTTAAGTGTGGGTATGACCAAACCTACCAAAACGCGTATAAAACTGTGTTCAAAATTATGATTAAGTATAGTTTGGCAGTTAATACTCTTTCAATAATAAGCAAACGCAAATAGAGTTTTAAGTTAAGTTTTAAAATAAAGCTAAACTGTGATTAAACTAATATTTGTTCTACTGATATTCGTTTGGTTTTCGCAGTTTTAAGTTACGTTTGATAATAAGCTCAACGATTTAAACTTTGTTTAAAACTAGTTTTAGTTTTAAGTATCGTTTTAAAATACGGCCCTTAGAGCAGTATTTCGTACTATTGTCGGGGTAACCATGATGGTATTTTTTAAAGGGTCCGATTCACTATTCATACATCTGCGGCCACCACGTGTACAGTTAGCTAGAGTATTGAAAATATTTTTATTCTTACACTAACGGGCATTGTTTATTTTTTTACCCTTACTTCATATGAAAAACCGTTTCGAAGAATAAGGTTTCTGATTAGTTTAGTCGATTTAAAACATTTGAAAACGTTGGGGTTTAATAGATTTTTAACAAAATGACCTTTAATTAAACTTGATGGTATCAAATCGATGCACCTAGCTGCAGCGAAAGCTGTTTAAAAAACATCAAACTTAAAAGAAACTCTATAGCTCTATAGCTATAGGTTGTTCTGTTAACATTTTAAATAACCGTGTCGTTATAAATGACGGAAGTCGTCGTGGCGCCGTGGTAACTGTGCATATCAAACGATATCGCAGGTTAAGTGCGCTCGGTGCGGCCGGTATTAGGATGGGTGACCGCCGACCATTCATTTCTCACGACGATTTCCGTTAAGCAGTCGGTCCCGGGTGCTGTATACTTGTATACAGTAGTCGTGAGGGTTTGTCAGAAGCCATTTCGACACCCTGAAATATCTGACTTCCACCAACCAGCACTGGGTCACCTTGGTGGATTACGGCCTAAACCTCCTCGTCACCCAGAGGAGAGACTCATAGCCCTGCAGTGGGCTCATTAGACGGAGTTGTGATGATGATGATGATGATAAATAACCTCCTCGTTACTATTGAACGTGAGCAAAAGACCGTGAAAATCATATACAAACTACAAAGAAAAGAAACAAGGGGAAAAAGCCGCTTAAGATGAAATGAAATGAAAACTTTTTTATTCGTAGTAGGTAATTTTATACACTTTACGAACGTCAAATGCTGGATGAGGGTGGCGCGGGTCCGGACGACATGACGAATCCTGGGGAAGGCCTCCGTCGAGAAGTGTGCGTCTCTCGGCTTATAAAGATAATGATCGCCCATTATCCACTAATGTCTTGGTGATGTCTACTACTACTTCTTCTTCGGCTTTAAAAAACGAAATGAAAGTACAACCCTAGGTAGACCGAGAGGAAAAAAGCCGGCGGAAAAAACACTCTCGGCACTCTTTTGTAAAAAGTGCTTATTATAGGTTAAATTTGGCAGAAATACAGCTCTGCTATGACATGAACAAGCAAACAGAAGACAGCTATTCGTGCTTGCCAATATCATGTCGCAGCCAAGCTGATTACACTGAGACACTCAGATTACGCTGAGACATCAATCCTACGCTCTTTTGTCATCTAAATAATCTTTGAGTTTATAGTAGCCTTTTTTGCATAATGTTTCTTTGATAGTTCTTTTAAATTTATTAAACGTTAGGGATTGAATTGACTGTGGTATTTTATTATAAATACGTATTGACATTCCCATAAATGACTTGGTGCTTTTAGCCAGCCTTAATTTGGGAAACGCTAATGTATGTTGTTTTGAATCAATTTTTGAAATGTTTTTGTTTACAATCCATTCGGTGACATTACATGACTTTACCACACAGACACAGTTAATGTTTTATTTTACTGACTGACACATGTTCATAAAGTTAATGTCGCTGATGACGTCATTAAGTAGTAATTTAATAAAATCAATACAAATTTATAAACACACTTAAAACTAAAATTGTTTAAATAAGTCTCTCAAAATAGGTAAATAAAAATACTTAATAAAAATAAAATCTTTTTTTTTCAGAAAGTTAATCCCTAAAGTGTTAGTAACAATTTATCTTATAGACTATGTTAGTATACATATCTTATAATTAATAATAGTGCTAATGTTAGTAACAATATATCATATACACTATATTAGTAAAATAAGAATACATTAATACAATCAGCTTCCATGCTGGACTGGGAGCGAAAGAAAAACATAGAATGTACCAGCTGCTTCTCTTCCCGGGCATACTGTAAAAGTAAGTTAAGGGACAGAGGTTTTATTGGCATTTTTGTGGGCGATAGGCTGACCCCCTGTCACTGCAATAGCCTCTCTCCATCATTATAATACCTCATTTGTCGAACGTGACATCAGACGGTCTTATAACCACTAGTGTTCTGCCTTCCCCATAAGGGATATAGGCGTGAAGTTATGTATGTATGTATGTATGAATACAATCACTCTTAATAATAAAACACATCACAACTTAGAAAACATATAGTGCGGTGAACCCATGAACTGGAGTTGAATCAAGTCGATCCCCAACCTTTCTGGGAGCTCGGTTCGAACTCATGCGTAGGTACCCTATTCCTCATCACTGCAAAAAGTCCTCGACACTGACATCAGCAAACGTGCCTGACGCGCTACAGTATCGTGAAACACGGAAAAGGGCCCTAAATATGTTATTGTACGGTACACGTAGGCTATTTACACGTATATGTCTTTTTGTGTAAAGTTAGTCCATAGAATACCTGTGTAAAATACCTGGCAATATGCTTTAAAGAGTGTAATCTTGAACTCGGCTGTACACCTTGCAAATCTATGTGCTATCATGTTGCCACGTACCTCCAGTGCAGTGCCCTTCGCTCTTTCTCTATTTAAAGATCATCACACATATTTTCAGTTAATATAATGTAACCCAGATATGAACTGATATTTAAACTGTGTTTAAAGATTAATATAACGGAATAAAAATAAAAAGTGAAAAAAATGAACAATGCCCATTAAGCCACAATTACAAGTAAAAATATTTTCGTGTACAGATAAGGGGTTATTTGTTAAAAAGGCATTTTAAGATTGCATTTAAAAAATACACGGTATTCCTGTTGATTTCCAATAACTTTGAGGTTTTGTTCCGTGCTAAAAAACAATATTTTTGCCAAAAAATATGTAGTTCAAAAGTGCATACTTTCCAAGATATCATCGATCTTAATTTATAAATTATCGACCTTGTGAAATCTTTTTAACATTAATTCAATAGACGCGTGTCACTTAAGCCATACAATAATCAACCAAAACATTTTAAACGTTGAAGAATGTTGCATACAATGTTCAACGCAAAGTGTTGGGAACTGTGCGCAATAAAAAAGTTCTCTTAAAGGTGTTTTACATAAGATGTTTTGACTTCATTGTATTATTTTGTATGAAAAAAAAAAACAAGAAAAAAATTCAAAAATTATTCACATGGTATTTGATTCTATTACATGGTCCCATTAATAACCTAGAGTTATGAGAAATCAACAGGCACACCTTGTATTAAAACATCATATTATTAATATTCTTCTTCTTAAAACACAATTACTTCCATGATTAGATGCTGGGCAGATATTTTAATACTATTTTGATGCCTTGCCCAGTCAAACTATGATGAAATATCTACGATACCTATGTATTTTGTATGAAAAAAAACAAGAAAAAATTCAAAAATTATTCACATGTTATTTGATTCTATTACATGGTCCCATTGATAACCTAGAGTTATGGGAAATCAACAGGCACACCTTGTATTGAAACATCATATTATTAATATTCTTCTTCTTCAAACACAATTACTTTCATGATTAGATGCTGGGCAGATATTTTAATACTATTTTGATGCCTTGCCCAGTCCAACTATGATGAAATATCTACGATATGTTTAGAGATGAAACACGATAATCACAGCGCAAAAGGAACGTAGAATAATATGCACAGACAAAGAGGATACATACGATGATTAGAAGGTGTCACGAACGGAACATACTGATTATGTTTGGACTTTACTCATAGTTGGTGCCACTTACTTTTAACCAGTTTTGTAGTTTTGTTTATATGATACATATTGTGTTCTGATATTATTCCTTTTTAACGAAAGCGCAATTTTATCGCAATTAATACGTTTGAGAGCAGCGTCATTGCTTTTTAGTATTGACACATACAGAAAGATGGCGCTTCTATGCAGCAATGATTGACTCAACTCACAAATATCAATCTTGAAGAATAACTTGTAATACTCTTTGTTATCTATTGTTTATATTGTAGGCATATTGTGGGTTACAAAAATATGTAGGTACACAAAATACTTTTTTATTCGATATCTTGTTTATATTTTGTCAAGAACACACAATTATATTTTCTCAAGAATTTTATTGGTTTTGAATCAGAAATACTGTTCAAAAAGTGGTTATGTCGGCCTGTAATGGCATTTTGCTTTAATCTATTACAGGCCGCTGTTTTTCAGTTTCTACTTTCAATACCCACACTCTATCATAGTCTGTTTCCCAAAATTCTATTGTTATGATTCCTGTTTATTTCAAGATTTTGAGGTGTGTTTCATCAAGTCCTGGTTAATATTATCTTTCTTTTAAATTTTGAATCCTGTGACGGGCCGTATTTTAAAACGATACTTAAAACTAAAACTAATTTTAAACAAAGTTTAAATCGTTGAGCTTATTATCAAACGTAACTTAAAACTGCGAAAACCAAACGAATATCAGTAGAACAAATATTAATTTAATCACAGTTTAGCTTTATTTTAAAACTTAACTTAAAACTCAATTTGCGTTTGCTTATTATTGAAAGAATATTAACTGCCAAACTATACTTAATCATAATTTTGAACACAGTTTTATACGCGTTTTGGTAGGTTTGGTCACACCCACACTTAAGTAGCGAAATTTACATACTTTTTGGCTCCTTGTTATATAATAATATTCTATTCTGTGAATTGAATTTAAGCGATTGCTCCGCTCACTATTTAGACTAGATAAATACACACAAGTTGCAAAAAGGTTAAAAGAAATGGACCCCCCTTTGAATCTGTTTTTTTATTTTCTACCACATGTTTAAACTTCTTTAATACTTATTTATTTCAGAAGATTGCGCTCTTGCATCGTAAAATTAATTTTACGAGGCATTTTGCTTTCTCTAGCTTAATTACTTAATTGTATTATAGTAAGTAAGTAAGTATTAACATACGAAAGGCAAGGCCGAACGAAAAAAATTCGAATATAACCCAATCAAACAATTAATATATAATGACAACGAACGAAGGTTCACGTCACGTCCGTCCGTAACGTCAAACTATTTAAACGTTCCGTTCGCGGTAACATACATTGACTCTAATAGTTTTTATTAATTCTTATTTTAGGTAAGTAAGGTAACTTCAAGCCATTTGATAGAGTTTTAATATATTTGCTTTGAAATTCTTACAGAATACTTTACAGTTAATACTCTTCTTAGGTGGAAAAACGATTTCAAATCTAGCATACCTACAAAAAGAAAGTATGCGTAAAACGAATCTGATTATAATTTTTATTAAATTGTAAACGAGAACAAATATTATCCATAGTAAAAACTGTTTTAAATAAGCCAAGTACGGATAAATAAGTAAGATTCAGTTAAACAGAACTTAATATTCATTCAGTAATGCGATGCGTACTTAAAACCGGAATCGTTATTTAAACTCACATCATCTAATAACATATTAAACTGCTTTTAAGTTTTGTTCTATAATACGACCCTTAATTTAGTTTACCTCTGTAGTACAAACTTTAACTATTTTAATTACATATAGGGTCGTATTATAGAACAAAACTTAAGAGCAGTTTAATATGAGATTAGATGATCTGAGTTTAAATAACGATTCCAGCTGTAAGTACGCGTCGTATTATTGAATGAATGTTAAGTTCTGTTTAGCTGAATTTTGCTTTCTTATCCGTACTTAGCTCATAACAGTTTTTTCTATGGATAACACTTGTTCTCGCTTACAATTTAATAAAAAAAATAATCAGCTTCGTTTTACGTATACTTTCTTTTGGTATGTTCGATTTGAAATCATTTTTTCACCTAAAGAAAAGTGTTAACTGTAAATTATTTTGTAAAAATTTCAAAGCAATGGGGAGTTTTCTGACAGCTCATAAAAATTAGTTCGAAAAACCTCTATAGATGGCACTTTTAAAAAGCCGAAGGCGTTAAGTCTGTATACTATAATGTAGGTAAGTGGTATCTACCATTTATGGTTATTTATACGTTCAACTTCTGATACAGACGTCAATTAATTTATTTTACTTTTAAAAACGCAGTGTGGAATAAATTCTTCGCCTTCGCCTTTGGCAAAGCGCCATCTATCGAAGCCTTTTGTACCAATTTTGTACAGTTTTGTTTTTTTAATGAGCTGTCAGAAAACTCCCCATTGGCTTAAAGTTGCCTTACTTACCTAATAAAAAAATTAATGAAAACTATTCGAGTTAATCCATGTTACCGCAAACGGAACGTTCAAATAGTTTGACATTACGGGGGTGACGTGAATCTTTGTTGTCGTTTAAATTAAAATTGTTTGAGGGAATATTCAGATTTCTTTCGTTCGGTCGTTCTTATATTATTAAAGTTAATACTTACATACCTTACATACAATTAATTAAGTATCTCTTACTAGTCTGTGCATACAATTCCCTAGCAAAATGCCTCGTAAAAGTAATATTACGCTGTATGTAGCATAAAACCGCAAACACACTAATATTTTTTTAGCTCCGGCGATATGGGGCTTCCCTTGTGGTCAGGCTTGGACATACTCTCACTAAGCAATGGCAATATAAAACCTTTTATTGTTGCCTATGAGAAATGGTATCTCTTTTTGAACTCATTTTCTGGTATCGTATACGGATCTTGCGCATCTCTCAATG
Organism: Stenoptilia bipunctidactyla; assembly: GCA_944452665.1. NCBI lineage: Eukaryota > Metazoa > Arthropoda > Insecta > Lepidoptera > Pterophoridae > Stenoptilia > Stenoptilia bipunctidactyla. The sequence continues at coordinate 28,900,367 of OX101727.1, read as the reverse complement.
AGGTACTTGTTATTCGAATGTCACTAAATAAATATTATACTTAATAATTTATACATTCAAAGGGAACCATTTCTTTTACCTTTTTTGTAACTTGTGTTTGTTTATAATCCACAGAATAGAATATTATTATATTACTCACAAGGAGACAAAAAGTATGTAAAGTTCGCTACTTAAGTGTGGGTGTGAAACGAGAGGTATCAGGTTCGAATCCTGGTCGGGTATTTTTGTTTATCACAGTTTTCATTTATGTATTTCACTGGTTTTAGTTTAAGTGTCGTTTTAAAATACGACCCATAGACATATATATTTAAAATTAACTTTAGCAACGGGATATTTACCATTTTTATTATTTATTTTGAGTTTTTGATATTTGTTTGTTTGCCCGTGAATAAAAACTTATCTTGCCTTACAAACCAATTACAAACCCACAACTTCAATACCGTCGTGATCATGGGACGCTTGCAACAGTTCCGAAATATCGGCATCCAAAACAAATAATAAGCATGGTATATTTCCCTTTTCTTAAGTTAATTTAAATATTAATGACCATGAAAGTTTAAAAATTTAATATATTTTATTTGAGTATATGGCAGACTAAATTTAATTGGATATAAAAAAAAACGTAATTGACATTGACATTTCAATGACTGTCAAGCAAAACGAAAATGGCATCTTGGTGAGTGAAGGTAGGGGGCGTGAATCGTGTTGTGCTAAATAATAAATAGTGCAATTTAGTGCATTCGTTGTTTTATCTCAAAATCATTTTATCGTGACATTTCATCTCTTTTTTTGGTAAGTTTACTTTTATCCTGCGTGCAATTTAAGTCGTAAACTAGTGCGTTTTAAGTTACTTGCTAACTAATCTAATTTTTTGCATAAGCAATGCCTATACTGACATTTAGGTACTAATATTTATACGTTCACTTCGTCACCTTGTGTTGTTTAAGCTTTAGCGAAGTATTCCATTGTGAAAATTGTTTTTCGCGACCTTTTTTAATGCAGTTGACTTGGTATTGTAATGACGATTACAAACTGTATCTAATTGAATTAGCTAAAGAATTACCTTCACTAAAAGTAGAGCCCATTACTGTTGCTTTAGTTATTTTTATGAATTTTCCTTGCTGTTGGTGTTAGTTTTGTGACTATGTATTTAAACTCCAACTTCTCCGCTTTACTAGCGTGCCACCGGATTTTAAGTCCTAAGGGGTTGAAATAGGTAGGGGATGATCCTCCCTCTCCTAAAATATAGCCCCAAGTTGAGGAGAAGCTTAGTTTTTTTAATAGCTGATTTTAGGAGCAATTGTAGGCACAATTTACTTTATTATATTTTATTTATTTGTGCTTATTACAAAATATAGTCTCTTATATAAAAACATTCATAAAAAAATTAACCAAGCAATCCAGAACCTATTAGGACGGAGAATGGGATTCATATTCTGAGAATAGAGTTCAATGGGTAGTTAGGAGTTTTTCAATAGAGACAACTATAACTACCCTGCTAACTTCACGGATATTATAGTGGAATATTTATTGAGAAGATAAGAGAAAAAAGTAAAAAAAAAGCTTTAATATGTAAATGTTACCGTAACCTACAATGATGTATGTTTGATTTTACCATCCCAGTTTATTGCCATTTTGATTTCTTAAACTTTTTTATCATAATGTTGTTTGGCATAACTTAAATAACATGAGAAAATAAAAGCTTAAAGATTACCTAGACGATATAAAGGCATGGGATTAAGCACAACAGGATATTTCTAAAAGTTTCTAATTACTTAATAATTTTGTTTACGGCTTGGCTGTGCAGTATACATATGGCATACTGGTGACTGTTCCACTCATTGTTTTACTAATGATATGAATATTTTATTCCATTCTTGTTCAAATACTCTGGTCCCAGTTTGTCATGTTCGTATTGTGCATCCATAGCTTGCACCTACTATGTAAGCAATTTGGTTGTGGCATGACATTGGCTCTCACAATTAGCTGTCTTGCATTTGTTTTTTTTTTTCATGTCACGGTCAATTTGTACTGTACCTATATGTATTAATTTGATAATTCTGACTGAAAAAGAGTGCCACGAGTTTTTTCCGCTGGCTTTTTTTGTCTCTTGGTCTACTGTAATATCTTATGCAATAACTATCAACAACTAGTTAAAGCCGAAGTATGTGATGACTGACTTCATCAAGTGTTTTGTGAAATTCCTAAGATGAATAAAACTTTTTGAATTTTGAATTGTAATGGTTTTGTATGAGTACTCACACAATTCCTGACAATGTAGGAATTCTCTTTTCTGACAGATAACACGTTTTTTTTTTCAACTAATGAACTAATGAAGTATTTCAAACCATTTTAAAAAGAGTTAGTTCGCTCTTATACCTGTGTGCTCCATCTGTGACCTTAGGAAGTACAATATGACATTTAATGACATGATGGTACAGAAGCAGATCAAGCGTTACAAACCTGTCAAATTTCCCCAAACAATTTTTAACTTAATGTTGAGGGCATAGAGTTCAGGATCTAATACAATTTTTTGACAGGTTTGAAACTCTTGATCTGCTTTCTTCTGTAGAGAAACATGAATACAGAATCACAATTGTTTTTTTCTCAAAGTTTTTTTTTTATATGTTACAGATCAAAAACAGAGAGTGATATGCTGCGATTTTTGAGTAGAAGAGGGCGGTCCTCTAGTCAAAACCGCAACAAACAACAGAAGGTACTGAGTAACAAAAATTTGATACAATGCAAGGTTATGCTACTTGATGACACAGACTTATCTATTAACTTATCCAAAAAAGCCAGTGCAGTAGACCTCTATGAACAAGTATTTTATTCTTTGGATTTAATTGAAAAAGATTACTTTGGTCTTCAGTTTACTGATACTAACAATGTAAAGCATTGGTTAGATCCTACTAAAACAATAAAAAAACAAGTAAAGATTGGTCCCCCTTACACTTTACGACTTAAGGTAAAATTTTATTCTTCTGAACCTAATAATTTACGAGAAGAGTTGACTCGTTATCAATTCTTTTTGCAACTGAAGAAAGATATCCTAGAAAGCAAACTAGAATGTCCTTATCCTACTGCTGTTGAACTAGCAGCATTGTCTTTACAATCTGAATTGGGTGACTTCGATGAGGCTATACATACACCAGCTACTGTTTCCGAATTTAGATTTGTTCCCAATCAAACTGAAGAAATGGAAATTGAAATATTAGAAGAGTACAAAAGATGCAAAGGTCTTAGCCCTGCTCAAGCTGAAGTCAACTATTTGAACAAAGCTAAATGGCTTGAAATGTATGGTGTCGATATGCACATTGTTCTTGGGAAGGATGGTTGCGAATATCATTTAGGGCTCACACCTACAGGTATTCTTGTTTTTGAAGGCCCACAGAAAATCGGGCTATTTTTCTGGCCTAAAATAAGTAAGTTAGATTTTAAAAAGAAAAAACTTACATTGGTTGTGGTTGAAGATGATGATCAGGGTCGAGAACAAGAACATACTTTTGTGTTTCGTTTGCATAATGAGAGAGCTTGCAAGCATCTATGGAAATGTGCAGTTGAACATCACACCTTCTTCCGTTTGCGTGCGCCTGTAAAGGGTCCATCGGCAAGACAAAACTTCTTCAGAATGGGTTCCAGATTTCAGTATTCCGGAAAAACCGAGTATCAAACTACACAACAAAATCGTGCACGACGCACTGTTCAGTTTGAGAGGCGCCCTAGTCAAAGATTTGCGCGTAGACAAAGTCATGTTCTACGTGAACGGGAAAAACAAGTTACTAGTGTCAAGACTGAAGCACCTGCTCCAACCGAAACGGTTAATAATGAGGCAGCTAGTTCCACAATCGAAACATCGCTTCTACATGATGTTGGGATGGATACACTGTCTCGTAAAAGTAGTGCGAAATCACAAAAGTCTTCGCTTCTGGATGAATCTAATGCAGAAATGGGTGAATGTTCCTCGAAAAATATAATGAACGAAGCATCCCAAGAAGAGCCATTTGTATCGAAAGAAGACTCTATTAATAATAAGGTACTTTTCAAAGACAAATGTACAACTGAAGAGAAGAAGAGTAATCTTTCACAGTTAGTCGTTAATAAGCCTCCTTGCAACTGCTCTCCCGCGCCCCCTGTGTCTGACTGTAATCCGTTGAATGACCTTTTAATGAGCTTAGTTAAAGAAAAGCTGAACAATGACGACTCCAAGAACGAAGTTAACAGAGACCAGTTAGATTCTACCGGAGAAAAGAATATTCCGAATAACCAGGCAAAATGTTATCTATCGTCTACTAAAGCACTGCCTCCAGGGCAACTCAAGTGTAATAATATTTTAAAGGCACGTGAAAATGAAGTGAAAGTTATAAATGAGTCAACGAACATGAACTTGGCTATGCCTTCGACACCATCTCCTAAGATTGTAAATGATTTGCAGTTACCGAGTGCTGGTAACTCGCAATACGTGTCTATTGTTGTAGTGGAGCCACCACACACAAAATTGGTATCTCCAAAGCCACCAGAAAGAACGGAGGAAGTTGCTCCGAAATCGCAACCAATTTCATCTCTATCACCATGGCTTGTCAGTTCTGAACCTAGTTCTCCTTCAGGTATAGGAGAAAAAGAGATAACGATAATTCATCGCAAGTCCGTTATAACTACGCAGTTGTAAACGCAGGCTAAATGTAAGTAGTCTGCTAGATCTTCTTATCAGACGAACTACATTCTCGATTTGAATGTACAGTCTGCAACAGAATTATGTATACCACCCAGTCTCCCGCACACATACATTACGTACGCAAATTGTATGTGTGCGGGAGACTGGGTGGTGTACATAATTGTGTTGCAGACTGTACCTCAAAATGTTCCGTGACTGGCGATAACATTTTTTATCTCAGTTACAACCATTATGATAGTGACAACAGGCATTCCTTTTAATGTTTTGCATTCCACTATATTCAATATTCTACTAGCTAAATAGTATAATTATTTAAGCAAAAATGTTATATTTTCAAAAGCTTGTAATTAAGTTTATTAGTAAGTAAATCTTATCTTAATCTTTATTTCTAAGTAATGACGTTATATTATGTGGCAGTTGGAACATTTGATATCGAAAAGAGACAATTATTGAATTGACTGCAGTCAATTATCTAGTATACAAAATCAAAATATGAAATATTTAAAATAGAAATAAATTGAAATTTAAAATATACATCATGTTAATGGATTTTTTGTGTGTAAGAGTTATACTGTTTTATTGTATAAGTGTCTTAAAAACCAAATGGCCCTATAGGGTTGTGTCTTTTTGGCTGTCACCATTTAAAAAAGAAAATTAAAAGTTTGATGAATGAGTTGCATTTGTCTCAGAGTGCATCAATTTTTAATTGAATCATCTTTTTAAAAAGTATTTGAAAGGACATAAAAAGTTTACTCTGAATACTAGGGAGTGGATACTTAGCATAATGGCTATTTATATCCAATGGATAATACGCCAAAAATGTACAACCTCATATATTTCGAAAATGTCTCCGTCCAAGTTTAACTATTATATTAAAAGTTTTGTATTAATATTTAAAAAAATATATATGTACGAGATTGAAATTTCCTTTAGTTGGAAAACATTATTATATAAAATGATTGTACAAAATACTTAAAATCAAATGCAGTATTAAAAATATATGACAAAAAAATGTGCCATTTTAAACTGAAATAGGTTGTTATTGAGGTAATATGTCGTAAGTCAAATAAAAAAATGTCAAAATTATCTAACAATAAATAAATATACATATAGGTACTTAAAAATATTCTGTACTCTTTATGACTACAGAATCTTATTTTTTTATACGGTGTCGTAAATATTATCTAATAAAGTTTGGATAAAAGTGTTATAGTACAATTTGACCTTGTTCAATAGTTCATAATTATTATGTTATGTATTTTATGTGCCTTTCAATCGTTCGAATCGAATACAATGTGTGATATCATATATGCTCTAATCTGTTTGAAAAGTCACAAATTTCATCAACACTTATTTTTACAAAATTAGAAACATGTGTGTTTGGTTGTCAACTGGGAATGTTATTGTTTTCAGATTTTGATACAATGATTCTGAAAGTCTTGTTAAATGAGCTTTAAAACGTACATAGGTTTTATTTTGTACATAAACTCTAGAAATTTTAATAGACCTAGGCATGACCAACAAAATCACATGCTTACTTTCTTTAATTAAAACAAAAATTCATTGCAAATGCCTAGTATTTTATCGGATAAAATAAAAGTTATGAAACTTGTAAAAAAATATTTAAAGACCTTTGGGTTTTCCTTTAAAGTTCACAAATGTCTTTGAAAGGGATTTCAAAATGCAAGGATTTTAGATTTTCTTGCCTAAAACTCAATACCCTCCGTTACTGGCCTAATCAAAAACTGACGCAGATTAGCCTTAGCCATTATTTAAATTAAATAAAACGAATTCGAAAGTTAGCACGATAATGATCTCTATTGTGTAACAGATAAACTATAGTTAATGATGATGCATAGTGATTGGCGTAATTGTGCCAAATAGAGTAATAATTTTGAGGTGCTTGGGAACAATTAGCTCGTGAGGTCGTCGATCGATTGAGCAGTTACTGGCTAGTAATAAGAAAATGTATTTAAATTTTGGACACTATATAATTTTTTTAAGTATAGCTTAACATTTGGGCCCCCTATAGTTTAAGCTGAATCTTGCTGTTAGGCAAGCGATTCTGAACTATACGAGTTGTGCAGAAGGTTATAATTCCAACAATTGGTTGGAAGGATGACCCTCTTTACTATTTCCATGAACGCTAGTTGTTGTTATACTCGTATAGTTTAGATATGTATTACGGACGATTTCTGTTTAATAAAACAGAGCCAATGCCTTATTTACACTCTTAAAAATATTAAAAAGGGAATTGTTATTTAGATGTACCTATTACTTTATTATACTTACTAGAATCTCTTGATCTATTTTCTTAGTGAATTTTTCCTTATTTGATTGTCAATGTATTTATTTTTACAAATACTTATGTACTTAATCAATTATTTTTTGTTAATTTAATTGTACTTAATTTTTATCGGTCGTATGTTAATGTAACCGCCCTATATTTTAACTAATTTAAGCAAGTTTTATTTATAAATAATTAAATAATTGTGATACACAGGATGATCTAGCAGGGCCAGGGGGAAGTTTAAAACATTTTAAAACAAAACGATTTTCGTAAATTGTTAATAAGTATATCCCCAAAAAATAATACTCTTTTCGTTATGAGCTAGTTAGTGTTATTGAATTAAATGATTATTCTTAATTCTCTCATTTATATTAATAAAAAAAAAATATACCTATGCAGTTCTTTAAAACAAAATCTGTCATACCCTGCTAAAATGTTAGCCAAGGGAATTTTATTTTATAAGAAGATCTTTTTAGATTTCTCCGCACTGAACCATAGATCATTCTGTATACTATAAAGTTTTATGTTGTTTTCTCATGAATAGTATTTGTACTAGTGCCATCAAAATAAAGAAAATACTCTATGTAATTTTTTGGTTTGGTACAAGTTATTTGTTCACTAGAAAACAACATGATGCACCGTATTTTAAAGAAAGAATTGCCTATTGTACTTAATTTTACTCTATTTTAACAATTTATAACTCGATATACTCTATGAAATTATATTTTAATAAAGTACTATGTTATTTTTATATTTATTGTTTTACTTTGTTACTGTCGTATGGTTGATATCTATACAACGTGTAACTTAATGAAGAGATAATACTTAAGGGGATTGTATGGTGATGTAGTTTATAAGTAACAGTAACATAAATTGGTTCGGCCGAAAAACAAGTTTTAAGTTTAGATTTTTATCTAAATGTCAACCCTAAAAACAGCTGTTAGCTTTTGATGAAATCTATTCGATAACAGATGGCGTAAAAATAAAGTGATGGGTAACTAAGACAGATACTACAAAGTTCAGCCGGTGCGGGAAAGGTCATAAGGTCACTGACTGCGGCAGAGCGGGGCTAGCATGCTACCGTAGACAACGATAAATCGGGCCTTTTATCGATATTTTCTTAGAATATGGTATTTAGCACAAAGGAGATACATAGTAGAGCTGCTGTAAGCAAAGTTGCACAGCTTCAATTTGGGTTGTCCTGACGTCACAGCCTTTAGTTCAAGCTATTCCTCGCTAGAGGCACTAGCGTCAGTTCGTCGCTAACTTCTGTGAAGTATGTTCACGCGTAGATATTAAAAAAAAATCCTCCATTGTTTCTCGATGTAAAATTTAGTTTTCTATACTTTTATAAAGGAATTACATTGACAATCCAAATAAAATTAACTTACCACGAAGATAGGCCTCTAACGGGACTTTATAATTAAAAGAGCGGACTGTACATAAGTCGATATAATGCCGTATTACAAATTACTATGAACGCTACAAATGTTAATACAAAATGTCCGTAGTCTCACGCGGCAAGGAGCGGAGTGGGTTGAGGGCGACGTCATAGGTGCTCGCGCGCTTGTCGAGGAACCGGTTAGATCGGCTGGGCTCGGGTCCCGCCGCTATCAGTTGTGAGGTGCGCCGACATATTCCCCGGGTTGAAGGGACGTCTTCAATTTTCTGTTGGAAGAGGGCAGATGCAGTTAAAGGCACGACGAATGATGCCCTTCTTCGTCTTCAGCTCAGCCACCCTTGTGACCCCGTCGACACCGGGGTAGGTCCTCATCACCCTACCCAGAGACCAGAGCAGTGGTGGCGTCGTTTTGTCCTTAATAAGCACCAAGGACCCTGGCTTCACGTCACCTCTGGAATGATACCACTTTGATTTGGCCTGAAGCAGAGAAGTATACTCATTATGGAAGCGGCGCCAAAAGTGCTGCCTGATGAACTGGATTCGCTTCCAACGATCTAGGCTCGTGATGTTTGCTTCTGTCACCTGAGGGCAAGGTACTGATAAAAGTGGTCGTCCAATTAGGAAGTGTGAGGGAGTTAATGCCGAAAAATCGTTGGGTTCTGAAGAGAGAGGTGTGAGAGGTCTTGAGTTTAAGACTGCCTCTATTTGAATAAGACACGTAGCCATCTCCTCGAAAGTTAAATGAGTGAGATGGAGTAATCTTTTTAAATGATGCTTACACGACTTTACAGCGGCTTCAGCAAGAGAATTAAAGTGAGGGGTGTAAGCTGGCGTGAAAATGAATTCGATACCCTCATGCGATATTTCAGATGCAACATTTGATGACCGTAAGAACTTATACATATCGTTACATGCTCCAACAAAATTCGTCCCGTTATCGGACGTGATACTTCGAGGTTTGCCTCGACGTGCCACGAAACGATTCAGTGCGGCCATGTAAGCCTCAGACGTGAGGTCGGTGACGAGCTCCAAGTGTACAGCTTTGACTGCTGAGCAAACAAAGATACACACATACGATTTTATTAGTTTGCAGCCACGACCTTTGCGGTCAGCTATCAATACTGGCCCAGCGTAATCCACGTAGGAATTAAGAAACGGAAACTCAAGATTAGTTCTTATAGAAGGTAATTGACCCATTATAGGCTGCACGTTTTCAGCCTTATGTTTGAAACATATTAAGCACTTATTCACGATAGATCTAGATAGGCTTCTACCACCCAACGGCCAATATGTTTGCCGAATATTTGACAAAAGTAATTGGGGACCGGCGTGTAGAAGTTTGATATGTTGCATTTGAAATAAATGTTTAGTAAATAAATGTTTGCTACATACTACGATCGGATGTTTAACACTAAAGTCGTAGGGGGAGTTATCGAGCCTCCCGCCCACGCGAATCAGGTTATTTTCATCAATGAATGGCGTTAAAGGAAGCAATCTACTTTTTAGTGACAACCTCTGTCCAGATTTTAATTGCTTATATTCTTCATTAAATATGTCAAGTTGAGAATAATGAATAATCAAGTTTAATGATTTTTTTAATTCTGATGGTGAAAGATTGCCACTGAGTTTGTCTTTATTTATAATCTTTGAATGTATGTTAATATTCTATGTAGTTTTGTTAGACTCGAATGGTTTTTTAATAAATTATAAATTATTGATGAGTTACAAGAATGATTGTTACTACTAATACTAGTGACATGAGAAATTACTTCCGGCAAATCGTGTTTCTCTATGTTAGGCATTTTTGGCCATTCATTTGTTGCACGCAATAGAAACGATGGTCCGGACCACCAAAGGGGTGTGTCCCTAATAACGTCAGCCCTTATACCACGGGAAACAAGATCTGCCGGGTCGTCCTTCGACGGTACGTAGCTCCAGGTATGACCATGCGTACTCTCCTGTATTTCATTGACTCTATTTCTAACAAAAGGTTTTAATTGATTACATGGGTTGGAGAGCCAACATAATACAATGGTAGAGTCGCACCAAAATCTACTTTTATGAATGGGTATGGTAAGCGAATCCTTAACCTTAGTATACAGTCTTGTACCTAACAAAGCTCCACAAAGTTCAAGCCTAGGCATCGTTGTTGGTTTGATAGGCGCTACACGATTTTTTGAAACTAGAAGACGTACAACTATGGAACCTTTGCTATTGTGTGAACGAATGTACACACACGCGCCGTACGCTTTTTCGGATGCATCGGTAAAAACATGTATTTCATTTAAAATAGAGGTTTCGTTTAAAACCCACCGAGGGATTTTCAAATTATTTAATGCCACTATAACATACTCAAAAGTTGCCCAAAGGTTTTTTATTTCAGGCGAAACTTCGTCGTCCCAGTCGTATTTGTCAACCCATAGACGCTGCATGACGAGTTTCGCTTCAACTACGCACGGACCTACGAGGCCCAGTGGGTCAAAGATCTGACTGATGACGGAAAGGATATGACGTTTAGTTACTTTGGTAGAAGAAGTTATTTGAATGCTAAAAGTAAGTAAATCAGAGTCACAAACCCAGTTAAGACCTAAAGTTTTAGACTGAAAGGAATTAAGACCATGCTCGGAAAATTGTAGAGTGCTATTTGATTCCTTACCAGCTGCGATGTGTTTGAGTATTTCCGGATGATTAGATCGCCACTTACGCAAGTTGAATTTAGCGGTAGAGAGTGCTAATCGTACCTGGTTTGAAATTTCAATCGTCTCCTCTATGGTGCTCCCGCCACTCAAATAGTCGTCAACGTAAAAATCATGACGTATGGCGTATTGTACACGACTATCTTCAATAGTATCACCCAGACTCGTTAAACACTTAGTGGCTAAGTAGGGGGCGGAAGCTGTGCCATAGGTTACGGTGTTTAATGTGTAGGTCCTGAGAGGTTCTGACGGTTCGAAACGAAAGACGATTTTTTGAAGGGAACGTTGAGTAGGAGTGCAATCTATTTCACGGTACATTTTTTCTACGTCACTTGAGACTACATATCTATGTTGACGAAAACGTATAAGAATTGCGAAAAGATCATCCTGTACTACGGGACCAACCATCTGAAGGTCGTTAAGAGACACCCCCGAGCTGGATGGGGCTGAAGCATCGAATACTACGCGCAGTTGAGTCGTGGTGCTTGAATTACGAACTATTCCATGATGTGGAATGTAATATTCAACCGCGGATTCAATTTCGAGTGAGGACCTAGTTTTATACGGGGAGTCTAACGTCATATGACCTAGGCGTTCATACTCCCGCATAAACTCCATATATTTAATTTTAAATGAAGGATCATTTTTAAATCGCCTTTCTAACGATAAAAAACGTTTCTTTGCGTTATTAAAAGAATACCCTAAATGACTAGGATCAATTTTTAATGGTAGAGTTACGACAAACCTGCCATCGTTCTTACGAATGGTGGTTTCATTAAAATGTTTTTCACACAGCTTTTCTTCTAAAGAATGTGCGTGTCTTAACGAAACTTGATCAAGCTCCCAAAATTGAGTAAGGTCGGGAGTGACGTTGGAATGATGGCACATATGTAATTTTGAATTAGACTTCTGTGATATACTGCCGGACACTAGCCAGCCAAATTTGGTTTCACATAATTTAGGAAGGTTTTTTCCTAAGTCTATTGTGTTATTGCCTATGACATTCCAAAATACTTCAGCCCCTACCAGGATGTTAACAGCCGACGGAACGTTAAAGTTCGGGTCTGCTAACTTTAGACCTGAAGGAATAGGGACTTTACTTATGTGCACGAAAGATGACGGTAGAACTTTGGTAATCTCAGGTAAAATAAGACAATCAATCTCTACAGTGTAGGCACAGCATAAAGACTCTATTGTGAGGTTACAAGACTGTGTACTAGTGGATGTATGATTATTAATGCCCGTTACCTTGGTGCTCGTACCGCGTCGTGACAAACCCAGTTTATCCGAAAAGCTTTGCGTGACAAAGTTCGCCGTGCTGCCGTTGTCCAGCAACAGACGCGCAGCATGCCTGTCTCCCGCCGCACTGACCACGTGGACGATAGTTGTGGACAGTAACACATGCACAGGAGTAGCAAGCTGCAAAGAGTCGGCTGATAGCACAACATTTGACGCAGAAGGCAAAATGGAAGACGAAGCAGAAGGCAATGGATTAAATGTTGATTTGGGTTCGATCGGTTCAGTATGTAAAAGCGTATTATGCTTTGTTTTGCAATATTTGCAATGGGAAAGTTTGCAAAGCTTAGCTGAATGCCCAGAACGTAAGCAGTTAAGGCATACATTAAATTGAAGAGCTTTTTTTAAGCGTTTTTCTGTGGTTAATTGTCTAAATGATTCACATTGATATAATACATGAGGCTGGGAGCAAAGTGGACATTTCATTATTTTATTAATATTACTATTATGTTTTTTATTATTTTGATTAATTCTTGAATTATTATGTAAGCTATGGTTATTATTTAAGGCAACAATATTATCCGTGTGAGTGTGGTGCGGGCTAAAGTTTACTTCCAAAGGCTCTAACCAGTCAGACTTTCTACTCAAAAAAGAACAAAACTGAGTTAAAGTAGGATTATCTGTTAGTGTATTGTTTCTATGTTCTTCCCAATCTCGACTAGTTTTCAAGTCTAACTTCTTGGCCATGATAAAAATAATTATTGTATCCCAATACTGAGTAGGCTGTTGTAGTGTTGTAAGCGCTCTGATGTTTTTGTTAATTGTGTCAATCATATGTCTAATTGACATGCTTGACTCTCTACTTGTTTGTTCGACGTCAAATAACGCTTGTAGGTGGTTAGATATAAGGAGACGGTGGTTGTTGTACCGCTCACTCAAAAGGTCCCAAGCTATTTCGTAATTATCACTCTTAAAATCGATATTTTTAATTATAACTGCTGCTTTATCCTGGAGAGAGGCTCGCAGGTAGTGAAATTTGTTGATATTATTTATACTAGGATTATCGTGAATTAGTGACTTAAAGGTGTCTCTAAATTCGAGCCAGCATTGATAGTTTCCATCAAAATGAGGCAAATCTATTTTAGGCAAACGAACAAAACCAGAATTATGTGCACCTGAGTCAGCGTCTCTGAAGCCCGCCTCCGAACCCACCCTGGCACCAGCAGCGCCGGCGGCGGCACCGAGCAAGCTGCGCGTGAGCGCCGTCAGGTTGAAGAACTGGCGGTCGAAGTCCTCACGCTCAGCAAACGTAGACCCGGCGTAGTCGGCAAGCACTTCGATTTGTGTCTGCAAGTCATCAAATTCGTTATATAAGGATTCGAATCGATTAAAACGCTCCTGCAAGTCTAGACGCTGCAGTTCAGATATCTCGGCAGTACTTTTAATTAATGTTATGTAGTTATTATAAATAGTAAGCTTTGATTTTATCGAACTACGCTTTTTTATTAAAGTTTTTAAAGTATCTGTCATTTTGAATTTATTCTGTCTGAATAATATGATTAGGTAAAGGTATTCAATATTTTTAAAGGTAAAAAAGGACTAAACGGTATAAAAAGAATATAACAAAGGATCAATGCGCTAGCAGCTGACTACGGATATCTAGGTCTAAGTTCAAGAACGCAAAACAGGTTTGACAAACGAGGGTGCTACTATACGTGTACAATTAAATAATTCAGTATAACCACATATAATCAGCGCAGCATATGAATTGTGCAAGGATGTACACAAACGAAATACCTATCAAATAAAAACTATGTTTAAAATTATGTAATGAACGATTTTAAGGCAATTAAATGAAATAAGGATAATAACTAATTGGAACGACTCACTTAAATACCGTACTTATACTCCCAAAGAATGACATCAGCTCCTTCGATGAAGATGTAGGCAGCTACGGAAACGATTTCGTTCTTCAATCTGCGACGTGGTGTCGGTCAAAGTTCACACGGTGACGGGTAATGTTTATTTCGTAAAATCACGGCAAACTGGTCGAATAGATCGCGAGAAAAGGACCAATGTTTAGGCCTCTAACGGGACTTTATAATTAAAAGAGCGGACTGTACATAAGTCGATATAATGCCGTATTACAAATTACTATGAACGCTACAAATGTTAATACAAAATGTCCGTAGTCTCACGCGGCAAGGAGCGGAGTGGGTTGAGGGCGACGTCATAGGTGCTCGCGCGCTTGTCGAGGAACCGGTTAGATCGGCTGGGCTCGGGTCCCGCCGCTATCAGTTGTGAGGTGCGCCGACAATTTCATTCATAATTATTTTTTACAAATTGTTTGTTTTTTGTATTCAAAATTCCAGGTTGTTATTTGTTGCCTAGGTGATTTTTTGTTGGAAAGGGTTGGACTTTTTAGTTTGTATGAAAAATCTTATTCCTTGAGTGTGATGTGATACTTGGCATGGAGGTTCTTCAAAGAGTGACTGGTTGTTCTACGAAAAAAATTCCCAAAATTCCCACGGGCACGGGAAATATATGATTTTTAGTTTGTATGAAAAAAACTTATTCCTTGAGTGCATGGGTGTGATACTTGGTATAAAGGTTCTTTCAGTTGGTGTCTGGTTGTATAGTTTCTGAAATTTCCACGAGAAGGGTAGTAAATCGCATACGAAGTTGCGGGATAAAGCTAGTTATAAAATAAAGCGTAAACATTGACCCATGAACGAGTTGATCTTCTGTAGTCTACTATTATTTTTATACAATAGGCAATCAAGTACTAGACAGAAACGTAGACATAGATATAGAGGTAAAGATAGAAGCAGAGATAGACGTAGCGATCGAGGTGAGAGAGAATACAGATAATGTGGATGGAGATGAGGACAGCCATCACCCTCCTCAACCATATTTTAAGGAAGAGGGTGACCCTACACCCTACGTTACCGCTAGCCAGCCATGCCGCCTGAGGGAGCATGACGTTCTTGCTGTTGTATGGACAAGAAGGAGATGGCGTTGGATAAGAAGGAGATGGAGTTGGAGATTGAGCACTTTTAAAAAACAATTTAAAACCAAGGACTTTTATCGTCCATATACTCAGATATTGTATAAAAGCCTTTATTACACAATTTTTGTTTAATAGTTTCTTTAAATTTATCAAGTGGTAAGTTTTGAATATTTGTGGGAACCTTATTATAAAAACGTATGCATTGACCCATAAATGAGTTAGTGACTTTATGAAGTCTTCTATCATAGCCGGCTAGCTTATACTTATTTCTAGTATTAACATTATGTAGGTAAGTCACATTTTCTATGGAACATGTTTAAGTTCTTTTTTACAAACATCAGATTTTCAAAGATATATTGTGACGCAAATGTAAGAATAGCTTATATTGAACTTTCTCATTTCTGTTCTTAAAAGTATGAAAATTGGTATTAAAGTTCCCGATTACAATTAAAAATGACACGTGTGAATGAAATGAACGAAATTACCCTCGAAAGGGGTGAAATGTTGGGGGGTGTAAAGTTTGTATGAAAATTTTATACTTTCTGGACTTATTAGTACCTATAAAAGTTGGTATGTAAGTTCTCCATTGCATTTAAAAATGACCTGTGTAGGTGAAATGGATAATATCTCCCTAAAACAAGGTAAAAAGGGGGGGGGGGGTTAAGTTTTTATGGAAATTTTCTCTTTTCTGGAGTTGTAGGTTTATATAAAACTTGATATACAGTGTGGAAAAAAAATAGTGGCCCTGGAGGGAAACTGCCTTAAATCCTATAGTTAGCTTATTTTACTTTAAGGAAACATTCCTTTATTTTTAAAAAGAAACAAAACTGCATTCAAAGATTTTCTTAAAATTGCTTGTAACACCCGGGACTCGAACCCGTAAAAATTAAAAAAAATAAAGATTCGTTATTTAACTATACTAATCGATAGGATAATTGTTGAGGATAAAATTTCTCTAGCAAACATTTGATCTTACACTCGTCTGTCGTACAAGATATCCATGAAAAATAACTAAGTACACAAGTTTACATACATTACCTAGTAAGGTTCACTTTCAACAAGTAAAAGACAGGTTATAATTCTCTTATCTCTCTAACATTCAAAGAATGAAGTTCAATTCATTCGTATGAAGTACAGGCTTGCTAATTAATTTATTTCTAAGTACCTTGTTGAAGAATTCTATAGGAAAATCGTTTAATGGTAATAATATCTCTATGCACTTCTTACACGATATTACTTCTTACACGATACTACGAGGCGTTTTGACGAAAAGTTTAAAAATGGAACGTTTGAATTTTTTTGCAATGCGGGACAGCAATTTTAAAATTCGAACGAATATTTCGAACATTTTTATCGATTTTATTTAGTATTGCTTCCATTACGTAATTGTGTGATCGTGGCGTATCAAGAACAGTTCGACTTATTAGAAGCTTTATTTACAAGCAACAACTGCGATTTAGCTCTACAGTGGTATCGCGAGAGGTATCTAGATAGACAAATACCATAAAGAAAAGCTTTGTCGCGAATCGTGAAAAATTTAGTCAATATTGGAAGTTTCAAAAAACGTTTAGGACGCCCACAGCAACAAAATCCAGACTTTTCCGATTTTGATTTCAATATTTTGACATATTTTAAGTGTTACCCGAAAGCTTCTAGTAGAGAAGCTTCTACCGGAAGAGGAACGAAATAATATCATTTTTCAACAAGATAGTGCACCTGCCCACAATAGCAGAATTTACAGGGCTTACCGCTCAAAGATTTAAATCCATAGATGCGCCCTTTCAGTACAAAGAACTGACGAAATATTGTCATCACTGAAAGAGGTGCATGCACAAGTCTTGTGACAGTTTCTAATGAGCGCTTGTCGTGCACGTTCACATTGATTATTTTGCTTAAAATATTTACATAAAGACTTAATTATGCTGTCTTGTTCATTTCGGGGGTGTAAAAATAGAAGTTGCAATACAAACAAGGATGAATATATTACTTTTCATGCGTAAGTAATTATTATATTATTTAATGCATTTCTCGATTTTGTCGGGCAAGGAAACGCCTGGCCGCCAAAGAGTAAGTAATCAGATAGTAAATAAAAGATCAACTCAATAAATGATTTAACCTATTAAAATCATAATAGAAAACCTTTGAAGTTTTTATTTTACTTTACAACGCCGTCGTATTTTTTGACTACTTAATGTAAATAGAAAAATATACTGGTTCATTATATTAACATATTTTAAATCATAACGGTTTTAGTTAATAATTTTTAATTAAAAAACATCTTCGTTTTTTCAGCTACCCAACAAGGTAAGTATAACAATCTAGTATTTTATTTAAATTCGTAGAAAAAAATCTTAGAGTAGCTGACAAAACATAGATGTTTTTAAGCACTTTCGCCGAACATCTTCAATAAAATTTTTGATTATTTCAACTGCCAATCGCTCAGAACTATGTATTTAGTAATCTTACGTATAATTTTGGTGACTCAGATCATAGGACATCTTAATATGCATTTGAGAATCAAATAATAATAATATTAAAGTACACCAATTTTAAAATGCGACATTTAATGGCAAAACTCGGCAATTTAAAAAAAAAAAAAAAGTCCTTATCTCGAAAACGGTTAGGTTTGGGGTAGGGTGTTTCATAGTGAAATAAGTTAAAAAAGATGGGTACTATACAACCTTAACGGATCTAGGTCGACGTAACCCTGTATAAATTTAAGAATTAATTTTATTTACATAAAAAAACACAAACAACAGAACGCCAAAAAATTTATAAGTTGGTGCTTTTTGCAGGTACTTAAGTTAACAATACTTTAGGTATGTTTTTAATAAATAAACGATTTATAAATATTTATCTTTATTTTTATTACTCTGTAATCCTTTTAGGCGTATTTTCAGCGTAAGTTACATCTGATCTTATTCTATGACGTTTGTTGACGTGGACGCGCCGTGCTTGTGTGAGTAAAAATGAAAACCTTACGAGACGTACGGGCAAATCTATGGATTTAAATCTTTGCTTTGGCTTACCTTAATGAAAATTTCAATGTCTGGATAGGTACAAACGGGGCGATTAGATAAGTCTAGACTACTTTTGACTACTTGACGCCTCTAGACTACTTTTTATGGGGTCATGTAAAAAATATTATTTATAAAACATGAGACCGTACAAGAGCTAAGGGTCGCGGTAAAAAATGTGATAAGGGGCATACACCACAACACTTTGCTGAAGGCTACATGAAATTAATTTCAACGAAGACTAAATTTGTGTATCCGGAACGAGGGGGCTTATTTCGAACAATTTATCAGTTAAATTATTAAAGTGTAACAAATTGATAATAAAATAAAATAAATTTTAAGATTTCACGTTTTCTTTTTATTTTAATGACCAAATGTTTGTTAGAGAAATTTTATCCTGAACAATTAGCCTATCGATTAGTATAGTAAAATAACGAATCTTAATTTTTTTAATTTTTAGCTGGTTCGAGTCCCGCGGGAGTTACAAGCAAATTTTAGAAAATGTTTGAATGCAGTTTTGTTTCTTTTTAAAAATAAAGGAATGTTTCCTTAAAGTAAAATAAGCCTACTGTAGGATTTAAGGTACTTTCCCTCCAGGGCCACTATTTTTTTTCCACACTATATATGTCGGAGCTAATGATAAGTTGGCGATATTAAGATGTTAGTATGACTTCATGGTAACGGAAGTATGTTGGTAGCACTGTTAAAGAGGGCGCTAAATGCAATGAATGACTGTTTGATATTCGATTGCAGCGCCAGCGGGGATATCTTGAAGTAGGATGATGGCAAGTGAGACAGATACGGTTAGGATTAGGACGGCTAGGTGCGCGGAGGTATCTCGGATAGTAGCTCGGTATTAATTGAGATGGCATTGTAACTGACGGAACGGACTCGCGAATAAAGATTTTGTTGTGACTAAGCCAGGGTTATACCCAAGCCCACAGACTCGGTACTAAGTAACTGTCCAGTGATTAATTCTATCGTGTTTTATGAGTAACGCTTCTTTTTGTTTTGTTTGTTTTCCGACATATAAGTTCACGATTGCGATTATTGCGATTATAAATGATCTGTGATTTATACTTATCATTAACAAAATTTCTTCCTAAAGGGGTAAAATGGGGCGGTAAAGTTGATTTTTATTTTTTTTCCATTTATGGACTTAGGAGTATGAAACTCAATCTCACCTGGTGGTAAGTGAAGATGTGGTCGGAGATGACAGCGCACGGGCCTAGGAACTGGCTGTTCATAGAATACTGCGGACACATAAGGCCGGAGATTTATTACGAGTATGAAGGGTGGTCGCTAGCCAGGCGGGGGTCGCTAGCCAGGCGGGGGCGCTCCGCCCAGTCGCCTTTATGGCACGCTTATCCGGGGTCTACTCTACGCCGACCGGACACGGGAAGAAGAAGGAGTTTTCTACTTGTAGTTGAGATTACTATGAGATTTCATGGTTCTACACTTAAAAGTATGACTGCCTACAATTTAAAATGATTCGTATTGCGAAGTTGGCGCCTTTAATTAAGTTAAACAATGACTTACCGGGCTGGGCATTATACAATTAACAATATCAAGGAATCATATTTTTGTGTGCTTATAGTAGTTATGTGATTCTTATTAAATTAATTTAAATAATCAACGAATGCAGAGCATTACAAAACCGACTTCATGTCAAAACTTTGCCTGAGTTATAATGTCATCAGCGTAAACATTCTCCGAAATCATATATAGGTACTTATTTATTTTTTCAAAAATTTGAAATTTTCAATGAAGTAGGTACTCAACCGATTTCGATAAAATTTATATGGGACAACGCTGAAGTATCTTATATCATATAAAAGAAGAATTTTTAAAATCGATTCATACTTGTCCGAAATATCGTGTAACAAAGACATAAAAAAAACATACACACGAATCGAGAACCTCCTCCTTTTGGAAGTCGGTTGACAAATATTATAAGCAGTGCGATCTAGCCATCATTCGGGTTCTAAAGCAAGGTTCCCGCCGGAAGCACACGAAATAGTTAATTTACTTTCCTGCTTTGCATAAATTTTTCGTAAACACTTTTATAAGTTAAGTTTATTTATGCTTAACAATTTACTAAAATAGCCATTATATCATTATATCAATATAACTTTATATCAGAACGATTTCTAAAATAATGTCATGGCTGGGTGAGCGCGCCATTCTCACTCCACGGTTTAAAGTTCCACACACTTCATGTTGAATGTAGACGACGCAGGACATTACCCTGTTCAATTTTCGAACTCACTTAAGCCCTCAGGTCTTCCATGTCACTAACCTCAAAAGTTGGCACACGGGGTACACCAGTAAAAGTAAAATAATAAAAAAAGAGTAAGAGCCTCTGTCAGGGTATGCAGTGTCACTGTTATTTACGGCAGTACTTCGTCTTCACTTATCATCAGGTGAGATGGGAGAAAAATAACCAATCCAGATTTAAATTTAAAGAAGAATTTCAATTAAACTATTTTATTGTAGGTATAGAGATAGTTTGGCGGTGGGAAAGTGACATAGGCTACTTTTTAGTACCGTGAGCGAAGCCGCGGGCAAAAGCTAGTCTGTATTAAATCTCAACCAAAACCCTTGTTTGTAACAACTTAGATGTACTATGGAGCGCTACTTACAATTACAACTAAGTCCAGATCACTTTTTGTATAAAATCTAGGATTGAAATTAAGATGCGATACAGAAATCCATAAATACCTAGTCGTTCTCAGTCTATTTTAACCAAGATTTAAATAGTCAATATTTTTAACATCGGTTGATTGATTTATCGCATAAAAACATATAGGTATTTTTTTCCCTTTCTTTTGACCTAACGTATTTTTACAATTTTTATAAACTAAATTGATTTGGTCCGCTTTGAAGCTATTACGGTAGGATATTTTATACAAAGTTATTTTTTATACGAAACAGCAGTTTTTCCTTTTCAACGCCAACGACTTCTATAGAAGGTCGAGATTTCCATGCGTTCCACGCCAAAATTCGAAATTCAAAAATGTTTTATTTTACAATTCACTTAATGACGTCATCATATACTTCGGTTTTAACTAGTTGCTGAATAAGATAATACGATAGACCATGACAAAAATCAAGCCATCGGAAAAAAACGTTTGGCACGCTATTTCAGTCAGAATTATACGAATTAATGCAAATTGAACATCGTATGAAAAAAAAAACAAATACAAGATAGCTATTTGCTATGCTAATTGTGAGAACCAATGTCATTCCACAACAAAATTGCTTACATAGTATAACGTAGTGATTACTTGCTCCACAGTATCATCAGCAAAACGACCAGGCACCGCTAGCAGCACCCGTTCGCCAGAACAAGCACTATCCATCACCCTCCTCAACCATATTTTAGGGAAGAGGGTGACCCGAGAACCGACGCTACCACTAACCATGCCGCTTGAGAGAGCGTGACGGTCTTGCTGTTGTCTTGACAAGACAACAAGTGAGCGGAACAGTCACCAGTATGCTATATGGCATATTGCACAGTCAAGCCGTAAACAAAATTAACAACATCTAGAAACCCTGTTGTGTGCTTAATCCTATGCCTTTTTATCGTCTAAATTATCTTTAGTTTTGTAATAAGCTTTTTTAGATAGAGTGTCTTTAATTATCGATTTAAATTTATTGAATAGCAGGGATTGAGTTGACGCTGAATTTTGTTATACAGGGTGACTGATGGCTTTAGATACTGAAGGAGGGCATTCTGTACTCGATACTGATCATAATTACCTATGTAATAAAAGTAGGTAGGTACTAAATTTTTCACTAGAATTCCCTATAAATAAATACTACTATGTTACTATTTACTTTACATACAACTGAGTCGATCGCGGCACGTGACCTGGCACGCGGATCGCTGCGAACGCTAGCGTAACCATGCGTTGCGTAATCGATCCTTTATCTTTCAGTTGAGTTTACTTAGTAAATAATTTATATTTATTTTTTATTATATTTTTTCTCTTCATGTATGATTTCAAACTATCACGACCTTGAATTTCAAAAGTGACCTACCAGTCACCCTGTATATACGTATTGACATTCCGATAAATGATTTGCTTTTAGTTTTGCTACTTTTAGCCAGCCTTATTTTGGGAAACGCTAACTTATCATTGCTAAAGATACTATGACTATTTTATTCCATTCTTGTTCAAATACTCTGGACCCAGTTTGTCATGTTCGTATTGCGCATCCATAGCTCATTGCACCTGCTATGTAAGCAATTTGGATGTGGCATGACAGTGGCTCTCACAATTAGCTGTCTTGTGTTTGTTTTTTTTTCATGTCACGGTCAATTTGTACTGTACCTCTTTGTATTAATTTGATAATTCTGACTGAAAGAGTGCCAAGAGTTTTTTTCCGCCGGCTTTTTTTGTCTCTTGGTCTGCTGTAATATCTTATTTAACAACCATCAACAACTAGTTAAAACCGAAGTATGTGATGACTAACTTCATCAAGTGTTTTGTGAAATTCCTAAGATGAATAAAACTTTTTGAATTTTATGGTCGTTCATTACAATAATAATAATTTTTATCATGATTATCTTTCCTAGTTTTAATGTTTGTTTTCATGATGTTTTCATAAATATATTGTGATGCAAGATTCAAGATACCAATGTCTTTAAACTTTTATCTTAGAGATTCTCTATTTCCAAGTTTATACATTCCATGAATAGCCCTTTTCTGCAATGTACCTAAATATAGTGTCAATATCTGCGGCATTGACCCAAAGTAGGATACCGTAGGACATAATACTATTAAAATAACTGAAATATACCAACTTTGCCATATTAACATCAGTCAATGAGCGAATTTTCTTTACGGCGAACGCTGCAGAACTAAGTCTACTCGTTAGTTGTGAGGCTGGCGTCAGACTTAGCTTCAAATGTTTGAATGCTATGTGTGGCACTGGACTTTGGATATGTATTCAACGTTTGCATAAAGATTTGCACTTTACCATCCGGAGTCGGTCTTTTTCGACACATTTTTTTTTAATAAAAATATGGATGGGACGTTTGTCTTCCATGACACCTGATGTTAAGTGAAAATGAAGACTAAGGTGGTACACGTCCATCCACGAGAAACCTATTCACTCGACGCTTAAAAGTACTAGGACTATACTGGTCAGGGAAAATAGACGCAGGCAGTTCATTCCAAACCTTGGCGACCCGTATCAAAAAGGAACTGTCAAAGCGCTTAGTTCGACTTTTCGGAATATCAACCACATACGGATGGAAGTTCTGTCTGTGTCTAGTAGTCCGATGGTAAAATGGTGAGGGTTCAATTTGCTCAAACAGAGCACTCGCGCACTCACCAAAATGTATCCTGTAGTACACGGTTAAACAAGCAACCTTACGACGATGCTCTAGGGTCTGCAGTTTTATGGTCGTAAGGTCGACGTTGTTAATTAGATTACGGGCTCTCATCAAACATCAAAGCATTCTAAGTTGAATGTGTTCAAATGTTTGCGTGGCTTGCCACACTTGTTCAGTGTCCAGTTGTTCGAGCGTTGTTGAGCGGGTCGGTTATGTGCATGTTACACTGCATGGGGCGATATAATGGACTGGGGCAGCGGGTGCGTTCTGGAATTTGTAGAGTTGTTACAGGGGCAACTACGTACATGGAACCCGAAAAATAACAAATAAAAAAATAATAATTACATGCAAATAATACATGCTAACTGAGTCTACAAAATCGTTGTCCATCTTGTTTGTTGTCTACTAGCATACTGTGGAGAAAAGTGTTTGCGAAGCAAGTCTGGCAGGTTACGTCAATATGTGTTCAAATGCTTTGCAAAGTCGTCAAAGATTTGTGCAAATCTTTGAAGATATGTCTGGCGCCGGGGTGAGATATGGGTGTCCCATTGGAACTTAGAAGACAAGAAAAACAGTGTTATCTACTAGATTCAACCTGTTCTCATTAAGATGCAGATCAGACTCGCTACTTAACTGCGAAAATTCATTGATCGATAAACCATTTACCACTAACTATTCCTCGAAAGCTTCATACAGCGATGCATTCTTTCTTTGATAGATACCTTATTTCGCCGTGTAAGGTTTGGTAGTTCATCGAATTATGTTAAGTATATCGATTTTTCTTTGAACGCTGTAATTTCTTACCGAGTTTTCTTTTATCGATGAGGCTTATTGAATCAATACTTCTTTCAGATATTTAACCTTAGGGCCTACTCAAAGCACTTCGTGTTTTACTTACGAAATACGTCCGCGAAGCGTCCCACGGCTACTTCGGTCTAGGGGTCTATATATTTGGCGTGATCTATACTGGCAATTGTGGGAACATATGGCTGAGTATGGTTAGGTAAGTATAACTTCGTATGGGTAGGCAAAGATGAGTAATGGGTAGGGTTCTTAAAATAACTTGTTCGGTTAAGGACAGATTAAAGTTTGTTTGACTGGTGAGTAAAAAATGTAGTCATATTTACCTATTCAAATATGTAGTCATATTTATTAAAAAATATTCGAAGATATAGCAATCCACCCATCCCTATAGGATTTTTAAGAACACTATTGTACGTTTCTAAAAGTAATGAAGCCAAATATACTTTTAAAACAAAACTTAAAGACTTGTTGATATTAACACAAAAACAAATGAAACTTGGTTGCTTGGGTGTTATCGACGATATGAAGCCCTCAGTATTTATACAGGGTGACTGGTACCAAACCCGCCATAGCAAATTAGCATATAGAGGAGGTCATTTGCTAATTATTGGACCTTACTTTCCCTAACTAAAGTTTTATACTTTAGGAGATATGTCAATTTTTATACATTATTGAGATTTTTCCAAAATTTGACCTTAAAGCATTCGTAACTTTATTTTTCGTCATTAGTTTAGAGTTTTTTTATTATTTCTTGGTAGTCATTAACATTTGTGAATAAAATACGTCGGAACTTCCCTCAAACTAGGGTTAAAAAATAAGACGCTTATGCTTTTAAAAAAAATCAATAAAGAAAAATTACTTTGCGATCAAATTCAACCGGAAATAATAAAAAAACTACGGCGTTTTAATAATTTATTCTACTCTAAATTAGTTCTCTAGTTCGTCACCTTACCAACGGTACTAAATTTGCAACGGAAAGTTTGATTCGCTAAACATCGGTAGGATTTTCAGGTCAACCAGTCATTTTGATCAAAAATAGTGAAGGTCCCAACGACAGGATAAAGCTAATTTAGCAAAGTAGTTTTTGCAAATTTATGAGTAGGTATTAGATAATAGAAATTGAGTGCTTAGTGTACTTAATTTTTTTTTTTACTTTTACCATGTAAAGCAAGAAATCAGGAAAAGATATCGAGCATCAAAAGAAAAATTTAAATAGAGTTAAAACTAAAAATTCTGCTCGAATTGCTGCCCGCGATTTCTGATACATGCCCGATATCTTTTCCTAATTTCCGTGGTGGTAAGACTGAGTCTAATTTCTTGTTTCATAACAGAAAATGCATTATTAATTTTTTGAATTAACTCATCTTTTGTGGTTACTTCTTCATTGTAGACCAACTCTTTGGCCCGGCCCCAAACGTAGAAATCGAGAGGTGTCAAGTCTGGCGACCGAGCTGGCCATTCAATTGGCCCACCTCTACCGATCCATGAATCGGGGAATGAACTATTTAAAAGTTCTCGGACGTCCAGCCTGAAATGCGCCGGGCACCCATCGTGTTGAAACACAATGGGCGTGTCGTCGGTTATTCCATCACAGCAGATCAGGCAAGACGTCCCTTAAAAATTCTAAATAATTTCCCCCATTTAAAATGTCTGGTAGGAAATAGGGTCCAAAGATATTACGACCAATAACGCAGGCCCACACATTAACAGAAAATTTCCGCTGGACCGATGTAACCCTCTTTTTATGGGGGTTATCATGGGACCAGTGGTGCAGATTGTGGAAATTGGTGATGCCTTCTCGGGTGAACTGTGACTCGTCGGTCCAAAGGATACGCTCCAGAAATGTTGGGTCGTCGACATCGGTGCGAAGAACGAGGCGACAGAAATTCAACCTGCTTTCGTAGTCGCCATTTTCAAGCCCTGCCAACACTCCATTTGTTAATTATTTACGTAAATGTTATTCTAAAGACAAAATTTGATTTGGATTATGTTACATCGAAGCTCGTCGTAATATTAATAATTTCTTTAATTCTAAAGATAACACTGGTCGCTTTAGTGTAAGTAGGTACATAAATAAACTCAAAATTACCTTGAACTGGCGTGTAATGATACGGGTGTTGATGGTCCCCATACATCACTGACCAGACTTTCCACTGGCTGACGCTCAAAGCGGCAGCTACCACTCTGGTGCTAGTCGTGGGATCTTCTTCAAAAGCTGCCAAAATCTGCTGATCAATTTCAACAGGTAATTGTCGCACAGCTGCTTGGGGTACCCTGACGTTCAAGTTACCCGTTTCTCTAAACCGACGATATGTGATAGGAAATGTGTCACGGTCAGGTAAGCGTCTATTTGGATATCGCTCCTGGTAAATTCGCCGCGCTTTGCGGGCGTTACTGTGTGCAGCACCATACGCCAGCAGCATGTCGGCGTATTCTTCCCTTGTGTATCCCGGCATTTTAAAACGAAATGTCTTATTTATTTATACCTGTGTCTACTCAACTATTTGTGAAAGCACACGAAACGGAAAGGAAAAGCATATATGACAACAACTTAAATGTCATAGAGATGGGTCCGACCTCATCTTTTTCATTTGACGTCTAAAAGTCATTGAAACTGTCATTGCAAATGAAAAGAGTTGGTCTACAATGAAGAAGTAACTACAAAAGATGAGTTAATTCAAAAAATTAATAATGCGTTTTCTGTTATGAAAGAAGAAATTAGGCTCAGTCTTACCACCACAGAAATTAGGAAAAGATATCGGGCATGTATCAGAAATCGCGGGCAGCAATTCGAGCAGAATTTTTAGTTTTAACTCTATTTAAATTTTTCTTTTGATGCTCGATATCTTTTCCTGATTTCTTGCTTTACATGGTAAAAGTAAAAAAAAAAATTAAGTACACTAAGCACTCAATTTCTATTATCTAATACCTACTCATAAATTTGCAAAAACTACTTTGCTAAATTAGCTTTATCCTGTCGTTGGGACCTTCACTATTTTTGATCAAAATGACTGGTTGACCTGAAAATCCTACCGATGTTTAGCGAATCAAACTTTCCGTTGCAAATTTAGTACCGTTGGTAAGGTGACGAACTAGAGAACTAATGTAGAGTAGAATAAATTATTAAAACGCCGTAGTTTTTTTATTATTTCCGGTTGAATTTGATCGCAAAGTAATTTTTCTTTATTGATTTTTTTTAAAAGCATAAGCGTCTTATTTTTTAACCCTAGTTTGAGGGAAGTTCCGACGTATTTTATTCACAAATGTTAATGACTACCAAGAAATAATAAAAAAACTCTAAACTAATGACGAAAAATAAAGTTACGAATGCTTTAAGGTCAAATTTTGGAAAAATCTCAATAATGTATAAAAATTGACATATCTCCTAAAGTATAAAACTTTAGTTAGGGAAAGTAAGGTCCAATAATTAGCAAATGACCTCCTCTATATGCTAATTTGCTATGGCGGGTTTGGTACCAGTCACCCTGTATATTTATCTACTTAATATGTAGACAAGTCCTGGATGTAACTATAATAAATTTTTGTTTTTTTTCCAAAATTGTAATTTATAGTCTCAATGTTATTTATTTTATATTAATTTATTTTATAATTATAATAAAAACCTTTATTTCACATTAACACAAAATATATACAATTTAACACTTTAAGATATAAACACAAATTGTAACAAAATAAACTAATACAATATCACAAAAGTAATAAAATACTTAGTAGCCCTAAAACTATCATCTTGTCACAATTAACGATAATAGTATGCGTGTATGTGTGGGAATCAACGAGCATACAACCAGTGGAGAGTGCGTGCGGGGCTACCGCGGTCGCTCAATTTGACCTATATGTAGGGCATGCGACAGAATTTTGAGTCAGTCACAGCAGCTGTAGGCTAACGTACGGACGTCCCGCGCTCCTGATTATAAGCAAATTAAAACTCGAAATAATGCCTAGTTGTGCAATTAAATGGTGTGGAAAGTCAACTACGACTTCAAGCTACACAAAAGATAGGGTATCATGTCATATTTAAGTGGATTTCTACTCTATTTATTCAATTTGAAAAAAAAAATAAACAAAATAAAATATTTTCATATCTGAAATGCTCGCGTTGATGTCTTTCTTGCTATCTCTTTCTGATACACTGTTTTGCATATTAATCACGTCTATGTACCGTTCGCAATTTTTTTTATGATTTTTATTTTTATGCCTGAGAATTTCAACCGTAATGACATTCCACCTTCATGAATTGCCATTTAATGTTCAAAATAATCAAATCCATCATTTGAACGTAAAACTTTAATGAAAAATGAATAAATAATGTTCGGTTACAGATTTGGGTTATAGTAACCCTTTAGGGTTATAGTAACATACGCTAAAAAATCATTATACCTACCTACTAATAATAAATCAAACCATAATTTATGTGATAAAATGTGATTTGTTTTTAATTCTAATAAAGGCATACGCGCGTACCTAAAAATAGTGACTCTATAAATGGCCGTTATAATAATTATTCCAGTTTTTATCGATACTTATCGATATTTTTTTTTGGAATCCCTAGTGAATCTGATGTATTTTGGCTGTCGAGTCGTCGCCCAATGACAGCGGGGAAAGGATACCTCTGCCCCCGCCGCTTTTTGGTGACTTGGATATAGAACAAAGACGTGCCGATGCGCTCTCCACTGGTTTTATTCTCGTTGGTGGGAATGTATTTGGCGCAAGTGTGTATATATTTGTGTTTCGTCCTGCGTGTGAAAATGTCGCTGGCTTAGCATGTGCCACAGTTACAACTTAGTTACACTGTGGTACTGTTATTCTGCCAGGAACCAAAAGGAACGTCTCTTATGTATTAAGTCAGTGAGTGTGCTAAAGTATTAATGAAGCTTAACTTTAAATGTTAAAATCTGATAAGTGTAAAAAATATTAAATAAGGAACTAAGTAATTTGGATGGCGAAAAATTTATAATAGCAACATAAAATAACAAGGAATTATATTTAACAAGACTTGAAAACGAAATAAAAAGTTGCAGCTTCAGGTACCAGGCGAAATCTGAAGAGAAAGTAAGTACTTAATTCCGATATGTCAATTTAAATCTCCGTATCGATTTCAAAAGTTTTACTGGCGGCGGAATATTATTTCAGCATTTCGTCGCTGCATACCTGAAACTAAGCAGTTCGATGGCTTGGGACGGTCAAGCTGTTCGTTTCGAGCCCTCTGTGATCCCATATTGGTGATCAATGTGACGCCAAGTTAATTTTGAATATAGGTAATCTGGTTGTTTATTATTTTATTTTATTTTATTTTCAACTACAAGAAAACTTACAGCTAGGAAATACAGTTAGATTTTTTTTTTTTAGAAAAGAAGACAGCCACAAGAAGTTTTCTCATTTAACACAATAACAATATAATAACGAATAAACAGTCACAAAATTTATACAACACGAGAAATTTACATAGAATATACTACCAAGATATATATATATACTATATTACATTATATAAACACAAACACAAACATAAAAAATTTTTTTTTTTTTATATATATATCCTTATATTTACATTTAATAGGGAGAATAAATAATAACTATATAATAATAGATCACTTTTAACCATTTTTAAGAAAACCTTTAGCTAGGGTCGCCCTAACACTTGGAATGCTGGTGTAAAAAAGATCAAAGTCGTTCGCGTCGCGATTAACTTTGTTCACTAGATTGCTCGAGCGTGCAATGAATGAGTTTTGCCTATAGTTGGTAGTAGCGATGGGAATGTGGATAAGTGTAGGGTGTCGGAACGCTTTTGTGTGCGCGCATATACCTATCATAGACAGAAGCTCCGGTACATCCATTTTATTATTGGCAATTTTCATGATATTGCAGATATCTGCTATCTCTCTGCGCAGGTGCAACGGGAGCATGTGATGGCGCCTACATCGCGCTTCATAGTCCCTATCGTACACTTTGCTTTTGTACTGTAGAAGTTTAAGAAATTTTCTTTGAATTCTTTCTATTCTTAATATATATGTATTATATGAGGGGTTCCAAACTGAGGAGGCATATTCAAGATGACTTCGGACAAAAGCGCAATATAATATTTTTAAGGTTTTTATATTGTTGAATTCAGATGCTAATCTTAATACAAAGCCTAGAGCCTTAGTCGCTTTATTAAAAATATTATCAATGTGTTTATCAAAGATAAGCTTCGCGTCAAAAATAACTCCTAAATCACTTATAGAATTGACCCTAGGTATTAAAATATTATTAATTTTGTAATCATAAATTAAAACTTTATTTTTTCTAGTGAATGAGCATACATGGCACTTGGCAATGTTTAGTTCTAGTTTGTTTTGCTGACAGTAGTTGTAAAAGTTATTGAGATCATGTTCGAGTTTAGTTGAGTCCAGGGGGTTATTAATTGTACATAAAATTTTCATATCATCGGCGTATAGTAGAATGTCAGAATAGATAAAGCAATTACGAATGTCATTAATAAATATTGAGAATAAAAGAGGCGAGAGCAAACTGCCTTGCGGTAGACCGGAAGGCACCTGCTTCGCCTGCGACGTGTAACCATTGAGAGCTACGATTTGACTCCTATTATCCACATATGAAGCGAACCAACGGTGTAAATTTCCTCGTATTCCTATTTTTTGTAGTTTTTGTAATAGGATTACATGATCAATACGATCAAAACATTTGTGATAATCAGTGTATATAATGTCAACCTGTGAGGGAGTTGACATATGTTTGGTTAGGTATTCTGTACAAACCAAAAGATTCGATTCTGTGGATTTCCCTTTTAAAAAACCATGCTGTTCCCTTATAAAAGAGTATTTTAGTGCGGAATAAACTTGAGTGTGAATTATCTTTTCTAAAATTTTTGAAAATATACAGAGTTTAGATATTGGGCGGTAATTGGTTATGTCATCTTTGGGACCTTTTTTGTAAATAGGTGTAATAAAAGCTGTTTTCCATATTTTAGGTATATGACCTAAGTCAAGGGACTTTTTATAAAGTAGGGTTAGGGGTATAGTGAGACATCTAGCACATTTTACAACAAAGATTGGGGATATATAGTCCGGTCCAGCAGTTTTTTTAATGTCAAGAGAGCTAAGTAATTTGAAAACTTCGTCAGATAAAATTTCAATATTAAAAATGTCAGTTGAAGAGAGTTGTTCGTCATTGGGGGAATCGTCGATACCTGCTGTAGAGTCAGCTGTAGGTTGCCGGAAAGTAGAATGGAAGAAATCACTAAACATGTTAGTTATTTCACTGCCCGAGTCGGAACACTTATCACCGTACTTCATTACCGCGGGGAATGAATTGGTTTGTTTCTTTTGTTTGACGAAGCTCCAAAAAGCTCGCGGGTTAGTAGTGATATATTTTTCTATTGATTTAATGTATTCGTTATACATTTCAGATTCGAGCAGTTTAGCCCGGCTGCGTAGTACAGTGAAACTGTGATAGTCCGTTAAATTCTTATATTTTTTATACTTTCTATGGAACTTATTTTTTTCCTTTAAGATTTTGATCAATGGACTTTTGTACCAAGGTGGATATTTATTGTTCGCTAAAGTTTTTTTCTTAGGCACATACGTATCACGAATATTATATAACGTGTTATAAAAATATAAAATAGAATCGTCGAATGTCCTTAAATTAAATTCATGAGACCAGTCAATTTCATTCAACTTTATCATTATATTGTCATAATCAGCTTGATCATAGAGGTAAATCATTCGCGTGTTAGGTGGAAGATCCGATACAGGCGATAGGTTCGCATGAACCACAACCGCCTTGTGGTGGGGGTCAGGGGGTACGAGCGGATGTAAGCACTCATTAATAGAAATGTCAAAATTAGAAAATACAAGATCTAAGATACGGTCATTATTATTTTTTACAAAATTATACTGGTTCAAATTACAAATATTTAAATTGTCAATAAAACTTGTTTGAAAGTCACCCTGTATGTTAGTCGGAACGTAAGAAGTTGAGTCCAAAGATTCAATCCAGGTAATATTTGGTAAGTTGAAATCACCTAAGACTAAATACTTATCATTGGGAGAGCGCATAATAATGTCTGACAATGAATCCGTAAACCTAGATAGTTGTGCGTTTTGTGAATATCCTAGTTGTTGGTTGCATATATACACTACACAGATATGAACACTGCACTTCTGCAATTTGATAGTCAGCCATTGATGTTCTACCGAAGGCAATGTCCACCGAGTGGGTGCAGATGCCGCCAACTGGCGTTTTACCGCTATCAAGACACCCCCACCGAGCTTTTGATGAGTGCTAGCGTAATCTCTGTCATGACGCCAAATCATATACCGATCATCAAATAACTCACTATCATTAATTCCTTCTAATAGCCAAGTTTCCGTTAGGCAAATTATATCAAATGAATTCAACAATACACTCCTCAAAAATATCGCTGTCTTAGTCCGAAGCCCTCTCACGTTTTGGTAGTATATACTAACCATTTTTATATATTAATATATACCTATTTATAAAATGAAAATATATAAAACAAAATAAAAGTAATATGAGTTGGAACCTCTCAAAGGCGTTATAAGATACGTTGCTACTATTTAGAATAGATATACTAGTACAAAATAAATTATTATATTTAAATGTGATAAAAAATATATAAGTGTAGAAAAGTAACATAAAGAGTATGCTATTGCGCACAAGCATTGCAAAAGTGTTTAAAATATTGTAACCAAAATATTGGCTAAAAATGTGCAAAGCTAACGGGAACCTTTTTTTGTTTTGTTTTTTTGTCAGTTTATTGATAACAACAAACAATAAACGGGTAAGATTTAGCTTAACGCAGCTTTCGACTTTAAGTATTTTTGCCTGATTAATGTAGAGAGTAATATGTGTTCTGGGTGGGATGTTAAAACAGAATCTGGCACATGCATTCTGTACTCTCTGTGCAAGGGCTAAGGATTTTTTTAGTAGACATGGTCCATACACAGTTAGACAATGATTTATTTTTGATAGTACCAGAGACTCGCAAAGCAACATTCGAAGTTCTGGTGATGTGTATTAACGGACCCCATACAAAACCTTCAGTCTATAAAAACAATTTCTGACCAAATCTACAACATGCTCATGAAAATTCAAACCACTCCTAAGGAGTTCAAACGATTCAAATTCAAATTCAAACACTTTATTGCCATTTGCATAGAATGGGATAGTTATAAAAATACAGTATTAACATTAAATGTACAATTTGGGTACATTTAATGAAAACGATCCACACGAGCTATCGGGCAGCTGTCAATTGCGACTAGTGAACTAAGCTCCTTAATTTTTTGGACCTATGAATTTATTCCAAGAGCCATGAATTTTGACTTAAGAGGGTTTAGCACAAGCGAATTATCGTGGGACCAGTGAGCTATTCTGTCAAAATCAGCGTTAATATGAGCAACACCGGACGAGGTCTCCTGAGGGTTAAAGGAGAGATACAGCTGGACATCATCCGCTTATAGATGAAATTGACAGTGGCGGATGTTGTTGATGATGTGAGCACAATGGATTATGAAAATAAGAGGTCCCAATATTGATCCTTGCGGAACTCCTCGGGTAACATTTGCTGTAGCTGATCTTCCACAGTCTGGATCCATCTGAGTTAGTAATAATAACCTTTTGCGCTCGATGCAAAAAGTAACTCTCAAACCAAGAGACCGTGGACCTTGAGAATCCATAATAAGAGAGTTTTGACAAAAGTAGCGAGATGTTAATTGAGTGAAAGGCACGGCTGTAGTCCAAGAGAACTAAAATGGTACCCTCACCAGAATCAGCTGCGGAAATTATATTATCCACTTCATCTTGAAGGCTGTTGCCGTTCCTCGAGATTTCCTAAGCCCAGACTGTAAATCGGGTATTATACTCTGAGCTTTACAGTACTATGAGACTTGGAGATAAGCGGCCCTCTCCAGTATCTTTGACAAAAACTTTGTAGTACACTTATTGGCCGCAGTTCGTTGATACTCTCCAGATTGCGCTTAGGTAATGGGCGCACAAAATGACCGGTTTATAATAGCAGTAATCACACCAAGAGCTCTCGGCAAGGTTAGTAATACCATATCCCGACTCAACCCATCGGCACCCATTGCATTCGATTTTGTCGAGAGTAATTTCTCAGCAATTATATTCTCGTTTACTGGTTTAAAATTAATATCATTTAAAAAAAAAGCAGTGTTAGTCTTCCCCCGGTTAGTGGGACAAGACTAGCAGTTCAGACAGTCTTAACATTTCCTTCAATAAATCTGATTCTAGCATACTTGCGTAAAGGTCAAAACACTTGTGTAAAACTGTATAGAAATCTTAATTTAGCGTAATTATTTTTTAAACAATAACATGTGATATTTCAGTGTAACAACCAATTTTTCATTTTTAACCATAAACTATACCACCTTACTTAAAAACGAAATATTCGAAAAAAACTGTATTTTGATACAGAAATCCGGATTATTTGACGATTCGAAAATCCGGATTTTTCAGTCTTTTTCGAATTTCGAAGTATCCGGATTGCAACCCCTAAATGTAACCAATTGACCGTAGTGACCTTAGTTTATTTATTACTTTAATTTATTACACTTACTGGAGTAACATTAGAATACACATTATCTAGATAAGTTGCAGTGGTCTTTGTTATCCTAGTTGGTTGTAGAAACAGGTAAGTAAGATTATGGCATTTTAATAAATTTATTAACTTTTTACTCAAGGTTGAGTTTCAAACAAGTCAACATTAAAGTCCTTCTAAAGGAAGTTCAAAACCATCATAATGTGATTTAGGGGATTTAGGGGACTATGCAAAAAATTACAAAGTTGGTCAATTCTACACAGAACATTTCAATAGTTTGTTGTATAGATAGGTTCACTATGTTCCTCCTATCCTAAAGATCCTCCATGTATTGCTGTCTACTACATGTTTCACTATGACATATTGATACAGTAGACTGCTCAATAAAAGCAGTATCACTAGCTGAATTGCTGGTTTAAAGAATAAAAAAAATTAATAGCACTTGTGCTATCTTGTTCAATAAATAAGTAGATATATTATATTACAAATAGAGTTAATACAAGTTTTTCAAGGTACCTACTCTTAAAAATACATTTATAATACATAAAACATTTGTTTCATATGTAATTCTGTAAGATGGACCCTAAAGCCCTAATTTTTTAAATTTCCCAGGTAAAACAGGCATTTTTGGATTTTAATGTGGATAAAAACAAAAACGCATCAAATATTTTTATGTCTCCTACGCCAGCGACTTCATATGAAGTAGGCCAGTGATGTGCCGAAAAAGTTGCATTACATTACAATCCTTTATGTTTACTTTGTCTTGTTCCATCACAATGTCTGTGATTCTATGATTAAAAATCAAATTCATAGTTGTTTACATGTTACCGTCAGAATGGCAAGTCACTAGTCTCCAATCAGGTTAGAAAAGTATTTATACAATGGTGCCCATTTTGTGCCGTTAAGTGCCGCTAACGATACAATTGTTGCCATTGAATTTTAGGAGAATCAGCAAATTTAAAGGTGACCGTTCATTCTGACGTCAGGATGAACGGTCACCAGTTTTTAAAGTAGGACCTACGAGGATTTATTCGAATTTTCTAAAACTAGTATTTATTGCCCAGCTGGTGCCCACATTTTTTGAAATCTTCATTATTGTAAGTATTGAGGAGCAAAAGATATCGATCAAAATGATTTTAATGCTGAAAACGCCTGATAAAAACCAGTAAGCAAAACTTATTATATGAGAATTTGCATTTTTGTTGTTACCTGCAATGGAATTGAGGGTCTTATTGAGAACCTTCTATTTTTTAAGCCGACTGAAAGTTAGCATTAGAATAATAAAAAATATCACTGGCCTAAGAAAATATTCCTAGAACGTGTAACACTAGTAAATAAAAGCCCTAACCTCATTTTTATAATATCGAAACATCAACGAAAGACCCTCCAGTTTAATATCCAATATTAAACATTTAGAAACATTAAACATTAATATTAAATAATGTTTAATTTCTTTAATATATAAATAAAATATCAAATTATTTTGCAGATATTCATCGATTATTTATAATTGTAGTCACACATACAACACATAGCGCAGCGCCTAGGCGCCTGTTTATTTTATTAAAGCAATTTCGTCTGTAATTATTTTTGCTCACCAGTTTTTATCAGGCATAAACATCATTTTAATAGATATCTTTTGATTCTCAATACTTACGATAATGAAGATTTCAAAAAATGTGGGCACCAGGTGGGCCGCAAATACTAGTCCTAGAAAATTCGACATAAATAAGCGTAGATCCTACTTTAAGAACTGGTGACCGTTCATCCTGACGTCAGAATGAACGGTCACCTTTAAATTTGCTGATTCTCCTAAAATTCAATGGCACCAATTGTATTGTTAGCAGCACTTAACGGCACAAAATGGGCACCATTATATAAATACTTTTCTAACCTGATTGGAGACTAGTGACTTGCCATTCTGACGGTAACGTTTACATCAGTGATTTGTAAGAAGTAATAAGTTGGTTATAAGTTTGTAATTGTAAGAGTGTGTGTAGGTACCTACTGAAGAACTATAAAATATTTTCTATTCTGACGGATTTGCCGATGGCATGCGTCCACTATAGGTATCCGGATTTTTAATTTTTTTAGAGTGTTTTCTCGTTGTGAGTTGACGTCTTCAGTCATGAAGATAGACAGCAACAGGGGCCGATGACAGCAGTGATTGGATTTTTGTGACGTCACCGGCACGCAACGCATTTTTTTATAAACTTACTGACGCGGCCAGCGCGGATAGTGCACGCAGTAACGCGCATCATTATGCGGAGTGTCCGCGCCGATAGATTTAACGGGGTATCAACCCTAGATGAAAATAAGTACTAAAGTATAGATGGCCGTCTCGCCGATTTTGCACTAGGGCGCCAACTAGGCCCCAGGACCGGAACTAAAAAGCGGAGAAGGGGTGCGGGCGGGAGATGCTTCATCTAAAATATTGAAGAAAGTTTTAGAACTACTTGCAGAACTTCAGCCTAAATGGAAATAATCCTCGAACTTAAGAATAAATTTATCCTCGAACAACAAAAAATCTAAATTGGTTAAAAGTTGAAAACGCAAACGTATTTCACTGAAAATCAACGGATTCTCAGTGATACAATGTCTTTGAATCGCATAGTACGTACAACACAAAATTTGTATTGCCAGGATTTAAAAAAATATTCCTCCCAGCTATTTATACTCATTCAGTTTAGTAGTTTTTTTTATTTGCTCACAAAAAGTTGTTAAAGGAAACATATGATAAAACACCAAAGTTTGAATTTCTAAGGGACAACTCAGACCATGTTTATCTGTAAAATTGTAGCCATATATATGCTTATTCAAGATTTTAATAAAACAAATATTACCTACTCAATAATTAGGTGAGTAATAATACGTGTTTTGCATTAAGCAAGCTACAATAGGTTTATTTGAATTAAAGTGAATAGCTTAATAGTGTGTTATTAAATCTACTATTAATTGTTACTTTTTTTGAGTGGCAGCACTATTATGTACGTTATTTGAACGCATTTTTTCTACTCGTAATAGTTCCGAGCCCAAGGGTATGGGGGCGTTAGTTTATATCAGAATTTCCCAATTGTATGGGAGACAAACTAGCATGGTATCAACCAGTTTGATCACAGACACTGACAATAATGGACGCTGAAGTTGTAGCAGTTTTTAAGGCTAAGAAAGAAAAATAAACAAGAGAATATTGGGTTCATCCATGGTCTAATTTATAGTGTTTATTTTACTATACGGTCACCGTTCGTCGATTATGTCCATCGAAACATGGATCGAAACGAAACTAACAATACACGCTTTAAAAAGTTCTGTTAGATACCTACCTTCATGGACCTTACCTTTTAAATGGGCCTTTAATAAAAAACTATGTTAGTGTTGCTCAATGTCTGTCATAATATTAAATGGCGTTTGTGTATTTACTTTATAGTGACCGTTTATTATCTCTTTATGTTTCTAATAATACAAAGAGTAATTCGTTAAACGTGTTAGTTATTTAAATGCTATTAAATGCTAGTTATTATTAAATCACAAATGCTAGGAATACCAAATCATTACTTTTAATATTAATTTACTTACGCTCAAAGACTTGTAAGCGGAAAATGAGGAAATCTATTGAGAAATCCCAGTCTGATAAATCGTCTGCTGTACCAGATTATGTGTACAATTATAAATGCATTTTTATAAACAATTTAGATTCATATCATGGGGATTACATTCTGAAAAATATGGCAGAAATACTCAAAAGAAATGCAGAGACTACGAAAGAAAGTATGGCGTCTATGTTTGGAGAGGACTTGGGTTATAAGACTCCGCCACCAGCCGAGCCCTTATATGAGATAATAGGTCAGTTTCCACTATATATTACCGCTAGCAGTTGTCCGCCGTTGAGACCTCTTATCTCCATGTGGTATGAAGGACTCGCAAAGAGTCGGCTTAGAATAGCCCTACCGTCCCTGGATAAGCTTGTCGTGAAAGACGACGACTGAGTGATATGTTGTGCCAATGTTTTATGAAGACCCAGATCTTCCTAATTCCGTGTGATGCGTCATCTTCTATCTCATCTGCAAATACATTTGGAATTTCAAACGCGAGATTGGTCATTAAAGAAATTTTAATTATTAAAGAAAGCGTTTCTTAAGGTAATTCGACAAAATGAGTAAGCGTTAGTACACGTCTGATTCCGCACGGGTAATAAGTACCAGTGTAAAGTTCCAAGTTGGCCATCGACAATGATCGCCATAAATCAGTCCATTTATACAAAATCCAAAAAAAATATACAACTGAAACGTCCTCATCAATATCGCCATCCATTGATGAAAATCGCATGAAAATCTAAGTCGTAGTTTTTGACGTTATTTCGTTCAAACAGACAATTTAGTCGGGATTTGGTTTTATAATACCCTAAATATCATTAAAACTGTCTTGATATGCGTGCTTTATCTTCGGGATTTACATTAGTTGCCATCAAGTTCTATGGACCCCAGTGTCATTGGACTTTTCAACCGACTTCCAAAAGGACTTTCACTATTCACCGTGGGCGATGTCGCCATTTTTCTAGCAGACCTGCCATTCGTAACACCACAAGAAAATAGTCGCTTTCGACATTTACTCCACTGTCATTCTGGTATCCTTCATTTTCGCTCTTAACCGTTCATCCACGATTACAAAGTCAAATCATACTTCTCTCAGACTGCCTCTGCCAAGTATACATCTGAATCATTTTGTGACTAAATATTGTGCTTGTCACCACAAGTTTTCTCTGCAAGCACACCTCTAACAGACCAGTTCCATTATCATTCACCCTTTCATCAACAAACTTTCCTAAAACTCTTTCACCCATCACGCTGGCGATTTTATATATTACGGTGGATTTTACACCCACCAGCCAATTCCAAACTGTTTTAAAAGAGCCCGAAGGCAGGTTGGAGACTCGAAAGTGGGTATGTCAAGAGATCAGGATGGGACTATTGTTAATGAGCATGAAGATATAATGAATCGGTGGAAGGAATATTTCAAGAATTTATTTGAGCGAAACGTGAGTGATGCTTTGGAATGCCCCGCGCCTTTGAGTGGCGTAAACGATGGTGAAAGGGAGATGAGCATGGATGAAATAATGAAAGCAATGGCAGGTTTAAAAATAGGTAAAGCGGGAGGGTGTGAAAGGATAGATGCTTAAGGCAGGTAAAGGTGTCACTGCAAACCTTCTACCAGCTTTTTAATAAGTGTTGGCGGTCTGGCCGTGTTCCAGGTGACAAGTGGTGCAAATGGTGTTGGCCACTTTATAAAGGCAAGGGGTTACAGCAGGAATGAAAAACTTCCGTGGCATTAGTCTTGTCGTGTTGTAGGCAAAATGTGTGCAAAGATATTACCTAATCGAGAGAGTGATGAATGAAATAGAAAGCACCTCGGTAACACCCTACATCCAGAGGAGATCGAGTTTGTTCACAGGGTACAGTCACGGCGGGCCTTCGCTGCCACCAAGACCTCCCGAGCCATCGTCGCGCGCTTTAGAAACAGATCTACTAAGGACACCGTGGTCGCTGCAGCTCGAAAAACTCGCGGTTTTGTTCCTAAGGACATGGGTGTGGGTGGTGTCAGCGTCAACAAAATTTATGTAAACGAGCACTTTACATCGGCAAACAAAAAATACTTAAGGAATGCAAATTACAAGTACAAAAGTTAAATTATAGATTTACGTGGACAAAAAATTGCACTATCTTTATAAGAAAGAACGAGACGTTACCACCTCTAGCCATCCTAACTAGCCAAGTTTTAAAAAAGATAATTTAAAGGAAATGTCGATTGTCAAACTATTATCATCGCCTATGTCATCATGTCATCTCCTAAATTACCTTCGTCATGTTTTAATGGTCTATCACGCTTCCAGACAGACAAACCCACAATACACATTACATACATCTACACTTAAAAGCACTACACAGCATACTATCATGATGTTTTGTCTAATACTCTTATATTTTCAAACAAATAAATTCTCATTACACTTATTCGTTCACTTTTACTCGGTTGGCAAAATAAATAACTCTAAATGCCTCCATACTGCATTATGGACATTATGCGAGTACGGAGAATACCTTGACGACCTTTTACTTCAGCCAAAGTTTTGACGTGAAGTCGGTTTTTGTAATGCTCTGCATTCGTTGATTATAACCTTATTACAATCGAATAAGTTCCGAAGTTCATAAGATATGACTGTACACCTTATAGTGTTTCAGGAACATGTATGAATTCGTCAATCAAGAGCATACAAAGCGTTGGAAGGATTGTAAGCAAAGCAGATTGTTTGCCAATAATGCTGACATGTGGAACTGTGATTTTGGACATCAGTTCTGATAAGGGAGAGCTAGATATGGTCTTGGATTACGTAAAATGTAAGTATAACATAGTTATTTAGTTAGTTTTAGAATTTACAGTTACAAATCTCAGAGTAGGTACATACCCCCAAGAAAAGTTATTACAAATATTGAATTAGGTATGTACCTTACGCTCCATAATATATTACTTCCGTATTTCTTACGAAATTTAAAAATTTTGGATATTACCTTTTCTTTTTTTTATAAACTTCAATATGTAGGTATAAGTCTAAGGTTTACCGTCGTACAAAGCCTTGAAATCAACTTGGGTTTCACCCAGTGAACGAAAAAAGCATGGAAGAGTAACTAGTGCTCGAAAATGGCCCAACGAAAATGTAGTTTTAAGCTGTTAAAAATAAAAAAGTAATAAAATAAATATTTCTGACACTCACACAACATTATCTAGTCCAAATTAAATTTCTTAAAGAACTGTTTTATGCTGTTGATTTGGGTGTTT
Source organism: Stenoptilia bipunctidactyla (assembly GCA_944452665.1). Classification (NCBI taxonomy): domain Eukaryota; kingdom Metazoa; phylum Arthropoda; class Insecta; order Lepidoptera; family Pterophoridae; genus Stenoptilia; species Stenoptilia bipunctidactyla. The sequence goes on along the minus strand of OX101727.1, from coordinate 28,858,456 downwards.
CCGTGTCTAGTTAGTAGTTTGCAGTGGACCATATATCATGGAAAATATAAACAAAGCGCTTTTGTGGTATAAAATCTAATAAAATTCTCGTGTCACAGTTTTCGTTGCCATTCTCCTCCGAAACGGCTTGACCGATTTTGATGAAATTTTTTGTGCTCATCCGGTATCTATGAGAATCGGCCAACATCTATTTTTTTTTTATTTATATGGCAAAACAACGTTTGCCGGGTCAGCTAGTGTTTTATAAATTGATCGCTCTTGCATAATAAAATTGCAAGATTAAGTTATAACGTGTATATGTATAGACCCGTAAACTACCAAATTCATTTTTTTATAAGAAGAACTTGGGACAACTATTTCTACGAGGATGGTGTTATTCCCAATGAACTAAGTAAATTTTCAAATGTTTATAATTTGAAGTCAAACACATTTGTGCATTTTGTTTGCAAAATTAAAAAAAGTCTTATATTGAACTGCCTGTCAAATGTAGTCAAAAGTTACGCCCGCAAAAATGCTTAAATTTATTTACCTAAATCTAGTACTTGTGAACCAAAGTTTGTCATCTTATGTAACAATATACCGTGATCCATATACGGTAAGTAACGTAGGTCAAATATCGAATCTAATATCACAAATCATATTGTTTTCATGAAAATGTATATCAAGGTGGATCAAAAATGTCTTAGACACGCATATACAATGTATAAGTACATTTTTGGATGTTATCTAATAGGTCTTTACCTATGAAACTGCCGTTTTGCCGTACTGGCCATTTCAAATGAAAATATTTTGTTTTTGGACTGATAACTCTAATTTCAAATTAATTGTATTTGACAAACATGGAATTATTTTTCTAAAATCGTCATTTGTTTACTAGTTAGTGTTTTGTTTTCAACGCATTCAAACATTTTTCGTCATCATGGATAAGTTAAAAATTCGAGTAATTATGGAGTATGAGTACCGTCGTGGCAGCAAAGCGGCACAAGCGGCACGCAACATCAACGACGTTTACGGAGCGAACACTACAAACGAACGCACCACCCGTTATTGGTTAACCCGCTTCGGTTCTGGAAATTTTGACCTGAAAAATGAACCCCGTGGTCGTCCGAAAACTTTGGTCGAATTAAACGAATTAAAGGCAATTGTGGAAGCTGATGAAACTCAATCTACGGCTGAATTAGCAGCAGCTTTCGACGTTAGCATCAAAACAATGTTGGTCCAAATTGGCAAGGTAAAAAAGCTTGACAAATGGGTACCCCACGAACTCAATGACCGCCAGCGCGAAGTACGCGTGGAGACGTGCCTTGTACTGCTCAGCAGGCATACAAATGAAGGAATTCTGAACCGCATTGTTACTTGTGACGAGAAATGGATCCTGTTTGACAATCGTAAGCGCTCAGCAAGTTGGTTGGACCCTGGTTCAGCACCCAAACAATGCCCTAAACGAAAACTTACCCCTAGAAAAGTGATGGTCACTGTTTGGTGGTCTAACGAGGGTGTAATTCATCACAGCTACTTGCCAAACGGGACAAGCATTACTGCAGATGTGTACTGTGAAGAACTGAACACAATAATGGAGAAGCTCGCACGTCTCCAACCAGCTTTGGTCAATCGTTCGGCTCCACTGCTCCTGCACGACAACGTGCGACCTCATACTGCACAGCAGACGGTCTCCAAGCTACAAGAGTTGGGGTTGGAAGTTCTCCATCATCCACCGTACTCACCAGCTCACTTGCGCCTACAGACTTCTACTTTTTCCAGAATTTGGATAACTTCTTGGCGGGAAAAAAATTAATTACCCGAGAGGCAGTACAAAATGCCTTTGAAGAATTTGTTGCCTCCCGTCCAGCTGATTTCTTCAAGAAAGGCATCAATAAGCTACCAATGCGTTGGCAAAGATGCATTGATTGCATGGGTGATTACTTTGATTAATATAAATAAAAAATATATAAAAAAATTACGCTTCATTTATTTCGTGAAAAACGGCAATACCTATGAAGGTAAAGACCTAATATTTTAATTTTCTTAAATATATCAATCTGACAGTACTTATTCATGCAAAGTTTCACTTAATTTAGTCATTGTATTTGCAAGATACGCTTTTTTGCTTACAATAGTAAAAATCAATAAGATATGGACAAAAACGAACAACGTACGGTGAATATGAACCGCTGCCTGAAAAAAATGTCTACGAAGATTTTTTTTAGACATTAGGTAGGGGATCATGCTTTATCCTAATCAATGGTCGCTTACTGTTATGCTGAATTTAAATTAAAACAAGGAGATCGAACTATGAAGACAATCAGCGCACACTGAAGCCTTTAACTTATATTATTAAATGAATTGATAAATTATAATAAACAAATGAATCAATGAATTAAAAAAATAAATGGATTAGTATATATTTCTGAAATTCACACAACATTAGGTATGTAGCCCAAAGTAAGTCCCTTGAAGAATTTGTGTTTTGGATAATAAACACATATACCTATTTATAATCATCATAAATATTTTTATTACAAAATAATATACTAAAATAGACAATAAACATCCTTCATCACAAAAATATCCACCGCCACCGGGATTCAAACGCAGTTCTGGCCTTGACGGCAATCTATGTTACCACTACACCAGCCGGTCGACAAATTATAAACTAAATCTTTTTTGTCTTAATCATAAATAAAATAAAGAAATATGCGTAGTAAAAATAGTCATAACTATAGATGAGAGGCAGGTTATTAACGATTTTAACCATGCGGTTAAATATCCATTTTTCGTTATTAACGGTTAATTAACCGTATTATATGTTTGTTACGGTTAAATACCACCGCGAGATGTCGCTAACGGATTGAAATAAGTATCGCAAGTTGCGCGATGATGCCAGCTTCGACTGGCAAAAAGAAGTCGGTGGAAATTCCCTATCTCAAAAAAGACTGAACTGATTTTGATAACATTTATAGTATACCCTAAGTTGAACGATACCTAGTATAACAAAAAAAGAATTATTTAAATCGGTCTTGTAGTTGCGGAGATATGCGAATACAAACATAAAAATATACATGCACTATTGAAATTTTTCACATTTTGTTCAGACATTTGATATACACTAACATTTACGAAAACTGGGCAATTCTGCAAATATTACAAACATACGGGTGGAATTGATAACCTCCTTTTTTGAAGTCGGTTGACATGAAAGAAAAGAAAAACTTTATCCCTTTTCATTGTAGCTGTCAGATATTTAACCGTTAATACCTGCATTTTATCGGTAGCTAACCATAAATTTGGTTAAATAACGGTAAGTAACGGGTTTTTTACAAATATAGTCATAACTTTCATTGCTACCTTTTACATAAATCGTTCACTATGACGACTCTTTCAGGTTCGTAAATGTTCGCAAATGTACGTTTCAACGTCCAATTATGTTATTGTTACTGTGTTGTCTAGCCAATGAGCAACGCAGTGCGTTGACAAATAGAAACAATCACATTTTTATCATTTACAAAGAAAACAACTAGGTGTTAAAAGAAAACAAAGGTCGTGTGCCGCTTTTCAGAGAGATTTTGTTTGAAATTACTCTTTTATGCTTTTTTCGTTCACTGGTTTCACCGTTTATATGGTGTTTAAGGTTTCTATTCTCATTAATAATAATTTTTATTTCAACGTTATTCCAACATAGCATACTTTAATATTATGGTAACGAAATAGGGATGAATTTTACTGTCTTTATGTACCTAAACCGTATGCGTACGTGGTTATCCTATCCAGCATTAGCTTGAATTAATAAAAAAAAAAAAAAATTGTATTTATTTTTTATTTTTTATTCTTATTGCATAAAATAGCTATTTTTTATTTATTTGTGTAAATACTATACATGATCGGTGTTAAGCGTACATCAATGAATCAATCTAAAAAGCGGGAAATAAAAAAGTAAACACAAAAACTAAAAATCCAATCGCGGAATAAAAATTATCGATAATAATATATTATGTAACAAGTGAGCAAAGTTGCTAATTACAGCTTAATAATGAGACTGTAATTTTAGCAACGCTCACGAGTTACATACGACGTTTTTCAACACACTTGTGAGTAAAAGACAGACATACGTGGTCATAAAATTTATTTGAAGCAGCTGTTAGCTGCTGCGCGTCAGTAACCCTGTCCCATTACACGTACACACGCTATTGTTGCTTGGAGGCGCTGTGCGGGCCGTGGCTGCTGCACGTGGCGCGCTCATATATTTAATGTATAACCCGGATCAATAAAATATGCTCTGTTTACTCGCATGTAATTTGCACTAAGGTACAATTCAACTTTGTAGGATTCATTATATTATGCACTAGGGTATAATATATTATGCACGCGTGACTTATAGCCCAGTTTATAGTTCTAAATTCAATAGAATAAGGCTCACTTTACGAGCAAGTGTGTTGAAAAAAATATTGAGTAGGTACCTACTTCAAAGTTTCAACTATAAAGCACAAAAAAGCATAAAATATTATTGGAGCTTCTTAATAATATTTGTAATAAAAAAATAGTAGCAGGAGGCGGGGCAAGCTTCGAGTACAAATATTAAGTTGACAAAGTGGTTATATTAATATTGCAGCATTAGGTATATTAGCTTGTCATCGCCTGGCACTACTGTTTTTTATAGCAATTACTATAAAAAAAACTTTAATACCTGGTCTTATAAGCTTATTTAACGATTTTTAGTTGAAATTTTGAAGTACTCAATAATTCTTTTGGTACTTTTTGTAATATTACTTTTTTATTTTATTATTTTTCCCCTCATAGGCATGAGGTCCACCTTCTGGTGCCGCTTATAGTTGAATGTTGTGACACTCTGTATAGAGGGTTGTTTTTTAGCCACCGGTCAAATATTTTTACCCAAAGAAGTATCATTTATAGAAACGATTTTTGCAACAAAAGGCATTTTTTACAAGGGCATTAATATATTCGTTTTTATATTAAGCAAAATAGGGTCACTCTAAATTATTAATGAATACCATTAAAATAAAGATGACTATGCTCTACTATAAATCATCTTGTAGTACTACGTCTTAGTCTTATCAACGAAATGCCGCGTCGTAGTAGCATCGCATCGTAGTAGTCCATCAATAGCGACTATTGGTAAAAAAGTTTGTGGTGCCATAACTTTATTTTTTTGTACTGAGCGATACTAAAATAAATATGCAGATACAATTGTATCGTATCAGGGAAAATAACATTTCAATATCCCAATAATCCCTGTATACACACACCAGGAGCGCCCTGGAGGGTTTCTGACACGAATAGGGAATCGTCTTTTACGTAACCCTTATTCAGGTGGAAGTAGGGCTATTTAAGCCAACCCTACGCGGCTAATATTTTTGTGTTCAAAATTTAAAAAACAGCAACAAATGATTTGCTTTAAACGTACATATTCATTTATTTTCAGTGGTAAAAGATTTGCTGCTGAAAACTAAAGAGCAACATACTCCAACTGCAACCGGAGACACGGATGAAGGGCAGCCATTGGACACAAAGAAGCGCCATTTAATAGTGATATCCAGTATTATGACATGGGCGGCAACCAAACCTTTAGATCCGGTAATTACAGCATTATGATTTTTAAGGAACATAATAAATTAATAATAATTATAGGCAGTGGCTTCATTCTTGTATTCTGAGTAAAGATAAAACCTCAACATTACTTAAGTAACCTATGGACTATTTTCCACTTTTCTATGCAGAAGATAAAGCTCAAGCAAATCTTACAGAATACAAGCCACGCGGTCACGTCTACTTCTAGTCCACTAAAGTTTTGATAGATTCTTTAAAAGATTCAATAATATAACGTTTTTTTTTCAACTATCAAATCCGGTTTACAAAGTAATTATTTAAATATCTTATAAAAATAATCGAACCCAGGTCAAACAGAAACAGCCGCATCCGTTTTTTCAAATTGATACCTACTTTTGCATTTTTACAAAATTTTACACAATGCTTTTTTATAATATTTTTATAGTGGGGGGAAGATGGAAAACGGTGTAAGACAGAAACTCAACAATAACACCACATCTAGCAGATTTTTTGAAGTGCTTGTAGCACTGTTTAAGCCGCCATTTAATTGTCTCCTATGCCATAGTCAATGCTTGAAGGTTATTGCACAGAAACATTTTTTTTTTACAAAATTAAACAATCTGACTTTTTGCGTGTTTCTTCAAGTATTTTTATCTTACCCCGCATCCTGTAACTTTCATTAAAAGCTAGGTACAACTGATTCTTTCGGATACTTAATGATTACTTTTTATTTACGTTTGAGTTATTAAAAAGATTTTTTGACATTACTTGTATTAAGAATTGACACAATTTTCTATCTGTACCCATTACATTCTGATGGGGTAAGATGAATATATAAATTTTCGTGTAAGATATTTGGAATAATACCAAATGTGATAAATGAAATATATAAATTTTCGTGTAAGATATTTGGAATACTACCAAATGTGATAAATGTAACATAATCAGATTTTTTTGTTTGTTGCTGATTTCGCCTTTAACTTATTATCAATTTTACTTTAAATAATCACTCAGCAATGTTTGAGAACATCCACTTCGATCTTTCCCCGGTGGGGTAAGATTGAAATACAAAAATCAAAATATTTGTGTTGTCTTTGTTTCCTTAGGCGTTTTGACGCTTGAGTCTGTTACTTTGTTTTCAGGGCATTAACTTCCATAGACTAGTCATCATCATCATCATCATCAAAACTCCGTGTAATGGGCCCACTGCAGGGCATGAGTCTCTCCTCTGGGTGACGAGGAGGTTTTAGGCCATAATCCACCGAGCTGGCCCAGTGCTGGGTGGTGGATGTCAGAATTTTCAGGGTGCCGATATGGCTTCTGACAAACCCTAACGACTACTGTATACAAGTATACAGCACCCGGGACCGACAGCTTAACGTGCCCTCCGAAGCACGGAAGTCGCCGTGAGAAACGAATGGTCGGCGGTCACCCATCCAAGTACCGACCGCGCCGAACGTTGCTTAACCTGTGATATCGTAAGATACACACAGTAGCCACGGCGCCACGACGACTTCACACACAGTAACCACGGCGCCACGACGACTTCATTGACTAGTATTGACCAAGAATGTATGTCAATCTCTTAAGCGATTTTAGAAAATAGTTTGATCTTTCCCCGTCACCTTTCCGTCTTTCCCCTGTTTTATTTTTGTTCATTGCAAATGGGTGTGGTATTCATTACTTTATTTATATATTTAAATAAAATTAAACAAACTAGTTTAAAAATATACTCTCTGGTCGTCATACACAAGACACCAAGTTTAAATTTTGATTAATATGTAGTGTTTCATAAGGATTCAAAAACAACACTACTCATCTCATTAAAAAACCGTTCGATCTTGCCCCCACTTACCCTACTTAATTGATCTTATTAGTATTATAAATGCCAATGTTTGGATGAATGGCGGCAAACGGCTTAACGGAATCGAATTAAATTTGATAGAGAGGCATGTGATAGAGCACAATCTGGAATAGGCTACTTTTTATCACGAAATTCCCGCGGGATTCGAAATTGCGCAGGTAAAACCACGCGCTACAGCTAGTTTTAATATAAATCAAGTAATTTTACAGGAAAATCCGGACATGCCTTTCATAGAAACTGATTTTAGAAAAAGGAAACCACATCCGAATTACAAAAAACATTATCTTGTTGAAAATGAAGTTATTAGCCTTGCAAGACAGTTTAGGACTCAGATCGGGTAAGCATAAATTTTTAAAGGCCAAAGATAGACCACACCACGTGAATGCCGCTTAGGACACCTTAGGGCACGTTTAAGGACAGGAGGCGGCGAGTCGCGCGGGGCTTCACGCGTTTTTGTTTTTTTTCCACCTTTAAGGCTAAATTCACTTGCACTTTAATAACTAGACATTTCGGTTAGCTCCGCCTTGTAACTTGTCTTATTTGATAAACAAGATTTCGAGATAAAATCATGTATATTTTTTAAGTAAAAAAATATAAAATAAACAAATCATTACATATAAATGGTTTCACTGTTTAGTTACAATTTATTATTATAGTTTATTGTTATCGTAACAAACATATTTTTAAATGGAAAGTTATTTTAAATAAAAAACATGATTTGATCTCGAAATCTTGTTTAACAAATAAGACAAGTTAAAAAAAATAGTATTACCCCCTTATTCATATGAAATATCAAAATAAAATCAATATATATATAAAACTGTTTCGTTACTGACTGAGTGACTGACAGACAACGTACAGCCGTAGCTACTGGGCGTAGAGAGCTGAAATTTGGAACATACATTCTTTAGGAGATGTAGGGGTGCACTAAGGAAGGAATTCCCGAAATTCCCACGGGAACGGGAATTATTGGACTTTTGAATGAAAGAAAGCCAACACATTTAATCAGTGTTTTAATAATATTCGGAGAAAAAGGGATCACAAAAAAACTAACCCGCATCGATAAAGGTTTACCTGCCGATATCTTACGATTATCAGTTTTACCAACCCCAGCAAGATCGGTACAAGATAGGCACACGGGGAACATTTTGATGACCAATTCTAACACGGGTGATGCTTGTACAAAGATAGTGTCAATTGTATGGAATTCATCAACTAGCATTCTGTGATATACTATAAATATGATATCTATATTGTTTCATTGGCTGCAGAGAAAAGTAGGCGGAGCTTCGATCCAAAAGCTCTAGGGAAAAGTTCTAGGGAAAATTTTCTTAACTGGAACACCGGGACTGCAGGCGATTGCACATCGCCGGCTTTACAATAAAGTAGCGGGTGGTTCCATAGTAAATTAATGAGTAATAGATTAATAAATATTAAGTTCATCCATCCATCATTCACAGCCAGTAGACGTCCACTGTTGGACATAGGGCTCCCCCAAGGTTTTCCACGTCGCTCGGTCCCGCGCAGCCCTCATCCAGTGTTTACCGGCGACTTTGACCAGGTCGTCGGTCCATCGTGCGGGGGGCCTGACTACGCTGCGTCTCCCAGTACGTGGCCGCCACTCGAGAATTTTTCTGCCCCAAAGTCCATCTGTTCTGCGAGCTATGTGCTCTGCCCATTGCCACTTCAGCTTTGCAATCCTTCTGGCTATATCGGCGACTATGGTTCGCCTGCGAATCTCATTTCTGATTCGATCTCGAAGGGAAACTTCAATCATAGCCCTATCCATTGCTCGTTGAGCGACTTTAAGCTTGTTTATAAGGCCCATAGTTAGCGACCACGTTATAAAGTTGAATGGAAGAAGTCGCTTATAGCGATAAGGCCGCCTAGTGGTCGATTTCTGTACTATTGTAAAAGCAAATCTTTTATAATGACAATAAAGATATTATTATTATTTCGTATACTTAAAGCTTTATTATTAAAGCAGGCGATGTAGTAAAAACTTTTGATGTTTGCCTTGTTGCGTTCTATTTGGACGATGCCTCAGGTGGTCGGAAGTCATTTCAAATATCTGTTTAATAAATTTTAGCGAAAACCATTCAGTAGCTTCGGCTATAAGTAATTAAATGAGTCAAATGTACAAACTTCCATACAGAGAATCTCTCCGAGAAAAGTTTAAAGAGATTGGTATCTTGACCTTTGCATCAAAATAATATTTATGAAAACATTATGTATATTTATAAGAATAGTAATAAATTTAAAACTAGGAGAGATAATCATGATAAAAATTACTCTGTAAGGACTAGGAACTTAGCGTTTCCCAAATTAAGGCTGGCTAAAAGTAGCAAATAATTGATTGGAATGTCAATACGCATATATATAACAAAATTCCGAAGTCAATTCAATCCCTGCCATTCAAAACGTTTAAATCAATCATTAAAAATACTCTATCTTGAAAAGCTTATAAAACTAAAGATTACTTAGACGATAAAAAGGCATGGGATTAAGCACAACAGGATATTTCTAAAAGTTTCTAATTACTTATTAATTTTGTTTACGGCTTGGCTGTGAAGTATGACATATGGCATACTGGTGACTGTCCCACTCACTTATTTTCTTGTCAAGACCACAGCAAGAACGTCATGCTCCCTCAGGCGGCATGGCTAGTGGTAGCGTCGGGTATCGAGTCACCCTCTTCCCTTAAATATGGTTGAGGAGGGTGATGGCTGGTGCTTGCGTTAACTCGTGAATGGAGGCTACTAGCGGTACCAGGTCGTTTTGCTAATGTTACTATGACTATTTTATTCCATTCTGGTTCAAATAATCTGGTCCCAGTTTGTCATATTCGTATTGTGCATCCATAGTGCACCTACTATGTAAGCAATTTGGTTGTGGCAGACATTGGCTATCACAATTAGTTGTCTTGTGTTTTTTGGTTTTTTCATGTCACGGTCAATTTGTACTGTACCTATTTGTATTAATTTGATAATTCTGACTGAAAACGATTGTCTCGAGTTTTTTCCGCCGGCTTTTTTTTTCTCTTGGTCTACTGTAATATCTTTTTCAACAACTATCACCAACTAGTTAAAAGCCGAAGTATGTGATGACTGACTTCATCAAGTGTTTTGTGAAATTCCCAAGATGAATAAAACTTTTTGTTATTTTTTTTCAGTCAGGTTTGCCTTTTATGTATTCAGATTATATTCTGCGTAGTTATTTGTCGCAAAAATGAACACGGGTTGTCCATCTGAGTGGTGTTTTGTGACAAGCGAGAAAAGGGAGGGGCGCGCGTGGGCGCAGCAGGTGAAACAAATGCGGGGAAAGTTCCTAGGTCCTTATTAACGAAAATGTGTACCAGATTGATCATAAACCCAAACTAGTTCAGTTCTTAGATCAAAAATCTAATTTTATCATGTACAATCCAGTTATACCGGGATTGTAACAGGTTCATGATAAAATTAAGTTGAAAATTTTTCATGTTCCGTGTTTTGATTTAAAACTTTAGGTTTTTGATCAACTACCTAATTTTATGAAAAACTTGCGACATATACACGTCCATCCATGAGGGCATTTCACGCATGATATACTAATATACTTAGGAACTAGGTTGGTTATATTCTATATTGCCAACCATGCCAGTTATTTTCTATTGACAACACGGGATTTACGATGTTCCGGTCCGTGTGAATATAAAACTCAACTTATTTTATCGTAATCATTGTTTCTTCAAAAATCGAGTATATAATAATTATTAAAAGCTGTACCCACTACTTGATACAATATTATTATTTGTTTATTCAACAGTGGGCATATTATGATATCTCAAAACCATGCGATGATATCATGAAATAATTTTGACGTAAAACATATCCTGCGATCATTATTCGGTATTACTTCTCGGCGAAATCTTTTAGCTATGCTCTTGCCATAAGACTGAATACAACAATCCCAATATATAATAGTATAATATTGATTTATGAAAGCTCATGAATTACTTTGACGTAAAACATATCATGCAATCTTTATTCGGTATTACTGCTCGGCGAAATCTCTTGCCATGTAGACTGAATACAATAATCCTTATCCAATAGTACTTATTTATTTATGAAAAACACAAATGAAATCAAGAAACAAATATATAAAAGAGGTGGGTGCGATCTCATCTTTTTCAATTGACGTTTTTAAGTCATAGATGATATTATTGAAACTCAAATTGCAAAAGTAAATGCCTCTTGCATGCAATGAATTGCAAAGTGTATGTATATGTATAATAGAAATCTTAAAGATTAAAGTATAATTATTACTCTAAGATAGAAATCTTGTTTATCATGTCATGTCATGAAAGAACCGTAATAGGCCACCTGAATACAAGTTGTTCAGAATCGGAAATAGAATCGATTGCAATAGTTTTTATACCATGATATATTTTAAGTCAATAATCTCTACATAATAATTCCTTTAATAATGTACACACTCATTAGCTCACGTATCGTACACGATCCTAGGATGCAAGTAGGTACTTACGTCGCGTGAAGGGGTAGTGAGCGAGCGTCACGTGCTGGGTGTCCTTCCTTACTCGCGCGACAAAAGAAACACACCACAAGAGGCTTGAAACGTGCTGTTTCTTAAGATAATAGTTTAAGTTCTTGTATAACGATTTATGAACAAAAATACTTAGTCCGTTTACTAGGTTTTGCGTAAACAAAAATCAACTGGACGTTGAAATCGACTGCAGCACCCACAACAAGTTCATGCATATCAAGGTGGCACGATAATGGTTTGGACAGGAATTCGTCTCGGCGTTAGAACAGACCTCGTTGGATACAAGGCAATATTACTGCTTTAAAATACCGTGATGAGGTGCTAGAGCCTATAATCTTGCCCACAGACAGCAAATGGGACAAAATTTCCAGCTAATGTACGATAATGCCGGTCCACATACAGCGGGGAATCGTTACGACTGGCTGAATCGGGGGACTGATTCATAACCGCCCAGAAAAACCGTTGGACCTAGAAAGCTGAATTTTAGCAAAAGGTTTCCTTACCTATAGATGCCTACATACTATAAGGACAAGGAATAACAAAAATAATTTATAAAATTCAACCCTAAAAGGGCGAAATGGGGGCTCCAAATTTGTATGAAGAATCAGCGCTCAGCCCAAACCCTGACAGAAAGCTGATATTTTGCACAGCAGTTTCTTATAGGCTACATAGAAGCAATAGAATCAACAAATTGGATACCTACTTATTTATTTAACTTTTTATGTACACACTACAAATAATAGTAACATTAAAGAAACATACTTAAATTGTAAAATGTGCAAACTTTTTAAAGTTCGGATTTCGTGAGGCAAAAAATTCCATAAGAAGGTATCCAATGACTGGTATTTAAGTAGGTATCTAATCTGATTTTAACCTATAATCGTGTGATAAATGAAATAACGAGTCGATTTGATTTTTCAATATACAGGGCCATAGTTGTCGGAGCTGGTGTGACGTACGGTGGGAAAGAAGATACATTTTACCATTGGTTCCAAAAGGCCTGGGAATGCGACAGATTTTTGCCTATATTAGGGCGGGGTAGCAATTTGATACCTATCATCCACGTAGCTGATCTTTCTCAGTAAGTAATGTTTCATTGGCTTTAGTTTCCTAATTCACTGTTTTTTTATGTGTATTATTTAATAGAAGTTTTTTGTTTTTCATTTTGAGATTGACCAGCTAAAATGACCAGACAAAAAAAAGTGAAACGCGAAATCCGGATCAAAACATAATTTTTTATATCTATAATCTTTCAATACCTAATGCAAAATATGCATCTCTATGGCAATAATTCTTTACGAGATTTCACCCCAAAAAAGTTATCAATCGTTGTGACCTTCGTAATATTTTCTCTTATCTAACCATGTCGCAGCCATACTCTAACATATATGCAGATGTACCGGCGCCAGTGTTCGGTTATGATGGGTCGGATTACAATAGCCTGCGCTTCCTGCGACCCCCATTCTGAAAAATAGCACATGTCCACTGTTCTGGAAAATTTTGAGGGTTCCCAATTTTTTTTTTTCTATTTTTAGGGTAAAATCTTAATACGTTTCATACCTACAACTACTTTCAAAGTTTCAACAGCTCTTAAAAGTTCGGAAAACAGTGGCTGTGACATACGGACGGACAGACAGACAGACATGACGAATCTGTAAGATTTCCCTTTTTTGACATTTGGAACCCTAATATTGAATGATTCAATTTATATTTGTTTATAGAATCATTTACCACTTGGCTATTGACTTTCCAAAGAAGCTTTATATCTTAGCAGTCGGGACCGTACCAACGAAACAGAGGGAGGTAAACCTTCAAGTCTTATTTTCTCTTTCTGCGTCTCCTTTATTTATTGCAATATGTTTATTTTTCGCTTTCCTAATGAATATTTTTACATAGATAATAAAACCGCTGGGAAATACAACAGGAAGTGGTATGTTTAAGTGTATACCCCCGGAAGATGGTTATTTTGTAAAGAAAATTGATGTGAGTATAAGATTATCCATTATCAAATTATAGGTACTTTCATAAGGCCAAATATTTTAATTTTAAGGTCTTTGCCTATTGTTTAAACAATTAATTTATTCAATTCACAACTAAAATTTTGTGTTATTTGTACTTTAATTAAAAAAACACATATCTTTACAGCAAAGAGTACTAGATCAAATGAATGTCAATTTGAGTATGGAACCAGGCTTCGTGGTAGAATCTTTGAACATAGAGTGGGTGTCAGAGGCATCGTTCGGGGAAAACGTGACGAATCTTATGAAGGAATTTACTAAGGAGAGAGGCTTAAAATCTTTTAAGGTAATTATTCACTTTGATATTTACCGTCTAAATGCTAGTAGGTCGAAATTTGCTTAAAGATAGGTTTCTTTAGTGACGAACTTGTTATCATTTGATTCACTGAAATGATATCAAGTGCACTGAGTGTACTGTTAAACAGATCGTACAGTAGGTTGGTGTCTAAAATGTCCTAATACGCGATAAAGCTTACAAGTTTGACAGTTTCAAACGAATTATCAGCAAAGTGGGTCATAATTTAGTGGGTTCGATAATACATGCCTAACCAAACTAATGACATAGGGTAATACTATGGATGAGATGGGTATGTACGGTCGAATTCAAAAGTGGAGGCATAGTGCACTTTGCAACAAGGGTTATAATTTCCTGCACGAAGAACGACCGACTCACTCACTCTTTTATAAAATGCCGTCACAACTCCGTGTAATGAGCCCATTGCAGGGCTATGAGTCTTTCGTCTGGGTGACGAGGAGGCTTAGGCCGTAATCAACCAAGCTGGCCCAGTGCTGGTTGGTGGATGTCAGAATTTCCAGGCTGCTGAAAATGGCTTTTGACAAACCCTAACGACTACTGTATACCTACAAGTATACAGCATCCGGGACCCACTGTTTAACGTGCCCTCCGAAGCACGAAAGGTGTGTTCTTTTCTGGCCAGACCACAATTTAGTACTCAGATGCTATAGTTCGAAATAGTAGATACCTTTGGTCTAGCTTCATAGGAATATATTTATTTTTTTAGTACCTCAACAGATAACTCTTCAATTGCCAATTTATGTGGTCCGGCCGAGAAGCAGTGCTCTCTGGCCGCGCCACCTCAAAGTAAATAAAGTATAATAATTACGAAATCAATATTCCGGAATAAACTACCTAAAGAGTACCTAGCATAAGAAAACTATGGTTCAATAAACCCCTTTAGTTAAGGAGTTATTGCTCGTAGTGTGTGGTCCGGCCGAAAGGTACACTCTGCAGCTACTCAATTTCGCAATATTTAATATTAACTATCCGTAAATACATTTAAATAAGAATACCTTTTCTCTACTCTTCATTGATACTTTTTTCTCGAGAAAATATTCATTTTTATTAATTAACCTTTTAAAAGTGTGTGGTGCGGCTAAGGAGGATTACTTTCAGCAATTATATTTAAACTAGCTGACCCGGCAAACGTTGTTTTGCCATATAAATAAAAAAAAATAGATGTTGGCCGATTCTCATAGATTTTGTGCCGGATAAGCACAAAAAATTTCATCAAAATCGGTCAAGCCGTTTCGGAGGAGTATGGCAACGAAACCTGTGACACGAGAATTTTATATATTAGATATTGTTCATTTCTTTAAAGACAATCTAAAGTGCATAAAAAGTACCTTAATAAAAAGACCTGGACTTCATCTATAAGCTTTTATTTTTATCAACAATATAATTTTTGAAATTTTTTGCTGAGTTTTGCTGATTTTGAGTTAAAATAACCAATAAGTGTGCGAAAAACAAGTATATTTTCATTTATCAAATGTGTTTTACTATACACATTTGATTATATAATACATTTTAAATAAGATGGGTTTCATAAATTGCGGAACTTAGCAAAAATTTAAACACCTTTCAATATATTATTAGCAATTTCTTTGTAAGCACAAATAGTAGATATTAGCGTAAGTAACATCTTGTCAGCAGAAAGTGCAGGTGTTATTTGTATAGTTTACAAAAGGGGGTAGTTTTTTTATTGTTTTATTATCAAAGCTCAAATATATTTTTTACTTCAGTAGTACGTTCCTATATTTTGAAAACAGCTTGAAAGAAATAAAAATGAGTGAGTATGAAAAAACGCGGAAAAGTGCTATCAGTTTCCCTTGATGAACAAAAATCTGAGTTCAGGAAGTATGAAGAACAGCTTAAAGATAAGGATTTGCTGCTACCACCATCAAGTAAGATTTATATGGATATTAGAAGAAAATTGTCTTGTAGAATGAGTGTGAAGGCTATTTATCTTTCACTAAAAAGGAATTTTGAATATTTCTTCAATAATCTAAAGAACCAGAGTTCTTCTCTAGAATATGATGGTAACATGACTTCTGAAGGTTTAGATTCAACAAAGTCTTCTATACAAGATGACTATGTGGTAGAAAATTTTGAAATACCGGTGTCCGATTGGCAAAATATAAGACCTGTCACAATTTATTGTTCGCGAAATGATAAAAACAGATCATTAACAATAAAACAGAAAAACAGTAAAGTGGCACAACAAGAGAGTTTTACCTCAGCATAAGTGGACAAACGTTATGAGTGAAATTTTATGGAGGGAAAAAAGGCGAGAATGTACTTGGATATTTAAGCGCAGTTCAGCTGTTGATTACAATACAAGATTCAGTGGATATTGTAAGCAATGCGGAGCTAAAATTAGAGCAGAGACAATAGAAGCGTCAGAAACTCACGCTAAGATCAAATGTATAATTGAGACAGGTGATTTAAGAATTGTGCATGATCCTAAGATTAAAAATAAATTGACTATAAATAAAACAGAAGAGCTGTCTGAAAAACTGGTTAATGAACATGCAATTGTAATTCGGAACAAAATAGTCAACAAAGTCATGCATGAATGAAGATGACATCTATGAGCCACCATTTGTACCATCTTTAAAGTCATTACAGAATATCAGGCAACGATCTAAACAGGAAGCTTATTTGGACAAGAATGTTATACTTTCATTATGGATTATGGGTAGCACTTTGTACAAGAATTTTATTCGATTATTTAGTGTTTTGCCTTTCATTTTATACTATTGGACGGATCTACAAGAAAAATATTATAGTCATCTTGTCAATTGTAGTAAAAGAATAAAGCTCAGTATTGATGCTACGGGGTCAATATAATAATACCTCCTAGAGATCCTGCACAAATTTATATAGTTAGGCACATTTTTCTTTACGTGGCTGTATTACAAACTGAAAATTCTTGTGTACCGGTAACTCAAATGGTAACTGATTTACATACATTAGAAAATATATACAAATGGCTAAAACAATGGATAGGCTCCAAGAAAAGTCCTGATGAAGTAGTCTGCGATGATTCAGCAGCATTAGTTGGAGCAATCGTTAAAGCTTTTACTGACTTTGAATCTACCAATGATTATATTGCCCATTGCTTTGATAACCTAATGAAAACAGAAAAAATAAAAACGAATCATTGCCTTATTCGATTGGACACATCGCATTTTGTGAAAACGCTTTATAATCACCAATATTTCAAATACGTTGACGAAAGGGTTAAGAAATTGTATATAAAATATATTCGCAAAATCAAGGATTCTTCATCGTTCCGCGAAATCAAATTGATAATGGAAAATCTTATTGTTATTGCACTTAATAAATACACAGGAAAAGATTCCAACGGCCATCCCACATTATGTAACCAAAGCTTACAGGAGTTGCTACGAACAGACACAGATAATACAAATAAAGAAGATGATGAGGTCATAGTAAATGAGAATGTGAATACAATCATTAGCGACCTACTCAATTCAGAAGAAATCGAAAATGATATCTCGGACTTTATGAAAGAATTTACCATCAAAGTTGATAAAATTTCACTTGAATTGAAATTATCTGAGATAAAAACAATACATGAAAATTTAAATTACTTACCTGATTTTATTAATACCTTCAAGAGGCTAATGTCCAGATTGCCAATTTGGTCAAATGTGATGTTGTCATTTGTTTATACAGATAATGTGACATCAACCAGTTCAGACGTGGAAAGTTATTTCAAGAATATAAAAACACTTTTGAAAAGTCCCAGCGACAGACTACGGGTGAACGAATTCCTAAATGGAATTACCAAATGGTCTCTTAGAGTTTGCCGAGATATCACGAGTAAACTTTTCACTTTTCAAAACGGCAACAAAAAATAAATGGATGCGTTGATTTATAACAAAATCGTATTTTGTCAAATAAATTAAATTATGAAAGAAATTATTTTGGAATGTGCAAAATAAAGGTGAAATGTGATCTCATTATGTTTCTTTGTAGTTTCAGCAGTAGGTAGTTTAACTGGTAGAAACAACACAAGCCGGCATTTTTTAATTAAAATATACGTAAACAATACACGACACAATACACACTATTTAGTACTTAGCAGCTTATGATATTATCTTGTATTGTTGGTATGATCTTGCGTTAATACACAACTCTACTTTTAAAAAATATTATGATTTGGAGTCCGTAGGCACATGACAAGTGAGCTGATTTTAGATTATTTATTACTTGCAAAAAGTAGGAACTAAAAGTGGAATCGACAGAAACTTGTACGAGTGCTTGCAACTACGTAGGTACCTACCCAGATCACTAAGTTTATGTTTATCATCATGCAGGTCTACATGGTCGCTTCTTGTGTACCAAGTCTATTAAAAAAGATTTAAAAAAATCTATAATGTAAATACCTCCCAGCTGATGTTAAGGCGCGCGCGTTATCTGGAAAGGTAAAAAGGCGCGCGCGCGCGCTTTCCTTGAAATGCTTAGGATTTTTAATGGAAAAACTATAAGTCTAAATAAAAAACGGTTTTTTATAGTCGAATGGGGAGGACTAGCCCTCTGACACCTTTTCTTTTAAATGACTCATGCATCACAGTGACCATTTGTTGCAATTCCGACCTTGACGATGCAAGTAGAATCTTGTCGTAGGCGGCAAGCAGAGTTGAGCGAAGTTAATAAAAAAAGTTTAAAAAAAAGTTAAGCAAATCTAAAGGAAAAAATTTGGAATTTTTTCAAAAAAGTACAAAATTATGCCTATCTCTAAAACTACAAGACTTAACCCATAAATTATGCTTTAAATATTTGCAAATGATCCTATCTACACGTTTTATACCCATGGCGGGTCATGTGCTAGTCACCCTGTATTTATTAATATTAAAGATATTTAAAGGAGAAACAGCAACTTAACCATGATCTACATAACTAAACGCACTTCGGTTTTAAATGTATGCGGAATTCTGCTATTTGGAAATTACACGGTGAAATTAATTTGAAGAATGATGTGCGTCTCATGTGACTCATTAATGTCATTACTTAAGTTCTTCAATAAACTTTCTCGTAATGGTTTGAGTAAGAACTTGCATTCACACAGTTTTCAGAAGAGAAAATGTTGTATTAACTGCGTACACTCTCAATAGATTTCTCGGCGTGGACAATACTAGGCTAAACATTGCTTTTTTCTTTTAAGATTTTAATTCACGGGCCTCCTATTGTTGGTAAAACGACTTTGGCGAAGAAGATCTGTGAACAATATGGTTTAATGTATATATCACCTGAAACTATAGTTAAAGACATTGAAGAAGATTTGGTAAGTATTCTTATAATTTTCAGCATCAAAAACTGCTTGCATTTCATTGGTTCCTAGTTCCAGTAACATTTTTTTATTTCATTGTGTCGATGAGTCCAGTGGAAAGTGAAACAAACAAACCTTGAATACAACTGGCTTTTCATGTAGAGTCTGCAATAGAACTATGAGTGTACATGTTACGGATAGGTATAGATTGCGCCACACATCTGGTCCACTCTGAAGTTGTTGCAAGATGATTTGCGCAGGTGTTTTACATACAAAAGTCCTGCGCAAAACGTCTCGCAACAATTTCAGAGGGAACAAGATGTTTGACGTGATCTCTAATCCTTGAAGATGTAGTAAACCTAGGTTTACGCGAGTATACTTGGGATAACCCGAAAGTTTTCAGTAAAGTACGAATAATTACTTCCTATCCCGAAGGTGTCCGATCGCTGTCCAAGTTTTCATTATTGTGGTTTTCGGATTAAGATGTTAACAGTACCCAACCACGTCTACCCAAGTGACCTAGATGAGTATCGATAAATTCCGAATTAAAATTTCAATTCTTATTCGAATTTTACCCAAAACGTTTGGGTGATCCTCAGTTTACCCAAGTAAACCTAGGTTGACAGCATTTTTTTGGATAACCCTTTTACTAAAAATATTTGACTACTTTGTAAGTTTGGTTGCTAGACTTTTTATCCAAGAGTTTTTAAAACCCCAAGTAAGAAAATACACTACATACGAATATAATTAAGTATATTAAACAATTCTCTTTCTCTCTCTAAATCAATGTTGTAGTAGTATATTAATCGGAATGCTCCCCTACCAGACATGGAGGATCGCACACTGGGAGGCTGGTGAAAAATCAGATCTGCCCGTAACAACCGGCGAGGAAGCCGAAGTTGTTGATGACGAAGAAGACAGTCCCGAAGATGTAGAATCTGCCTTGGAAGAAGCCAGGAACAATCTAGCTCTGATCACCTCCGGGCGGCCTTTCACTGATGAGGAAATTATGGGGTAAGACACTATCTGTTTAAAAAATACCAGTTTACAAATAGAAGATAGAATTAATAATATGAAATTGAGTGCTATTAATAAGTTTAGTCAATAGAATATAAATTAACGAAATACACGCAGTCCGCATGTATTTCGTGAATTGTTCCCAAATATTTTTTAAACTACTCGTGACTATTTCGATATTGTGAGAATTGTAATGAAATATAGCTAAGTATAAACTATAAGAAGGCTGAGTAAAGGGTCGCTCTAGAATAATTATCATCGATAGGTGAACCTGCATTAACAATACCACGTCAACGGAAAACGTTGTTAGGAGGCACTTTATAAAATACCTCTGACATAGACATACATCTACATAGACAACATAAATGCTTGTAGCTACTTCGCGTGTCCAAACCCCAACCAAGCGTCAAGGTTGGTCACTGCTAGATTCAGTCCGCGCGTATGTATGTCTGTTAGAAAATCGATATCACAATATGTTTGTATTTCCTATCACTATCAGCTGTAACGTAGTAGGTGTTAAGAAGTCGCCACGCTTGGTTTCAATACAAATCGTGACACTTGCGATATCTATGTAGATGTCTGTGATCTCTAACCATATTCTTTATCTCTATATAAATTACTTATTCTTTGGGCACACTATTGGTTTGTTGTGTATATGTACATTTTGTGTAGTTTGAATAATTATTAACATTTGGTACTCTTTTATATAACAGATATATACGACAAAAACTACTTTCCCGAGCAGCACTCAATAAAGGTTGGGTATTGGATGGGTATCCAACAACTATTAATCAATGCAACGCATGTAAGTGACTTGGAATTAGTAGGTAATTATAAGTCAAACTTTCAGATCTTTTTTACGGTGGCATTGTATTAATTCAGTCGCTTTCATCGTAGGAACAGTATCTATGACAAGGTAATGCGAATTTTACATAGTGCACTATAAAGCTTTGTAAAAAGTAAAGCACCTAGTCAAAATTAATAAAACATTGTTACCCAAACGTCTCTTACAAAAATCTGGGCTTATTGATGGACGAGGAACTGAGGTTCATAGAACACATTAATCTTAAGATTATAAAATCTGAAAAAAGATTAAAATCACTACATGCAATTCGAGAACACCTCTCACAGAGAGTTAGACATACTTTGGTTGAATCGCTTATACTGTCTAACTTCAACTACTGCGATACTGTGTATGGTCCCCGCATTTATAAGAAAACTTAACAAGTAATTCAACGGGTACAAAATGCGTGCATACGCTTTTGCTATAACGTGCCAAAAAGGTCTCATTTTACGCCATACTTGTAATATTTTTAATTGAATAAATTAAAAATATGGAACATGGAGACCCGCAGGAATCTTCACCTGGCAACGCTAGTACACAAAACAATCATAAAACAAAGGCCAAGCTATTTGTACGCTAGTCTCTCTTGGCCTAGCGATTATCATAACGTTAACACCAGGGGTAAAAGCTCGAAAATGTTTCAAATACCTAAACATCACAGCGAAGGATTTAAAGGTAGCTTCAAATACTAGGGCTCTAAATAACCTCCTATGGAATAACCTCCTCCCACCACTGCACCAACCAATGTCTATCCATACTTTTAAATCGAAATATAAATCTATTCTCATAGATAGGCAGTTGCGTGAGTAAAGACATAGCTTCCTCTGGTGTTTTACATAAAATGTAATAATTTGTGTGTGTGAATGTATATATGTATTATATTTTTATGTATTTATATGTATGTGTGTAAATAAAAATATTAAGTTAAGATAGATATGAACTATTACCAATTCTTAAATAATAATTAAATTGTAAACGCAGCATTAGAAAAATATTTAATAAGTTATAATTATGTTAAAATTGGTGTACCATTCCTTCCTGATCTTGTTTGTTTGTTTTTTTATTTTGTTTTATTATGTATAATTGAGGATCAAACGAACTTCTAAAGTGAAGTTCGATCCTAATTATGTGAACAGCTTCTTTCGAAGCGATTGAGGTTTACTTTATGTAGTAGCGCCACCTACTGCTAGCCTTTGCACGGATTTTAGAGTCTATGATAAGGGTTTTTTCTTTTTTTTTTTTTTTTTAACAACTGTCACATTTTGCTCCCTATGTCAGCATCCAGTCTACAGAACTCATTTTGTTTAAAGTCAATCTGTCTTATTCCTGTTTGTTCATTTCACTATATTGGGGTTGGGTAAAATACAAATATAAATTGAAATTACTCCATGTTGAAACAAATTCATATTATGCTCATTTCAAAGCATAATAACGGGTGGGTTTATATTAAATCGCTTCGAAAGAAGCTGTTCACATAATTAGGATCGAACTTCACTTTAGAAGTTCGTTTGATCCTCAATTATATTTCACAGCTTCTTTCTTTGCGATTGAGGTTTACTTTATGTAGGATGTTTAAAGATTAGTTATAGTGAAA
Source organism: Stenoptilia bipunctidactyla (assembly GCA_944452665.1). Taxonomy (NCBI): domain Eukaryota; kingdom Metazoa; phylum Arthropoda; class Insecta; order Lepidoptera; family Pterophoridae; genus Stenoptilia; species Stenoptilia bipunctidactyla. Next base: position 28,835,418 of record OX101727.1, on the reverse strand, counting down.
TGAATTGGCAGAGTAGTAAGGTAAAACTCTTCAATAGTAAATAAACATACTTATTGAAAACAATTCAACAATGATTAGGCAAATTATTTTTCGTAACAAAGTTTGTTATAATTTCTAGCAAGGACTGAGGAAGAATCCGACCATCCTGCAGTCTTTTTGATAGGTCAATAGAAACTCCTAAATAAATAGCTCTTTATGTAGCAGCATGTCATGTACTATGTGCACTAAAAATATTTTCATCAATACCACTGAGAGTTAAAGTGTTTTTAACCCAGTGACTTAAAGTTTGGAAACCTATATGTTTCTTAAAACTAATAAACAAATTATCAGGTTTCCTTAAATTTTCGTTTTATTTATTTATTTTATACCTACATCTGTAAGGTTTTTGCTGGACAAATTTCTGGACGAATATTAAAAAACGGAAACTTTACCAAGGTCTGTTTTTTTTTTTTTTTATAAACCCTTTTATAAGTACTTTTTTAGTTATTAAAATATTTTTAATCTTTGTCACGGATAAAATTTGAACACGATGTTCCGTTACAAGAGCTATTAGTGTAACAGTTTTCTTGGAAAAGAGTCTTTAAGTCAAGGTCTTCATTAGGAAATTTTGTAGGTAAGTAGCTCAATACAACTGCTGGATCCCAGGTAAGATCATACTTGATGTGGTTGGTCTTCACATAACGACTCCTTTCATGAAACTTTTTAACCTGTCATATTAGGAATTTATGTTTTATATTAATGATAATGCAGATCTATAGCTATTAATAGTACCGTACTTAGCACCTTTTTCGAAAATTTCAGTTAGAAAATGAACAATTATTGGTTTAGAAGTTTGAGTAAAACTAAAAATATTATTTTTGCAATATTCAATCCACGCCTTGATACCTCCTTCACACTGTCTCGGTAAGAATTATCCAACAAAGATGCCAACATAATTTCAACGGACTTTGAAGACAGTGATCTTTTTACTAACGCTTGCTGAACAATTTCGCGGCAACCAAGGTTAACGTTTAATGAAGGTTGTGCGCAGATCTGAAAGGAGATTTCAGCGAATTAGTATTTAGTAAATACAATCACAACACAACCTTTTAAACAATGGCAACCATAGTTGCGTGGGCCAGTATGGTACTACCACAATACCCACAGACTTTTCACTAACAATTTTCTGAAGAGTTTTTGCATCTGGGTCACTTTTCCAGGTTACATAAATAGGACATTATAAGTTGCATCTGTTTGCAAAAAGATCAACCGATAGTATTCCAAACCTATTTGTTATATTATTAAAGGTATAGTCACTTAGATCCCATTCAGTGTCATTAAACTGTTTTCGTGACAAACTCTCAGCTTCTATATTATCTTTTGAAGTAATATAAGATGTAAAGATATTGATCTTACGCATTTCACGCTATTTCCATTGGTCTCGGGTAATATGATCCATATGTGAAAACTGAACACTACCCATTCTATTTATACAGGTAATGGTAATATCTATTCTTAACAATATATCACAATCGTAAGTACCATAATTATGCGAATGTTTTAAGTCCGAAAAAACTGCTTTTAATTCCAGAGTATTAATGTGTAGCGACGACTCGCTTTCCTTCCAATGACCCGCTGCCTCTTTTCCATCACAAAACCCGCCCTAGCCAGTATATGATGCGTCAGGATAGATAGTTTTAGTGTATTGGCCTGTTCTAAGAGGAGAAAAGCCCTCTTCTAGATAATTTAACCACCAAGTAAAATCATCTTTATTATATCTGGGTAAATTCACTACCTGATCATAAGTAGGATTTTTATTTGGTGACAATATTTTAAATTGCTCGAATAACTTTGTGTATTATTTTTTCTATTTTAAGAACTTTTTTTTTTTTTTGTGGGTAGTTTTAAAATAATTTTCTCTGAATCAAAAATAAACCCAAGGAATTTACATTGTGTTCTAGGAACAAAGCAACCTTTTTTCGTATGCATTATGAAACCTAAATTTATTAAAATATGTTTTGTAATCCAAACATTCTCATTACAATCATCACAATCTTTGCCAATGTAAAATATATTATCTAGATATATTATGGATGAAAAAATTATCCCGACGTAAAAATTCCATGACTGGTTTTAATATTTTAGTAAATACTTATATAAAGAGCGGTGCATAAGTCAAACGTTTAATATTTGAATTCATATAAAACGTTGTTATATTCAAATCGAAGGTACTTTCGGAAAGACTTATCAACATTGATGAAAAAATAACTATCTTTTGCATCTATTGAGGCCATGTAGCATTGTTTTGTTAACTTATCAGCGGTTCTGTAATCTTCTATTTTGAAGTGTTTTGTAGTAAATTAATTCAAAGATTTTAAATTATGTATGAAGCGATTTTCACCGTATAGCTTGAGCACAAGAAAAAATTTGTGATAAAATTTACCTGGCTCATGAGAACATACGAATATAGCATTTATTTTTAATAGTTTATCCAACGCTAAAATATAATCTTTATGGCCATGTATTGACCTTGGGTAAACACAAGAGGTACTTTGTTTAGCGGGCAGATATTTAAAAGGTCTTTAGTAACCAGCTATTCACGATAATATTAATGGATCACTCGTTATCTAAGCCCATTTTTGATGAAAATATCGTAAATGTCCATCGCACTGCACCTGGTGGTTTATTTCCGCTGGTTGCTAGTGTTCCACGACCGTTCGTGGTAGGTCCCACGTGGCGGGTACGTGTAGCTCTGCTGTGGAGCTCGAGCCGGCAGCTGTGGCTGCGGAGATGACGTCGTCGTTTTTTGCAATTTGCAGCGTTTCAGCAACATCTCCTCCCAATAAATAATCATCGCAACTTGTATTGGTCAGCGTGTCACGCAGGCATACGTTTATGGAACTCATTATTATGTTACGATGAGTTTTAGTTTCCCTATTCTGGCTATCGCGACAAGCGTAACTCAGCAGTTTTAAAAGTTTTTGCTTCAAAGTTTCATTGAAAATGATGACCATCGCTTGCGATAAAGCTGCCAAGGCGATTCCAATTTGCCCTTTTTTTTTTTTTTTTGTTGAAGTATAGAATCTCGTTTGGTAAGAGTTTCAGCCAATGCTGCTTTTGCTTCTAAATTTAATAAAGGGAGCAAGTAAATATTTGCAAATTGCGGGTACAAGATAGTCCTCAACAGGCTTATCTTTAGATTCTTTAGATCTTCAGCCGACAACTGCTGGTTTTTAGACCTCTTCCGGGACATCAATCGTATCAAAAAAAAAAAAAAAAAGGCTGATAATGACGGAGGTAGCTCGGGCACTTCAAATCTTGGATTCGGCGTGCAAGATCGTCTCCACCGCAAATCAGATTAATCGCCAACGGCGATATTATCTGGCAACTGACTAATCAAAAGAATTAATTATATGCATCGAAACTCGATGACTACACGCACATACCATGTGGGTAGTTTTGTGTCAACGACATTTTTTCTAATATTTATTAAAATTATATAAGAGATTCTCCACCGTACATCAGATTAATCGCCAACGACGATATTATCGAGTAACGGACTAAATAGGAGAATTAATTGTATGCATCGAACCTCGATGACTACACGCACATACAATGTGGGTAGTTTTTGTGTCAACGACATTTTCTCTAATATTTATTAAAATTATATTAGAGATTCTCCACCGTACATCAGATTAATCGCCAACGACGATAATATTATCGAGTAACGGACTAAATAGGAGAATTAATTGTATGCATCGAACCTCGATGACTACACGCACATACAATGTGGGTAGTTTTTGTGTCAACGACATTTTCTCTAATATTTATTAAAATTATATTAGAGATTCTCCACCGTACATCAGATTAATCGCCAACGACGATAATATTATCGAGTAACGGACTAAATAGGAGAATTAATTGTATGCATCGAACCTCGATGACTACACGCACATACAATGTGGGTAGTTTTTGTGTCAACGACATTTTTTCTAATAAGTCCCAACACCGTTGGGTTCTTCGGAATTTGTAATTTGATGACTCAACCTCCTCGAATTATTTTCTTGAGAATTTTCTCTTCCTTCGATGCACAATTTTTACCATTTAAACTTTTAAAATTTAACTAGCTAATTAATATATTTTAGTCGACGTGCGCAGGCTACAGCACGGAAACGCAGAATGAGTTCTGTAGACTGGATGCTGACATAGGGAGCAAAATGTGACAGTTGTTAAAAAAAAAAAAAAAAAAGAAAAAACCCTTATCATAGACTCTAAAATCCGTGCAAAGGCTAGCAGTAGGTGGCGCTACTACATAAAGTAAACCTCAATCGCAAAGAAAGAAGCTGTGAAATATAATGTATATAGTCAACTATATTGTTTTGTGTCCAAATTTTTGTATTTTGTTTTATTTCCCATGTAATTAAGGGTATGACTAAAAACCAGCGCAGCCAGGTGTTTTTTTGTCCAGTTCCCAAAATAAATGTTAATTTTTTTTCTGTATGATAACATGTGTGTTTGTGGAAATAAATCATTTTATTATTGTTTGTGTTCAGGATTTTAAGCTCGGTATTACTACCGGTTTTAGTAGATTTTAACGGGCCTAGGCCAAGTTAAAATCAACAATGTCTACTTTACTCTTGTGTTTGTCGGATTTTCAGGACTACCTTGCAAAAATTTTCTGACAATGCGACAAGTATTTAGATTATTATTATTATTATTATGTGTTTATGCTTTATATTCACCTTAGTCAAAAAGACTAAGGGTTAAAGATGGAACATCTATGCGAGCTTTTGGCTAAGACATGATGCTTATAACTGAATTATATTGATAGAAATTTTCGCACAAGTCGGCAAGTGTTCATTATTACTGCTTTTTGCAGCTGAATGAAAGATAGTGGATGCATTTCTAATAGTTTAAGTGACTGATGGAGTGTTTTGGGAATTACGCCTTATTATTATTATTATTATTTATTTATTATATTATTATTATTCGGCATTTCAAAATGAACACGCTTTTTGGCGGAAAAGACCCGACAATAAGACCATTCGGTCAGGAATCAGGACAAGAGAGAAAGAAACCGGCGAACGATTCGGGCAGCATCCCGCAAAACCGTTCTCTGCATACGTGCTGGAAGCAACCACCGCCGAATCCAGCCTTTCAAGGATTATTATTAACATATTACCCTCCAATAGATCTTTTCGCATCTCGACGAGCGCATGTAGTCCCCGACTACTGTCCTTAAATCTCGAAAATCGGCAAGCAATATTTCTATAACAGTTTGGGTATTTCCACCTCCGTTCCTAATGCCAAAAGTTCTACTGCACCTAAACAGCTGCAGGGGGAGTTTACATATTTATTTATTATCAATTCACAAATACAATTTTAAAACAAACATATTGTTAGTGCATAAATAAACCACGAAGGTTTCATACGAATGCAAATTTTCTACTTCAGCGAATAACTTAAAAAAGTGTTAAGTTGACTAATCGTGGCCCTGAGATAAAACCAAGTATTTTGGAGGCCAGGTCTGAAAAATCAAGCGATAGACTCTCCCTGGACTGTGAGGAACTTGGCCCAAGTACCAGTGGATGTCTCAACGAACTAAATTCCACACAGTGTGGAAGACATGACTTTGGAAGTTTAGGAATCATCATCGTCATCATCATCAAAACTCTTTGTAATGAGCCCACTGCAGGACATGAGTCTCTCCCCTGGGTGACGAGGAGGTACAATCCACCAAGGTGGCCCAGTGCTGGGTGGAGGATGTCAGAATTTTCAGGGCGCCAAAGCGACTGCTTAACGTGCCCTCCGAAGCACGGAAGTCGTCGTGAGAAATGAATGGTCAGCGGTCACCCATCCAAGCACCGACCGCACCAAACTTAAAATGTGATATCGTATGATACACACAGTAACCACGGTGCCACGACGACTTCAAATATTTGGAAATGTTGGGGTGAAATAAAAACTTGACAAACTGGTCAAGACAACCAAGAGTTGGCGAACCCCTACAATAAATACCTATAAACCAGCGTGGGCTCGTTGAACGAAATGCAAGTACACATCAGCAAGTATTTGTAAACGAACCAACTGGCTCAGATTTAGCTCGATTTCTGGCAGACCTGCATCATAATAGAAAGCTCCATACCGTTTTGATCCATAAAACGTTATCAACGGTTTGTAGTCCTGAACTAGTTGAACAGCTGAGTAGACATCCTCTTGTCAAGCGAATCCTAAAATGTTATATCCTTTTATCCTGTCAAGATTTTAATACAGAAATTCGTTTTGAAATACACATCCTGCTTCCCTTTTGCTGTTATGCTCGTCGGGTACATGATTTGACCCTTATATCTACCAACCCTGATGGTTGTGAGATTACTGATGATTACATAATTATTGCCAAGCTGGATGGTAACTAATTAATAAAATTGATTGAATCAGGCGTTACTTTGCGGAAATCCATGACAACTACTATAAAAAGTTACTTTGCTAATTCCGCGACTTGTACTTGCACTAGTGATGCAGGATTTTCATGCGTAGGTTCACCGCCCTCCCTCCCTCAAGCAAGAAGCAAGACATGCAATGAACACACACTTGGAACCCACACTACAAGCTATTACCGACACGTGTTTCGCTTCAACCAGAAGCATCCTCAGGGCGCAACGACCACCACCGAACTGTTCGCGGAATTAGCAAAGTAACTTTTTATAGTAGATGATTAATAGAGTTGGGTGGAAAATTGTGCGTTGGATGAAATCCTCACTGGCGTTCTAAAAATACATTTAAACGATTTTATTGTAGAAAAGTAAGAAACTAAAAAGTTCAAATCCTGTTACAAGTCTATTTAATGCAGTGAGATGAAATATAGTTTATATTTCAATGTAATTTATGAAAATAATCCGACAAATAAGCATCATTATTGTTTTTGTTAGCAACTGTTGCTTATCACTGTGTATTTGAAAGGTCATTGATATTATATACTATTATTAAAAAGGCTATAATCTGTTATTACATCTCCCTGGTATTATAAAACAATATCAAAAGTCAATTTATTTTGGGCTCATTGACTTTTATTCATTATTCACATTGACGTCACCACCACACCAGGCGATATCAAACACGTCTCTCAAGTATTATTAAGCTTCAAATTGACGGTCAAGTTATTTAATACTAATGTTTTGCCTAAAATTAAAACGTAAATTAAAGCACTTACCTCAATTTGAAATTACCGCTGACGACCGGCTGCTGTAGTGGTAACATACATTGCCTTCTATACCAGAGGTCCTGGGTTCGAATCCCGGCGGCGGCGGATATCGGTGTGATGAACACAGATATTAGCCGTCAAGTCATGGATGTTTATATGTTTATTTAAGTTTATTCCAATAAAAAATATGTATTTATTCAATACGTATGTTTATATATTTCTTAAGTATATCAATTATCTAGTATCCATAACACAAGTTCTTTAAGAAACTTAATTTGGGCTAGATAATGCTGCGTGAGTGTCAGAATTGATCAAAAGAGCTCGTTTTGCCCACATAGGCCGTATCGGAGACACAATAGCAGCATACCCTTCGGGAAGTAAAGCTTTCTGGTCCCTTGCCAAGTCGGTCGAAACGAACTTTTGTCGCCCGTCGCTGCCACCACTGAGGAAACCCGATGGTTCTCTGGCCCACACTGCTAAGGAGAAAGCAGATTTATTTGCTAGTATCTTTGCGGAAAATTCTCGTCTAGATTGCCAAGGAAAAACCCCACCCCAATTACCTCAGTGCGGACCTACAATGGGTACCGTGCACATTCGCCAAAAGGAGGTTCTCAAATGCTTGCTGCACCTAGACGAGAACAAAGCTAGTGGTCCAGACGGTATTCCTGCAGTGGTCCTAAAACGCTGGCCAGCTGAGTTGTCTCCCGTTTTGACGCGCCTCTATCGACTTTCATTGGAATCGGGTAAGGTCCCCAAGTCCTGGAAGCTCGCTAACGTTCAGCCAATACCGAAGAAGGGAAGCCGTGCCGATCTTGTCAACTATCGACCAATTTCAATCACCTCCATACTTTGCAAAGTCATGGAACGTGTATTGAATAATCGACTCCTGGCATACCTCGAGACCAACGAGCTCCTAAGCGATAGCCAATATGGTTTCCGCAACGGGCGCTCGACCGGCGATCTTCTCGTGTATGCCACTCACTTATGGAGCGAGGCCTTGGAGGGTCATGGTGAAGCAATAGCTGTATCCTTAGACATTTCCAAGGCCTTTGACAGGGTCTGGCATGATGGTCTCTTAAGTAAGCTTCCAGCATATGGCATACCGATTAGGCTCTGCGACTGGATATCTGATTTTCTAAGGGAACGGTCAATTCGAGTAGTCTTAGATGGCTACTCCTCCGACCAAATGGCAATTAATGCCGGGGTACCTCAGGGATCTGTACTCTCTGCAACATTATTCTTGCTGCACATTAATGAACTTTTAACACCGGGCATTATTGGTTTTGCTGACGACAGCACTGTTGTAGAGAGATACGTATCCAATGCGCGAGCGAGCCCCCGTGAAATCCAGAGTTTAAGAAAGTCAATGATTGAGCGCGTTGATTTGACCTTACGAAAAGTATCCGATTGGGGTGAGTCGAATTTGGTCAAATTCAACGCGTCCAAAACTCAGGCGTGTCTATTCTCCGCTAAAAAGAGCACCTTCACATTAACGCCCACTTTCCAAAATGTATCTGTCCCCATTACTGACCATCTAGGGCTTTTAGGCGTAACTGTAACATCCAGTTTAAACTTCGGTCAACAAATTGTGTCCATGGCTCAAGTAGCTTCGAAAAAGTTGGGAATCATCTCGAAGGTACGGCGGTACTTCGGCCCTGCACAGCTTCTTAACTTATACACAGCTCAAGTGCGATCGTGCATGGAGTACTGCAGTCATCTTTGGGATGGTTCAGCCAAATATCAACTAGAAGCGCGGGACTCCGTTGACCAAAGAGCCCGTAAACTAATTAATGACGTAGACCTTACAACCAAAAAACTGCAGACCTTAGTGCATCGTCATAAGGTTGCGTGTCTAACCGTGTACTACAGGATACATTTTGGTGAGTGCGCCAGTGCTCTGTTTGAACAAATTGAACCCTCACCCTTTTACCATCGGACTACTAGACGCAGACAGAACTTCCATCCGTATGTGGTAGATATTCCGAAAAGTCGAACTAAGCGCTTTGACAGTTCCTTTTTGATACGGGTCGCCAAGGTTTGGAATGAACTGCCTGCGTCTATTTTCCCTGACCAGTATAGTCCTATTACTTTTAATCGTCGAGTGAATAGGATTCTCGTGGATGGACGTGTACCACCTTAGTCTTCATGTTCACTTAACATCAGGTGGCATGGAAGACAAACGTCCCATCCATAAAAGATAAAAAAAAAAAGAATTATTTATTATTTATAAAAAAAATAAAAATAAAAATAAAAATTTGAAGCCTAATAATACATGAGAGAGATGTTATCGTTCTGTCCTTTTTTCGCACGTTCTATCCTTTATAGTAGCCTATTCTATTGTATTACAATCGCAGCTTTGTGTCGCAGCTTTAATAAAGTTAATCACCAGCAGGGTTTTTCTTGTTGCTATTTGTACACCACAATTAAATTAATAAATGGTAGTATGCTATTGGTTCATCAATCAAACTTTGCTTTCCTCGCTGTGTCCAAGTAAAATATTATGGTGTACGCGCAAGCATACCGCGACCTGTACAACGATACAGAGTCAATCGAGTCATTTGATTCAATCTTACGGTGTGTGTGTACTAATAGATTCATGCATTTTTTGAGAATAAAACTGAATTGCTGACTGTACTTCAAGCAAATTACGAAACGCCACTAAAAATAATATTTTTTAATAGAAATAACGAAACTACTCCTTTTTTCTCATAAAAGTCGACACAATGACTAAATGCCTAACCCGGGTTTGGGGTTTTGGCTAGTAGGTACTTTGTAGTAGGTAGATATTTATGGACAATAAGTACCTATTGAAAGAACTGATGCTTAGTCACTTATTTCTTATAATATTATACTAGCCGCAGAGGCTTCACGTAATAAAATCTCAAATCTGTGAGAATATCAGGATATATTTTTTTATATTCCCTGTACCTGTGCACAAAATTACAGTTCAATCCATTAGGCTATTTCAGATGCGAAGATCCTGAAAATAACACGTTTCATTTTAGTATGGACGTCTGGCCAGCACCTGTGCCAAATAAAATAGTTATGGAATCCATTATGAAAGCACTTAAAATAACTGTTAATTTAATTGCTAGTTACTTTTCGTGTACCTACATAAAGAAAAACTACTTGAATCGACAATGACCAAAGGTGACTGACGATGCCATATTTAAGTCATATTTTCCTAAATTTTTGATTTCTGCCTGGACATAAAAGATGATTTCAAACAAACTGAATTTTAAAAATATTGAATATTTTTGATACATACACATAGTAGTAGTGGTAATGGTCACTTGCGTACATTATGTTGACCTTTCAGAATCATCTCTCATTAACGGATTATAACTTTTTGTTGAAAAACTCGTATGCTTCGAATTAATTATATATTTTTTAAGCTTTTGTTATTTTTTTGATATTTATATTCTAAGAACAAAAGAAAAATCTATAGGCTTGGAACACATTTTATTGATGGATAATACGTACATACAGCCAGAACTTGCGGCCATTTTGTATAACTGTGGAGATTTATGGCAATAACGTATTTTTTTTTCATTTGTACACCTAAATTACTGAACTTTAAATGTGTTGTTTTTGTTTGATTCGTGAATAATTTCCACGATCTTTAAATTTGGCTCAGGTTGCGGCCAGGAATGCAACGGAACCTTACACTTGGTTCAGCCAAAAGACGAAATGCTTTATTGGATAGAACCGTCTGAACAGTCTCACTTCTTCACGATCCTGAGATTCTTTATATTAACATCTTGATGTTCTTCATTATAGTAAGATATTCACATTCATTCATTAATTTTTAGTGTTCGAAAAGGGTGAGGAGCAAGACGAAGAAGTGGAAGATGTAGCCGACGAAGCCGAAATACAATTTGATGAAGATCTAGATCTGTATAGTAACGTTCTCAAAAAAATATTACCAGGTAATAATTTAGCCTGAGTTTGATTTTAGTTATGTAATGGTCTGTAGCCCCTCGACCCTGTAGGCGCCATGAGAGACCTATTATTGACTTTAGCGCAATCCCCTGTACTTTGCTTCAGCGCTAGGGTTTTGTGCCGCAAATTATTTTTGCCACCAGTTTTATTCGGTAGATGTTCCGCAAAATAAGTTTTTAAACTGTCATGGTCTTCAACATTTCAATTAATAAAATACATGGTAAATATCCCGTTACTAAAGTCAATTTAAAAGATGCTCGGCAATGTGTTTAGACTTATATTATTATTAATTTTTGTTATATTAGTGTTACCTACAATTAGTTACTGCGTCATAAATTTACCACTGAGTAGGTACTATGGTATGAAAATTTTGTTGTAGGTAAATTAAAGAGTTGATCATTATAAACAATCGATTAAAGGAATTTTGCAAATCCATTAACCAAGCAAATCTACCAGTCAGTTAGCATCCAAAAAGATTTATTAGTACGCTATATGGTAAATACTTTGATGAGAGGATACCTACATATTAATATGAACAAGCTCCGGGACGGGAATTCATGAGTATGGACTATTCCCAATCGAATAGTTCGGCTTTACATAATGTTCCGACCATTACAGATAAATTTTAGTCAGAAAGTTTTTTGAAATGCTTAATTTAGAGCTATATAGAATCTACAAAATGCCTATAAACGAATAAAATTAATTTCAGATATTGTGGTCGCATTAGAGGCAACTGACGATTTTATTTGCGACAAAGCGATGCGGCAACCCGAAAGCGAAAATCGATTAGACGAAGAGAAAATCTTGAAGCGTTTAAGCGAATTTCGCTCCGGCAACACAAGCGTTTCGACGCCATTAAACTTCTTTGACGAACTAGACATCCATCCGTTGGTAATACCAGTCGTAAACCCCACGGACTATGAAATGAAGTGTCCCTTTGATGAAGTATCACTACGGATGGGCAGACCCTGTTTATACGATGCACTTTTGGGTAAGATTGAATATTTTTTTTATGAGTGGACCCGTTTTTGTCTTCAGTAATGTATTCGTATTTGTATTAGAATAAATACCTACAGTTTGAGTTTTCCGTAAATATTGCTCCGTATAATAGCATTATTTCCGACAGTCAGTCGCTCGAATCCGCTGGTTTTCTAGTGGTTCTCAAGCAGTTACCTTTATAATTTTTTGGAACTTACGTTTTCCTGTTACTTGCTAAAATGCCAAAATGCTCTCGCTGCAATGAAGAAGTTATTGATAGAGTAGAATGCGCTTTGTGTCGCAAGTTTTATGATTTTTCATGCTCTGGGATCACGGAAACAGGATACCGCAAACTTGGAGACATGAATTTGAATTGGAGCTTGCAAGACATTTAAAAACGGATCACATGTCACAGCCGTCACAGGTTGATGTGATTTAAGCAGACTATAGCAAATGTTTCGACCGGATGGATCACATGCTCCTGTTACGCAAACTTCAAGAAGTCGTTATCAGGGGTAACCAATCGTTGGTTTTCATGCTACATAGATATATATAAGCCAAATATCGGATACTGTCTGATACCGTCGGAAACTAGAATTTTTTTAGCCAACTCACCCATCCGCAGTAAATAAATATTTCTGAGTTATTTAGCCCAAGTTAAGTTTTTTAAGATCTTGTGTTATGGATACTAGATAAGTTATATACTGTTAATCTGGTAAAAATCGTACGAAATAAGCTGAGCTTTTAGCTAAGGTTGGTCTGTGTGCAAGCACAAAACTCTACCGAAACCCAACCCTTCTCTATACTCTCGCTGCAAACACAAGTACTGACAAAACAGCTTCCTATGCAGATCTAGTGCTCTGGTAAACAAATGGAATTGCGAACTAGATGATTTTGAATTATTTTATAACAGCATTACAAACATCAAAACAGCTAAGGCAAACGTGTTCTTCTGTGCTTAAAATACTATTAATACTATTTATCACTCTTTTTTTTTCGAACTATAACTTGTCCTTATATTGATTTATTTTGTATTTACGTATTTAAGTAGTTGAATTATTCTTACTTGTAACTTTACTTTGTTTTTTATATGTAACTAAATGTTTATCTGTGGAAAGAATTTTTTGGCCTTCTGTTATCTATTATTACTATGTGGTTTGTAAATTAGCTGTAAGTCTGAATAGTGTTAAATAAAATAAAAATTTAAGTATTATTTGGAAGGTTCTAGTAATTTTGACATTCACTTCATCATCATCATCATCATCCACAGCCTGTATACGTCCACTGCTGGACATAGGCCTCCCCCAAGGTCTTCCACGTCGCTCGGTCCCGCGCCGCCCTCATTCAGCGTTTACCGGCGACTTTGACCAGGTCGTCGGTCCATCGTGCGGGGGGCCTGCCTACGCTGCGTCTCCCAGTACGGGGCCGCCACTCGAGAACTTTTCTGCCCCACCGGCCATCTGTTCTGCGAGCTATGTGCCCTGCCCATTGCCACTTCAGCTCTGCAACCCTTCTGGCTATGTCGGTGACATTGGTTCGCCTGCGAATCTCCTCATTCCTGATTCGATCCCGCAGGGAAACTCCGAGCATGGCCCTTTCCATTGCCCGCTGAGCGACTCTAAGCTTATTTATAAGGCCCATAGTTAGCGAACACGTCTCAGTGCCGTATGTCATCACTGGCAACACACACTGGTCAAAAACCTTTGTCTTAAAACACTGCGGTATTTGCGACGAGAAGATTTGACGGAGCTTCCCGAACGCTGCCCAGCCGAGTTGGATCCGACGATTGACCTCTTTCTCAAAGTTGGACCTACCTAACTGGATTTTATGTCCTAGGTATAGATAATCGTCAACAACTTCGAGCGTGGTGCCTCCAACTACCACAGGAGCAGGTGCAACATGGACGTTCGACATGATCTTCGTCTTATCCATGTTCATTTTAAGGCCCACTCGCTGCGAGGCTCCACTGAGGTCATCGAGCATTTTACTCAGGTCCTGCAGGGTCTCAGCCATGACTACGATGTCATCCGCGAATCGAAGGTGAGTGATGTACTCGCCGTTGATGTTGATGCCGAGCCCATCCCAGTCCAGAAGCTTGAAGACATCTTCCAACGCTGCGGTGAACAGCTTAGGCGATATAACGTCGCCTTGCCTGACGCCCCGCTGCAGTTGGATAGGCTTCGAATTCTGATCCTGAAGACGGACTGACATAGTGGCGTTTTTGTACAAAAACTTTAACGCTTCGATGTATCGATAGTCAATTTGGCACCGCTGCAAAGACTGCAGTACAGCCCAGGTCTCGATCGAATCGAAGGCTTTCTCATAGTCCACAAACGCCAAGCAAAGTGGCTGGTTATACTCCTCCGTCTTTTCTATAACCTGCCGCAGCGTATGGATGTGGTCTACGGTGCTAAAGCCTTTTCGGAAACCGGCTTGTTTGGGAGGCTGGAAGTCGTCAAACCTCGTACGCACGGTTCGTAATGACTCTTGAAAACAGCTTGTATACATGGCTCAACAAAGTAATGGGTCTGAAGTTCTTCAAAAGGGTTTTATCCCCTTTTTTGTAGAACAAGACCACTATGCCTTGGAGCCACGCTTTGGGCGTTTTGCCCTCGAGGATGATGGAATTGAACAGCTTCTGAAGGGTCTTAAGCACAGGTTTGCCACCAGCTTTCAGAAGCTCAGCTGTAATTCCATCATCACCCGGCGCCTTGTTGTTTTTAAGCTGTTTAAGGGCCATACTAATCTCGTACAGGCTGACGTCTGGGATATCTTCGGTATAGTGTCGGGTTAATTTGGCTCGTGGGTCTTTTGCCATGTCTTGAACAGGTGCCCGTGTTGTCGTGTATAACTGCCCGTAGAACTTCTCAACTTCCCTCAAAAGTTCGGGTTTAGACGAAACAACCCTGCCGTCGTCCGTTTTCAACTTCGTCAGTTGGTTCTGGCCTATAGACAAATCTCTCGCGAAGACCTTTGAGCCCTTGTTTTGCCCGATAGCCGTTTCAATACGGTCTGTATTAAACCGGCGTAGGTCACGTTTTAGGGACTTGGAGATTTGTCTATTAAGCCGCCGATACTGAGAAGCATCTTCCGGGGACTGCAGGATCATTGTGCGTCTTTCTTCCATGAGTTTAAGGGTAGAGTCTGAGATTTTTCCGGTTCCTTTTGCACGGTGGGTTTTAAAGAACTTAGACCCAGCCGTGGAGACAATTTCCACAAACCTGTTATTAAAGTCGTCCATATCGACGCAGTTGCCGAGGCATTTAAAGCGGTTCTGCAATTCGAGCTGAAAGCTTTCGGGGTTTTGGATCTGGATGGGTGCAGGACGAAGTACAGACTTTATCAGTCGAGATCGCTCCAGTTTTGGATTCAGACTCAATGTGCCTCTTACTATGCGGTGATCGCTACCGATTTTCACGGCATTGATCACAGAGACATCATTGAAAATCTGTTTTGTCGTTGACATGATAAAGTCTATCTCGTTTTTGGTGTGACCATTGGGGCTTATCCAAGTCCATTTGCGGTGTTCCGGTTTCTTGAAGAATGAGTTCATCATAAAGAGGCCCTCCTTCTCCAAGAAGTCGGCCAGCATCTGGCCTCGGACGTTCCGGACTCCGACTCCAAATTGCCCCACTTTCTGCTCATCGCCGCTTTGTTTGCCTAATTTTGCGTTAAAATCCCCCATGACCACGTTGAAATGAGTTTTGGAGCTGTGTATGGCTTTGGAGATGTCCTCATACATAGCCTCCACCTCATCATCGGAGTGTGTCGAGGTCGGAGCATAGACCTGTATGACCTTCAACGAAATACCGTTTGGAAATTCTGAGTATCAGGTACGCTACCCTATTTGACACGCTCTCGATTTTTGTAACATTGGTCACGAGGGTTTTGTGGACGAGAAACCCGACACCACCTTGGGACAGTTGGTCGCCCTCCCGGAAGTAGAGAAGATTGCCGGATTTCAGGATTATCGATTCCTCTCCCTGTCTACGGACTTCAGATAACCCCAGGATATCCCAATGCAATCCACTCAATACTTCCTCCAGCTCAACAATCTTTTCGTCTGTCCGCAGTGTCCTAACATTGTATGTCGCCAGGGCCAAGGGTCGTCGTTGGTAGCCTGGTCGAACCCGGGGATTCTTAGCACCCCCTGCCCCGCCGTTTCCTCGATCGCTACCTTGATCGAGACTAGCGGGACCGCCGGGGACTAGGGGCCGGGGCCTTTGTTTGCGATTCATAATTTGGGGGGGGGAAATGCCGTAATTGCCACGCTTGGCAGGCGGGTTGGCGATCGCAGTGTGATGTTAATATACACAAAAGGACGCTGCTGCCCGTCCTCTGGTTTGTCCCTTAGTCGACTCTTACGACACCCACGGGAAGAGATGGGGTAGCGCTATTCTTAAGGCGACGCCACACGCCAATATTTTAAAAGACATTCACTTATAAAATATTGAATATCTCAATATCTGGACAATTCCGGTTGGGTTCACATTATTATCCAGATCATATAATGTTGTAGTTGCAAATTCTCTGCACAAAACCGAGGCTGAAATATTTATCCATTAATTATTTATAGCTCAACTAGAAATATATAATAAAGTTGAAAAAGCAAGACAGGCGGCAAAGAAATTTAATGAAAGTAAAGCCGCACAAGAGCTAGAAAAGAAGTTGAAAGAAGAAAGGGAAGATAAAATGGAATACTGGGTAAGATAACTAATTAGGCGTATAAAATTTTAGTCTGATCTTTGTAAAATTATGAAAATAGCCTAGTTTTTTCCGTGTACTTATTGCATGTTTTTTTAATAAGCGTCTAGTAAGCGACACACATTTTACATATTTTCGCATCAGGGTTCGCCTAGCTAATTACTACCCTTCATATAAAATCTGCTGACAAACATCACCAGTCAGGCGGTATGTGTTCCGGTAATAGTTTATGCAGAGCCAGCTCATTCCCAAGCGCGTTTATTATTGTTGACTTCATTTTCCCTAACCATCCGGTGAGACTGTGGTTAAACGAATGCGATCTTAGCGTCTAATACAAATAAATAAATAAATAATAAAATCTCCAGACCAACACACCAACTACATGGCACCAAAGTTAGCATAGCTTGTGTTATGGGTAGGATTGCCAACTTTTTTTTTTAGAAATAAAGTATATTTGGGTCTGAAAAGAATATCAAACAGTATTTTAGAAAAATAAACAGTATTCAAACAGTAAAACAGTAAAAATATTATTAAATGTTCTAAACACATATTTTTAGAGCTTGTTGCACAAATTATTCATTAAAGTCTTGCATATAAGGTGTAAAGCTTTTTATGCTGAAAACAGTATTTTGTATACTTTATTTTTGTTCAACAGTAAACAGTATAATGTAGTAAAAAACAGTATAATACAGTATGTTAAAAACAGTATGGTTGGCACGGGCACCCCAGATATGGGATACCATATAGCGAACGGGGGGGGGGAGGGGGAACCTAGAATATAAATACATTAATAGATAAACACCCAGACACGGAATTTTTTTTCTTGTTCCGTACGGGAATCGAACCCGCAGCCACTGGCGTCTGAGGCACACAGGTTTACCCCATCGCCAAAGTGGTCGTCATGGATGGATTGTGAAACATTGCTTTGCATTGCTTTTTGCATATTTTTAGGCATTTGTTAATTGTCTATTACCATGGCGTTTATTTCACTATGATTATATTGCGTTTTATAATTTGCAGTCTGAAATGTATTCTGTAATGCGTGAAGAAGAAGAAGCAGCTCTTGCCGTTGCTGGAGAACCAATGCGGAACTATCTCATCAACCACATCTTCCCTACGTTGACACCAGCGCTGCTGGAAGTAGCCAAAGTTCGTCCGGTTGATCCTATCGACTTTCTGGTAAGTTTATTTAGCAATACCGATTTGTTTAGTTGTTCTGATGATTATCTCGAACGTATATGTATGTAGGTACTTAAGTAGAGATACGTACAGACTTTCCCCTTTTTAAGATGCAGAGAAAAAAAATATACCACTTGGTAGGCGGCATTTCGCCCGTGGAAATAATTATAAACTGTAGGATTGTCGACCCACTCCACGGCTTATACAGGGTGACAGGTGACAAATTTTAGATACTGAAGGAGAGCACTCTGTACTCGATTCTGGTCATAACTATGTAATAAAAGTAGATAGGTACTTTAATTTTACTAGAATTCACTATAAATAAATAAAGTTTTGTAACAATTTACTTTACTTACGCCTGAGTCATTCGCGGCACGTGACTTGGTAACTATGCGTTGCGTAATCAATTCTTTACTAAAAGTAGGTACTTATTTTTTCACTACAATTCCCGATAAATAAATGAAGATTTGTTACTATTGACTTTACTTTCGCATGAGTCAATCGCGGCACGTGACCTGGCACGCGGATCGATGGCAACGCTAGTTTAACCATGCGTTGCATAATCCATTCTTTAAGTTTCGGTTTAAGTTTACTCGGTAAATAATTAATAGTTTTTTTTCTATTATATTTTTTCTCTTCATGTGTGATCTCAAACTATCACGTCCTCGAATTTCAAAAGTGAACCACCCTGTAGAAACTGTTATTTACTTCACTCCTTACCATTCCACCAAATAAAACTGGGATATTTACTCTACGCACTTGTAGATACTTAACATCATATTTATGATTTCAGGCTGAACATCTATTCAAACTGAATCCCAGTGGCAAAATGCTGGAGCCTGGTTACAATCTGCAGGGAGAAAAACTAATGGGCAAAATCAAGATCCTCGATGAAGCTATTCAAAGCTTGGAAATAAACATAGACCCAATTTTGCCCCAAGATGCCGAGATATCTAGTCAAACGGTTAAGCAACAAAACTTAATGAGCAATCTCTAGGTTTTTGTTTAATCTGTTGCTATGTACCTAGTATAGTTTTTATTATACAAATTATGTTATTTTTAGTATTTTACCATTAAATAAATTTGTTAATAATTTATGTCTTTGATATCTAAGGTATTTCACAAATCAATGAAAATTAGTTCCAGGCAGGATTGTTAAATTATGAATGGTTTGCAGGTGTAGGTACATTTTACACTTGAAAACAGAAGGGATACTCTTGAAAAGCAATTGCAATAGCCAATGTCAATTTTCAGATAGTTATTTTTCAAATAGCAAAGTTGTTTTTTGTTTGAAATATCTTTTTGTGTATAATTATAACTTACTCACTTGGCCCACTGATTTTGTCTTGTCTTGACATCACTCCGGACACTCTGTATACAGGGTGACTGGTGACAAATTTCAGATACTGAAGGAGAGTACTCTGTGCTCGATTCTGGTCATAACTATGTAATAAAAGTAGATACTTTAATTTTAATTAACTAGAATTCACTATAAATAAATAAAGTTTGTAACAATTTACTTTACTTACGCCTGAGTCATTCGCGGCACGTGACCTGGCACGCAGATCGCTGCTAGTGTAAGTAACTATGCGTTGCGTAATCAATTCTTTAACTTACGATTAAGTTTACTCAGGAAATAATTAATAGGTTTTTTTATTATATTTTGTTTCTTTTTTTTATTATGATCTCAAACTATCACGTCGTGGAATTTTAAAAGTGACCCTGTATAACTTAAAATAACGAGGTTGTATATTAGGTTGGGGAAAAAGTTTCTTCACATTTTATATAAAAGTTCAAAAGGTTTTTTATAAAGTTTATTTATATTTGAATAAAGTATGTACCTAGGTACCATTTTGTTGTATAACTTTTTTGGACGTGATCCCATTGCTATAAAAATTTTGAGGCTTCTGATCAAAGCGACAAGCGGTTTTTGCAGTCCTCTCGTGATGTTAATCGACCTAAAATTGACGCAGATGCTAAGCACTTATAATAACGACGAAACCAAAGATAACTCGCACGAAAATAAACAAAACAAAACGAGGAGATTTAGCGCAGAGGATATTCAGCGACGATATTTAGCTAACACAGTGGCCGGAGCGAGTCATATTGGAAATGCAAAATCATATTGTAAATGTTGTAAATGTGAGGAGATCTGCAAGTAATGATGAACCTAAATTTGATTATAAAATTCATGATAATACAGAATAATACAATAAAACATTCTCTGTTCGACAGGAACGAGTAAATTAATAGTAATTATTGTCGTGAAAAGTGTAGTAACGTCTCTTTATTTATTCATAGGGATTTCTGGTGAAAAATTAAGAACCTACGTTTATTACATAATTATGATCAGAATTGAGTACAGAGTGCTCTCCTTTTGTATTGCAAATTTGTCACCAGTCACCCTGTATATATTTATTTTCTGCGTTTGTACTAGATTTTACAAGCTGTTAAATAAATGAAAAAATGTGTTAAATAAATTTTTTCATTTTTTCATTTGTTTAAGAGAAATTAACCATTTTGAAAATTTGAATTTTTTTTACAAGCTGTTCCATATATGTTAGGCGTCTGTCGATGATGAGACTGTTGTTATTTAATGTCTCTGTACTGTTCACGAAATCATTCAACATTTTCGTTACCAATGTCATTTTATTTTCTAATTTAGCGGTAAGTATTTGTGCTAATTTTAGATAAAACAGTATCATAATGAATTGCGTCTGTTTGATTCAAGTTACAGGTAATTACTTTGATAAACGAATCTCATTCTCAGCATAGGAATTAAATCAGTAAATACTCGACTTGCAATTGCATATCTGAAAGCTCTCGATGTTTATGTGAGGTTACTACAATATTAATGAATTCCCTAAACTTAAGAGTGTTGCTTTCTAGGCCAACCAGGCGTTCATAGGACAATTTATTCTTCTTGCTAGGTTGCAACTTAAATATCTTTCATAATTAGATATATTAGTTTTATTATAATTAATTTAATTACACAATTCAAAAATACAACTAAGCGATATTTCATAGCGATTTGATAAAATTTATTATATGTATATAGGTATTATTAATTCGAACAAATAAAGGGCATATTATTATGTACAGTTATTTTTTTATTAGTCCATATACGATATGTCAAGGGCTTATTAAGCTTGATGAATTACACATTCGGCGAATTAGTTATGTTTATTTTACATTATTTTTGTGTTCAAAGTATTCCTTTATTGAGTAGAAACACTAGCATGCGTGGATTCTACGTTTGAATACTTCGATTTGCAGATCTTTGAGGTCATTATGTAGAAAACTATATATTTTAATGGCCATGTAATGTACATTTTTTATTGTGAGGGTAATTTTGCATTTGGGAATTACAAGCTTTTCATATATGTTTCTTCTTAACTGTCTGTGTCTAACTTCCTTGTGCTTTTGGAATAGTTCAAGATTATTTTTGACAAACTCAAACTCATATATTCTTTATTTCGTAGTTTAAATACATTTAAACAAGTAAGTATTTAAATACATTTGAAATAAGTCAAACAATTTACAAATTGAACTGAATCTACCACCACTTCGGAAAGTCGGTCTATTGAAAAGAAGAGGCAAAAAACTCAACAGTATTCATCTTTTAAAAATAAGAGAAATAAAATACACAATAACAATTTACAGCCAGGGAATCCCATCTTCTTGCATCCGTATATCTTATAGTAAACCTCAGACAAATGGGCAACAAATAGACAAATGGGTATATCTGTTTAATGTATAGTCCTGACAAGGTTAATATTTTTAAGTTCTTGAAGTGTGATCTACATGATTCTGGTACCTGTATATTTACCAATGCTCTAATGCACCTTTTATGTATTTCAACAAAAATATTATGTCGACAGAATTTCCCCATAAAATTAATCCATACTGTAAAACAGAGGCAACATAGCCAAGAGATTGGTTTTATTTAGTTTTTGTAAATTTTGTTATTTCCGTTCCTTGAAATCCATTCGTTAGGTAACTCTGGAGCAGTTTATGTGTGATGCCTCAAAATCCACATTTTTCTAGCTTGTCTAGCAGTATTTCATGGTGAACGAGGTTGAAGGCCTTGCTCATATCCAGAAATAATGCTGGAATGGGTTTCTTAGTATCCAACAATGTCCTTATTAATTGAGTAAGGTTAAAACACGCTAAAGTAGTCGATTTTTTTCTGAACACCGTTTTGCTCTTGCGATATAATTTTATTTTTAGTAGAGAAACTTTCTAGTCTAATCAATAAAGCTTTTTCGAAAACCTTAAATTGAATTGGAATTATCCAGATGGTCTAGAGTTGTTCTCCTTTTTTATAAATAGGTTTTACTATCACATACTTCAAACTTTGAGGGAAAATCCCTTCTTCAAACATTAGATTTATGTGTGATAAAGGTAGAGCAAGTTGACGAATACATAATTTTAATAACTTCGTCGTTAATTCATCGTAGCCTACCGCATTTAAGTTATTTATGGACTGAATATTTTTTTCTATTTTATCTAAAGACGTGGAGGTGCAAGAAAATTAGATTATTATTTAATTCATTTTTACTGTCACTTATATTTAGTTCATTGGTCAACTTTATGAAATTTTCGTTGAATGTATTTGCTATGTCTAACGGATTCTCTAATGTTTTATTGTCATGTACAATGGATTCAATATCCTTATCGTTGCTATTACTCTCGTTATACGACTTTATATTATTTCAAATCGCTTTACATGTATTTAGGAAACGGTCTGTTTTTTTAAAATTTTATTTCTTGAAGATCTAATGTATTGGAAATAGATCCTCTTTTTTTTCGAGCAACTCTTGAGTATACCTGGCGTCATCCATCTCACTTTACCTGTTTTTATACAGAATTAAGCAAATATTTAAGGAAAAACATCATCATCTACATCATCATCCACAGCCTGTAGACGTCCACTGCTGGACATAGGCCTCCCCCAAGGTCTTCGCTCGGTCCCGCGCTGCCCTCATCCAGCGTTTACCGGCGACTTTGACCAGGTCGTCGGTCCAGCGTGCGGGGGGCCTGCCTACGCTGCGTCTCCCAGTACGTGGCCGCCACTCAAGACCTTTTCTGCCCCACCGCCCATCTGTTCTGCGAGCCATGTGCCCTGCCCATTGCCACTTCAGCTCTGCAATCCTTCTGGCTATGTCGGTGACTTTGGTTCGCCTGCGAATCTCCTCATTCCTGATTCGATCCCGCAGGGAAACTCCGAACATAGCCCTTTCCATTGCCCGCTGAGCGACTATAAGCTTATTTATAAGGCTCATAGTTAGCGACCACGTTGAAGTCTGTAGGAAAAACATACCTACTTTGTGGAATAAGGTTATAGTCTCATGGAATAGGGAGAATGCGTGTTCCGAGTCATTTTCGGATAACACCTCCGAGAAATGCAAAGAGCGTAAACAGACTATAATTTGTTTATATTTGCCGGACTAAGTCTTTCCTTTCTTCAAACCAATTTTTTTGTAGATTTAATTTAAGCGGGAAATTCTAGCGTTTGTGCTGTTTCATGTTCAGAGAAACTAAGATTGATAGTTTTTCCTATTGCCTCAGGTATATAATATATTACATAATATATCAAGTCTAGGCAACTGTTTTTCCGAGTTGGAACTACGATGTGTGGGACCATGTCGTAATTTTTAAACAAGCTTTTCAGAGCAGACGAGTACTTATTGGTTTTAATTAGATCCACGTTAAAGTTTCCAGTTATAATTATTCAATTTTACTGTTTTCAGTCAATTTGAATAGAAGAATGTCAGGTTTTGTTAGGAACGCATCCACGTCAGAAGTAGGTGTGCGATATAAGCATAATAAAATAAAATTGCTAGCTTTTATTTCTATTCAAATACTTTTGGGGTGGACGTTGTCTTTGTTATTTTTAATTCGTTACATTTGATATTATTGTTTACTAGGATACAAAACCCTTATCTGTATTTCTTTTCTCTACCAGAATGCGAACCTACTTTAAAATTTGTAATCGAATCTTTGCTTCTTCTCCCAGGCGAACAAATGTTTCCGAAAAGTATAAGAAAGTGATATCGATGTTTTAGTTTTTTAGTTTTTGCACAGTTATTTCAATTACGTGTCGTTTATTAAGGAGACCCCCGATATTTTGATGTAAAAGAAATGGTTTTTAGGAGTTGGCTAGTTTTTGGAATTTTCAACGAAAAAATGGATCTTGATTTTCGTTTGTACGGTTTTTGTCTGGTACTTTATTGAAATAGTAGGTTATTTTTCTTTGTATAGGTTGTGTATTCCATTTATTTTGATAAATTATTTTTCTTGTATTTTTAAAGTTCAGGTGTTTTTAATTGGAGTCATAGATATCTATTTCAAGGATTGCTATAAACTAAGTATGGGTTGATAGCGGAGGCAACTCTATATCGACTTTCAATAAATGTTCAAACAAGTTTTACTTAGAAGTTTAATTTTTTCATTTAGTTTCTTAATATTAACATATTTATTTGTTTATTTTGTTTGTGGTATGTTGTATTTGCGGTGATTTGCTGGTCCTTTTGATGTTAGAATTCTTTTTGGTGTGGATACTATTTTTACATCTTCACATGATTTTTTTTTCAGCAGTTTTATTTTTTTCCTTTACAGCTCTATTATTTTACTGTCAAGTTGGCTTTTGGTCTTTAAGCTTAATTTATGAATTTATTCATGGGCACTTCGTAGTAAAAGCTTTGGATTTAATAACGCAAGTGGTCAAAGTCTTCCAAATTGTTGGTGATATATGGGAGAGTACGCGACGTACAGTCCAAGATGGTACTGTCTAATTCATGTAAACTTTCTGTCGAGCTGGTTTTACTTTCGTTAATGTAATCCGCTATACGTTTACGGTGTGTTACTACTGTTATATTACTGTGCAATATTGGATAAGTATGAGTTTATATGTATATGAATAAAAAAACTTACACAATATAAATAATAAAAGCCAAATTAGTCAATTAGCAGGTAGTCTAATACTAATATCAACAAAAATGGTCAGTTAAATTTCAAAATTAAAAAAGTTTATCAATATACAAGTAAAGAATACATTATTTTTTTCAAAATAGATAATAATTGAATAAAGAACAACGTCAAAAAATGGCTCACGTTATTTAACAAACTTTATTTTTTTATGTAAAAATAGAGAATTTAGACAAATTTAAAAATAGTCAAAGCAATGAAAGTTAAAAATAAATTTTAAAAAAACAAGGTTATATAAATTAAAAATAAAATTATAAATAAAAAATCTCTATGCAGGATCGAACCGGTGATTCACTGAGCTTATTTATCGTAGTGCAGTTTATCTGTAGATTTGTCAGTTATAGTTTTACCGTTAGCCGCTGTGCGTCACTGTAGCGGTACTGGATACAAGCCTTTGCCCAATTTAGAATTAAATGTTCAATATACATATACAATTTTGAATGCTTTTTGCTGATTTTATTCAGAAGGCTGGAGCTTTCGGGAATATTTTTGTATGTTTGTTTGAATCGTCTCACTGCCTTGTTTTTCGTATAAATTTCATCATATTTGGTACACTTTTTTATTTATTAATTTATATTTTAAGGAAACAAACAGCTTAACAATATTTCATAAATATTAAACATATAAATCACATATGCCAATAAAGTTTCCACTGGAAATAAAACTTTTAGGACCAGGGCATTCTAGTACTAATTGATATAGTATATTGGGTACTATTAAATACTATTATAAAATTAAATTAAAATACAGAATAAAATAAAAAACAAAATTCAAATTAAAATCAAGATCAAAATTAAAATCAAAATTAAAACAAAATCAAACTCTTCATTAAAAATAAAATCGAAATTTTAATCCAAATTAGAATATAATCGTAATAGAAGAATTATGTAGGTACAAATTATAAGTTACAATTCTATTTCTTAAAAATTGGGAAAGAGTTAATGTAAAAATATAATTATTTTCACAAAGACGGTTAATAGGTGTCACATGTTTTGGGAATAAACGAGTTTTTTTTTTTTTTTTTTGTTTTTCCGCCACAGAAAATTTTTGGCACCCCCTAAAACAAGCTTTAGCCAGTAAAGCAAGCTTTAGCGGGAGGAGGATGAATCCTATTACGGACGAATGGGCATTCTATAAGCTGTTAACCCCAGTGGCTAACGGAAAATAGAATGCCCAGACAGTGTGGAGACTCACTCAGTGAAGCCGAGCATACCCACTAAACATCCCCCTTTACGACCTACCTTAATCCAGGTTCTTGATCATTTATCGGAGCGACAGCCAATTGGAGAGAGAGGCTGCGCAGTGAGCGGCATCCAGACGGCTGCCACCAAAAGGAACTGAAAGTGAGAAAAACAAAGCTAAGATTAGCAGAAATGACAAAGCTGAAACTAAGAGATTATCTAGAGTGATCAGACTCACTCTGAGATAGGAATGCTGGAAAGAAGGACTACGTTTAGAAACGTTGAGCTTGCTGGAGTTTCCTAATAAGGGGAGCGAACTTGGTTAGGACCGGAAGAGCACCGTTGAAACCCTCTGGGCTGGCGTCGAGAGCGGCGCCGAAAGCCAGGATCTCGTCGATGGGAGCGAGCTGGATCCAGAACGCCATGCGGTCTTGAGAACCATTTGCGTTCTGGCACTGGGAAGCCGATTTGGCAGCCGGTTGCGATTGAGTCGCGACCCGGCTGCGCTGACCTGGAACGATAGAAGTCGAGGCTGCGGTCGCTCTCTCCAGTTCTCGATGGGCTTCACGGTAGCCCTGGCAGCACGCGGTGCCTTGGGGCAGCTGCGAAAGTTTGCTGTGTGGCCTGACTGGCCGCACAAGACGCAGGACGGAGCGGTGGGCGATTCGGGAGTGCGAGAGCACTCCTTAGTCCCATGCGGATCTAGGCACTTGACGCACCTAGGGGAAGCATGACAATTTGCCGCCGCATGACCATACAATTGGCAGCGGTGGCACTGACCTGGAAAACCACGCTTGTGTGGTACCTCGACGCGGATGTTGGAGAGACCGCACACGGTGGGCTTGCCTCTGAAAATGGACTGCCCTTGCGGGCTCTTCGCTAGGATTACTAGCGCAAGTGGGAACTGCTTGCCTCGGCGGCTGTGCATTTTGTGCACAGATTCGACGGGGAAGCCTTGAGAAGACAAGTCCTCTTGGATTTGCTCGTTCGAGAGCTCGAACGGCACGTTCCTGAGGACGGCACGAATCTTACGCTCCTCAGGGAGGGCGTAAGTGTGGTACTCGAGCTTGTGATCAGCAAGAAGTCGAGTAAGATTCCTGAAATCGGGAATGGAATTGACAACGACCTTAATAGAGTCACCCACGTTGGATGCCTTACTATACTGGATCTTGGGATTGTGTCTACCGCAGAGAGCTGAGACCTCGGTCCAGCGGCTCTTGTCCCGTAGAAAGACGGGGGGCGGAGACTTGACTTTCGGCGGAGCCGAATCTGATTGCGACGCAGGCTGTGACGCCGGGATCGCTGAAACAAAAGGCGCAGGAGCAGACGCCGGTGCGACATTTTGCGGAGCAGGAACAGCGGCTGGAGCAGCTGAAACGGATGGGGATAAAGTCGAAGAAGCATCTTGCTTCTTCTTCTTTGACTTTGACTTTTTGCGAACCTCTGTGAACGGAGCAGGAGATTCTGAAACTAACGGAGCGGAGTCGGAATCACTACCTGGCGGGGTAGTTTTCCGTTTGCATGCGGTGGAATCTACCGACACGCGATCTGAAAAAGGATCGACGAACTCAGATGGGTCTGGAGACGCCGGAGAATCGGTTTGGAACCCCTGAGATATAGAGGTGACCTGGGAATGAGCTGACAATTGCTCTCGCATGGACTCGATTTGAGCGAGAAGAGCTTCCTTCTCGGCTGCATATTGGGCTTCCAGTGATTGTTTTTCGCTGGACAACTGGCTGAAATCTGAAGACAGCTTTTTGAATTCTGTGGACGAGGGACGGGCGGCCAATTCCTTTTTCAGGAATTCGGTCCGGTCGGTCTCATCGTTGTACTTTGTAGTAGCATTGATGGACTCACGATAATAGAGTTGAACCTCTCGGTTAAGTTCACGAATACGACGGCGATTAGCTTCGCATTGATGTTCGGTACACTCAGGGTGACGAGGCATAATGCTGAGCTGAAAGAAAGTCTAGCGAAGACAAAACTGCGCTGGAAAAAAAAAAGAGCTAGTACGGACCTATTGCCGGTGAACGGCGGACGATCAGGCTTAGTTGTCACGGTTACGTATCCACCTGACCAGCGATGCTTCGGCCGGCAGCAGTCGGGTCCGCCCTGAAAAGGGCAGATGAATTAGCCCCGACACCACACAGCCTCCACAAGAGAAAACTTTCCGAAAGAGCTTAACTTGGCACCTGACCCGCACGAGTGCGGGGGAGGGAACAAGGGCAGCGCAATACAAACACTCGGGAGCGGCCGCAGACACGACCGTTCGGGAGCGAACGCAAACGGGAAGTGAATAAACGAGTTCATGGCATAGTTTATTTTATAGGGAGGGCTTACAAAAATCTTATGTTTGTGAGAGCCAAAGCGAGGACAACGGATACTTACTTTGCTCAACAAATACGATGATTCAACATAGCTATTAATTATCTTATAAGTAAATATTTGGTCTCGCGGCGAAATTGGAGGTAATTCACATAATACACATACATACATAACTTCACGCCTGTATCCCGTATGGGGTAGGCAGAACACCAGAGGTAATAAAACCATCTGATGTCACGTTTGACAAATTTGAAGGCATTTTAATAGTGGAGAGAGACTATTGCAGTGACAGGGGGTCAGCCTATCGCCCACAAAAAAAAAACTCCCATAACACCTCGGCCCCTTAACTGACTTTTACAGTATGCCCGGGAAGAGAAGCAGCTGGCACATTCTATGTTTTTCATTCGGATCCAGCATAGAAGCTAATTCACTATTTCTAAATTATATTTTGGCCATCTGAAGCTGACATATTTAACAAATTTATTTTGAATACGTTCTATGCTGTTTTTGTAAATTTGGTAATGAGGATTCCACAATGTGTCGACAATGAGGCGTATTCTATAAAAGTAAAATTAAAAATTTTAAAAACCCCCCGACACAAAAAAAGACCTTAAAAACTAACAAATAATATTTTAAACCTATTCTAATTATTATCGTCCCATATATAATTGACTGTAAGATTTGTACTTTAAAATATTTTTATTTTCCGAGCTTCGTCGCCGCGTCGGGGACCGCTCAAGTATATACAGTATTAAGCCAACAACAGCTAATTTATTATTACATTTAGGTATGAGCGATCTTAAGTTTCATGCATAGTCTACGCTCTACGTAATGCCTACGTAACGACGTTGACGGTTGTGTCGATTTTACGAATTTTTCGGAGTGAATTCTTTTGATGCAATCTGCAACTGACAACTGTTTTTCTCACTTAGCGGTCCCCCGACGCGGTGACGACGCTCGGAAAATAAAAATATTTTAAAGTACAAATCTTACAGTCAATTATATATGGGACGATAATAATTAGAATAGGTTTAAAATATTATTTGTTAGTTTTTAAGGTCTTTTTTTGTGTCGGGGGGTTTTTAAAATTTTTAATTTTACTTTTATTTTGTACTTTTTAAAGTAGGTTTTAATATTAGGAAGATGGTAGTCAGATCCCCTCATCAACAATAAGAGAGCTGATGATCTTCAAACGGCTGATCAGGTCATTGTAACCTTACCATACACTTTCAATTTCATTGAAGTAATACGGTACCAAATTTCGAATCGATAGGATATATGGAAGGTAGTCAGATCCTCTCATCAACTATTAAAGAGCTGATGATCTTCAAATGGCTGATCAGGTCATGGTTCCCTTACCATATACTTTCAATGTAATTGTAGTAATACGGCACCAAATTTCGAATCAATACGACATATGAAAGCTATTCAGATCCCCTCATCAACTATAAGAGAGCTGATGATCTTCAAACGGCTGATCAGGTCATGATTCCCTTACCATATACTTTCAATATAATTGTAGTAATACGGCACCAAATTTCGAATCAACACGACATATGGAAGTTAGTCAGATCCCCTCATCAACTATTAGAGAGCTGATGACCTTCAAACGGCTGATCAGGTCGTGGTTACCTTACCATATACTATCAATATCATTGTTGTAATACGGCACCAAATTTCGAATCGATACGACATATGGAATTTAGTCAGATCCCCTCATCAACTGTTAGAGAGCTGATGACCTTCAAACGGCTGATCAGGTCGTGGTTACCTTACCATATACTTTCAATATAATTGAAGCAATACGGTACCAAATTTCGCATCGATAGGACATATGGAAGGTAGTCAGATCCCCTCATCAACTAGAAAAGAGCTGATGATCTTCAAACGGCTGAACAGATTTTCATGAAACATGGCTAAGAACACTCGGGATAAAATTATCTATAACACAAAAAAAACTAAACGAAAATCGGTTCATCCGTTTGGGCGCTACGATACCACAGACAGATACACAGATACACAGATACACAGACACGTTAAACTTATAACACCCCTCTCGTTTTGCGTCGGGGGTTAAAAATAGGGCGGACGAAACTGTAGTATAGAAGTAAGATTGTCTGACATTTACTAAATTATTTCCCGTGGGCCTTATAAAACCCAACATACGGAAGGCTTTATTCACTATATATTCAATATGTAAAGTTTAGCTGATTGTCAAGTAAAACGCCGATATATTTTACATGTTTTTTCCTTGGAATCTTATTGTTAAGCTCATAATCGAAGTTAATTACTGTATTTTCCGCGACAACGTTATAATGTTGCATTTATCGGTGTTAACATGTAGGCCGTTTCTTTAACAATACTCTTGCAGAGCAATAAGGTCGTCCTGAAGAAGAAGACAATCAGAGGTAGACTTTATTTCACAAAAAAAATATCATCAGCGTATAGTAGAAAATTTGAATTCTTAAAGACAGTCACTATGTCATTGAACCTTGAGGCACCTCAGAGGTGACAAGGATGAAGGTGGAACAGTATCCTTTAATAAAGACCGCCTGGTTCCGATCCCGCAAGTAGGAGTCAAGCCAGCGCAAAAGATCGCCGTGTATACCGACTGCCTCCAGTTTTCGTATCAACAGGTAATTTGGAACTTTGTCAAAGCATTTGGAGTAATCAGTGTACACGGCGTCTACCTGAAAATCCCTATCCAGAGCTTAAACGACTCTTATCAGTGAACTCACATAAGTTAGTTACGATTTTTTCCAATAGCTTTGGCAAAACGTTTAGCTTTGAAATGCCTGCGTAGTTTTGAATGTTGTGCCTAATTCCAGATTTGAAAAAAGTATACAATAAATGATTGCTTCCATCCGGACGGATAAATAATTTTACTATGGTTTTCGTGTTAAATAAAACGAGGAACACTGTTAGACTGTGTGCGTCCTCCTCGTGGTGCGGGGATAATTATCTCAGTAATTTTACTCAGTAAAATTCTGTTAAAAAAACGTTAACCCAGCTTGTTTGGAAAATATAACAACAGTGACTGTAAAAACTAGAAGGTTTCAAAGATGTTTTTAAAATAAAAAGCCATTATGAATAAAGTATAAACTTTATTATTATTATTTTTTAATAAGACTCAAATGTATTTTTATGTCGTGTTTGTACGTCAAATAATCTTTTATAATTTGTAAAAAGAAATAAACGCTTTAAAGTATTTAAAAATAAAATATTAAAATTTAGAATAAAACATGACTTAAGACAAGGTAATAATTGCAAACATTTCATTACGATATGAAAGACCGTATGTACGAATAATTATTAAATGACAATTTTACAGTATACATGCTTACTGCTACAATGCCACGATAGAGATAAACATCTAAAATACATTATTTCTACAAATATTAGGTATCTAGTGTAGAGCATAGGTATATTTTGTAAATATCATAGTTATATCTGCTAACAGATTTATTATATAAAATAAAACTATTTGAAATAATTAGTTTCTTAGAATTTTAGTTGCTTTTGAAGTTTAAAGAATTTATTTTGAATTCTTAAAATCATAGATAACTGTTTGTTTCAATGGACTTTTTATTTGCTCGTTCTTGTCGAACAGAGAATCGAAACTAATTTTCTGATTAATATTAAATTCGTTATTTCTCAAATCTGTATTATTCTCGAATTCTCTATCAAAAATTTTACTTTTGAATTTAGCATCATCGTTACTAGCAGATCCCCTTACATTTACAATAATAGTAGGTTTGATAACAGTCTGAGATTTTGCATTACCAATATGGCTCGCTCCAGCCATTGTGTTAGCTACGAGGTCGTCGCTAAATATCCTCTGCGCTAGATCTCCTAGTTTTGTTTTGTTTATTTTCGTGCGAGTTATCTTTGGTTTAGTTGTAGTTTTAAGTGCTTTATTATCTGCTTCGACTTCGTAATCTTCTACGTCAACTTTAGGTCGATTAAACACTGTTTGATACTGAGCTTTGTCAAGAGAAATTGGGTATTCTAGTTTGACTTCTGCCAAAGTTTTTGGTTGTCTTTGATGGCTTCTCCAAAGTTCTAGCTTGCGGTTTGGTCTTGGTAGGTATTGGGCATCTGAAGGTTGTGAGAGCTCGTCCTGTAGGGATCTTGTCATTATGTCTGTGAGGTCACGGTCCCGATGCAACGCTGTGACGTCATGGTCCATTGACTGCAAAGAGTCTAGAGGAGATTGCAAATCTTGGAGGAACCTCGCACCTCCAGTGGAGCACCATGCTACCACTATGTAGGTCATGCAGATGAAGCACTGCATCTGGAATTTATCAAATAATGTCATTAGAATAATGAGAAAAAATATAATGATCATATGTTTTTGTTTGGAATATAATTTTTGACGCGACCAACAGCTTATGAGGCGACTAACTACTTGGTGACAAAAATAATAGATGAGGTATTAAAAATAATGACTTGGTAGCTAACATTAAAAGGAAGACGTAGTCGGTACAATTAAGTGCGACGACGAGGGCAGCGAGGAGGAGTATGTTAGGTTGCATATACTTATACTTGCACGACCCGAGCGAGCGAAGCCAGCGGTGCCGTGGTAGCGGCCGGCAAAGCGCCATAAGCCAGGTCGGCTATCATAGTCAACCCTGGACAATCCCGACATGGTCAAAAAAGTCAAGCGTTAAGACATCGAGATAACGATGATTCAGATTCAGTTGCTGCACCAAACTTCCAAAAAATATAAAAGACTGTAAAACACTTGCTTTATTCAAAAAAACTCTTAAACACTATGTAATTACAAAAACATAATTTAATAACATTTCCTTTTTTCTCTTTCACACACGAAAACAAAATAAAACATAAAAAAATAAAATAACATTAAAGTCCCTATCATAAAATAAATAATAGATATTTATGCAAAATAATAAAACAAAAATCAATATTTACAAGAATCATAAAATAAACTTAACTAAACTAACCTAATTATCTAACATATTTAAACAAAAACATTTATAATATAACTTACTACACCATACCAATCCAACACTATACAGTTGTCACATCTAGTTGTTCTAATTCCGTATGGCAACGCGTTATATCTAAAAATAACTCTTTTGTTTTTTTCGCAAGCGCTGCTAGCACGGTTACCAATGGTTGTTCGCACGGATTTATTTATTAGTTTTTTCGTTCTACCCACCTTTATGTATACGTCCCGAAAATATTGTTATTCTCATTATAAGTGAATTGTAAATTCTTTATGAGAAATAAAATTCTTTAACCTGAAAAATCACTGCCAATTTAAATTTGAACAAATTTAAGAACTCAATATAAAGCTGCTCCTTTATAATTAAAATGTTTCTTCACTGTATCTACCAACTTATTATTTTTCCAAACCATTTTAATTATGTTTAAAACCCTAAATCAGATTTGTTTGTCGCCGTGTTAAATACATGCCTTTTTGTTTTACACAGGAGTAGTAAGATTTTTTTTTTATGAGTGTATAATTATTAATGGCTTTCGAATCCAGGCTATGTGGTGCAAGATCCAAAGCCTGTACAAAGTATTATAATATTTCATATTTTTATATAGGTGCTTTTGAGTTTTTTGCGTTCAAACAGACAGAGGCGGTGAGATGACTTCATAAAGATAACACACTCAACTTTCATAATATTCCCAACACATGTGATAAACAGGGTAATTAAACAGGCTAATCTTATTTTTTTTGACGCTTTCAAAATGATCAACCTGCTTGAACAAATCTAAGAACTCAATGAACCTGAAGTCGTCGTGGCGCCGTGGTTAATGTGTGTATCATACGATATCACAGGTTAAGCAACGTTCGCCGCGGTCGGTGCTTGGATGGGTGACCGCCGACCATTCATATCTCACGACGACTTCCGTGCTTCGGAGGGCACGTTAAGCAGTCGGTCCCGGGTGCTGTATACTTGTATACAGTAGTCGTTAGGGTTTGTCAGAAGCCATCTAGGTGCCTTAAAAATTCTGGCATCCACCACCCAACACTGGGCCAGCTTGGTGGATTATGGCCTATACCTCCTCTTTACCCAAGGGAGAGACTCATGCCCTGCAGTGGGCTCATTACAAAGAGTTGTGATGATGATGATGATGAACCTGCTTGAAATATCTTATCTTACTAATATTATAAATGTGAATGTTTGGAAGTTTGCTCCTCAATCACGGCAAAACGGCTCAACGGATTTTAATAATTTGGCACAGTAATAGAGTAAAATCTGGAATAGCACATAGGCTACTTTTTATCCCGAAATTCTCTCGGGAATCGAATTTGCGCGGGTAAAACCGCGCGCAACAGCTAGTAAATACATATTTTTGTCATTTTTCCGCCCAAAATAAGATAAACATAACATACATACATAAATAACTTCACGCCTGTGTCCCTTATGGGGTAGGCAGAACACCAGTGGTTATAAGACCATCTGATGTCACGTTTGACAAATGAGGTATTAAAAATGCCAATAAAATTCATGCTAAAAAATATCACAAAATAAACGAAACAAATAATTATGAACATACATATTGAATGAGTTAATTAATTTAAATAAACATCCATGACTCAAAGGGCAATTGCGTGCTTCATAAACTTTACTCAAGACAAACTCAAAGACAACAACGTATTCCGTATCTAAGCCTGGATCAATACTTCAAGCTCAATCGATTCTCCATAAAGAACTTTAAAAGAATCTATCCTTCAGAGAAGCTTTATTTATTTTATACAATGTCAAAACTTTTGCTTTATTTATCTTCGCCTAGATAAGATCATCAATACGCTCATCAATACAGAATAAAGTTCCCAAGCAACGCTTTTAACGCCTTGTGATTATTTTTACCTTAACCGCATACGAAATGCATTGTTTCTTAAGTTAACTGAGGATCTCCTTTTGAGAAAATTTGTTAACTTAAAGTAAAACCACAAACAAATAGGTACTTTGTATAAAATTTGCCTCTAAATATAACCGCTGGTGCGCCGGTGATGTGTACTGGGATTTTTGGGAGAGGGCCAGATTCCTTTTAAACCTAAAAAGGGAAGCTGTCATCGTCATAACATCAGATCAGATTGAAATCAAACGTGAGATAAGTCACCGTTAAAAAGATAAACAAAGCGTTTTTATCACCATTATTTTAATAAGACATACAAAGATTGTTTACTTAATAAAAATAGAGGTATATAAAAAAAATACTCACCATTACTAGATTTATACGTCAGTCTGTCGATTCCCGAGCTCCGTTGTGACGATCGCCGGCCACTGGGAGGGTTTACTGAACTTGGTCTGGGCGCCATGATGCGCTTGCGTCGCGCCAGTGATGCGCGAAGTGTTATGCAATTCCAGTACCTGGTCGTTTTTATTGCAGGTTTGTTTACAGTGAGAAGGAATTTACAATTAGACGTAAATTATGTCTGTTTTCAACCGACTTCCAAAAAAGGAGGAGGTTTTCAATTCATCTGTATGTTGTTTTTTGTGTCTTTATTACACGATATTTCGGACAATTATGAATTGATTTTGAAAATTGTTGTTTCATATGATAGAGGATACTTCATAGTTGGTTCCATTTAAATTTCATCGAAATCGATTTGGTGCTTCTTTGAAAATTTAAATGTTTTGAAAAAATATGTATCTGTGATTTCGGAGAATGTTTACGTTCATGACATTCTCAACTCAGCCAAAGTTTTGACGTGAAGTCGGTTTTTTTAATGCTCTGCATTCGTTGACTATTATTTTTATGGTTGGAATTTTAATTGTCGTAAAATTCCAGGGAAATTGTAACACCTAAAGGAAAGAAAAGCTTGTTTTCTTCGTTTCTCACATTAGATATTGATAATATGTCCTGCGGTATAGTACACAATTGGACGAAATTTTCAAAATGCTAAAAAAAGAAACTGAATACTAATTGTATACTCAAAGCATCTTGAAGTCTTTTGATGTTATAAAAATAAATGTTTGTTGATCTTTCATCGCAGGGTTTAAGAGACCGGAATGCTGCCTGGTTTACTACATACTTGTATTTTGAAATGATTCAAGATTTCTTCGTGACTGGCATCTACTTACATACATACATACATACATTACTTCACGCCTGTATCCCTTATGGGGTAGGCAGGACACCAGAGGTTATAAAACCATCTGATAATATGCCTCCAAATTTTGAAGCAGTATAATGCTGTAGAGAGATTATTGCAGTGATAGGGGGCCAGCCTATCGCCCACAAAAAAACCTCTGTCCCTTCTACTTCATACATTCAAATATTGCTTAATGCATAGACAATTGTATATAGCAAAAAGTATCATCCCTTGCCTGTTTCAAATTATATCGACATTGATAGAAAGAAAGTAGTTCTACTACTTATCATGGCGCTAAAAAAATACACCAACGTAAAGGCCAATAACTTTTGGCTCAATCGTATCGTAAGTACTCAATAAAACTCGTTTTACTGTATACTGTATTCTCTTGCAGCAAGGGCTGTTATAGCTTGGATAGCAGCTTCAGAATATGGAACGAATATCTCTATAGTTTCCGGATGTGAATAATTCGCAGTTCGCCATTGGATTAAACAAGTTGTTTCTAGCCAGGGATCGACAACATTTGTTTGAATATAATGAGTAGATAAATTGACTGAAATTGAGTTTCAGACTTAATAAAACACGTTGAGAACATCAAAGTGTTGCGGTGGAACAACAAAGTTTAGTCAGTAGAGCAAAGTAGGAGCAATCACATTTGATTGAAAGGGGCGATATTAGAAAACGCTTTTGTATTCAATTAAGCTTTACATACATACACACATAACTTCACGCCTGTATCCCTAATGGGGTAACAGAACACCAGAGGCTTTAAAACCATTGATGTCACGTTGGACAAATTTGGAGATATTATTATGATGGAGAAAGACTAATGCAGTGACAGGAGGTCAGCCTATCGCTCGCAAAAGCGCCTATTAAACCTCCGTTCCTTAACTGACTTTTACAGTTTAGCTCGGGAAGAGAAGCAATTGGCATATTCTACGTTTTTCTTTCGCTCCCAAGTCCAGCATGGAATTAAGCTTTATGATACATTTATTAAACTTAGAAGCATTGCATCTTGTAAAAATGGACTACTTTACGCACCGCTCAACTTAAATATTATAAAAAAGTCGAAGACAATACTTTAATAGTTCCTTTTTAGTCCAGGTATACAATAAACAGCTTCTGATTTTTTATCCTGATCATAATGTTTGTCCTGGCTTTCTCGATTGCCGAGTGAATATGTATCTCGTAAGTAGACAAACAACATCCTCAACTTCATCGTCACTATATCAGGTGGAATGGAATACAAAAGTTTTATTGATTTTCTAGAAAAAAGTCCCAAGGTAAAACTTCAGAGACATAACCTAAACGGTATCTTTAATAAGACGTTTGGGTTTGTTTACGACCTAATATTGTTTGTATGTAAGATCATCTTAAAGCCAATCGTCCACCGCCAACTAAACTAAGGTAGTTTTAACTTAGCTAGCATAGTCGAGCCAGATTTTCATACATGTGCGTCTACTGCAAACTATGTCTGTTTTAAGCAAATGTATGAAAATCTGGCTCACTAAGCTAAACTAGTGTAGTTTAGTCCAAAATTTTGTTGAAGAACTTGTGTTATGGATATTGTGTTATGGATAACGGACAATATACTAATGAAATAAATAAACATATTTTAATTATAAAATAAACATAGGAGCATCCATGACTTGACGGCTAATATCTGTATTTATCACAGAAATATCCACCGCCGCCGCCGCTGCGCTTCGAACTCAGAACCCCTGGTATAGAAGGCAATGTATATTGCCACGATATGTTGTTGGTGTGAATGTCTGAAACATTAATTTAATACACAAAAACCTAAATACACAAAAAAAAGACGTGTGGCACTCGGAGACTGCCGCGGTAAAGCTATTGCATAGCATTTTTTATCAACTAATGCAATTATAATTATTTATTTATTTTATTAATGCAGTAATGTTTGATCTAATATGAAGTTCCACAAGTTCCTAGTGGATGGCGCTGATTGTTTATTAAAGCCCGCATGTAAAGTTATGAAATCAAAGTATCACCGCTGTGCCGGTCGGAGTGGGGGGTGTTAGGTTTTTTTCGTTACGGAATTGCTGGATTCGGTCCCCACGCTCAAGGCCCGCGATAGAAGCTATGCAATAGCTTAAAAACATTCCCCTGTCACTGTTTGTAACCCCTGCAGCTAGTCAGAACTGCCGGTATTTCACGGCAGTTCAATCAACCCTCGCGCTTCACGTAGAGCTGCACTCCTGCGCAGCCAGTCGTCGGATTCAGGCACTCGTCACGGAAAGAGCCCGTTCACACATGATACGTTTTACTGGATACGTTTTTTGTATCGAAAATACGTATACTAAATACTGTGCCATATGTGAAGTCACTTTTTAGTTTTTGTGACTTGTGTTTTTTTGTGGACCTTCAATGTATTTTCTTTAAAATGTGGAATGTTATTTTAAAAAAGGTATATCGATAAATTTCATTTCATTCGTTCCGTTGTGTTATATTAAAGCTTACTTTTGGAGAACATAGGCGTTTTATCAGCATAGATTATTTAATTTGCCAATACTGTGATATTTGACGGCTGATTTTCAAAGCTACTTGGGATTTTACTTTAAATAAATATGAGATAAGTTCTTCTGTATACACGAAGTTCAAATTAAAAGCTGTGTTTCTTATTAATAACAATAACGATATATTTACTTTGTTAGAAGCAAATCGATTTGATGACAGTAAGCAGTATTTCTTACGAATCACTCACCTACTAACAATTCTTATTTGTTTATACATAGGTATGTATAACAATACCTAGTATGTACACACTAGTTGAAAATTCACAATATTATTATAATTATATAGTACTTTGAATTCACTTTATTTATTTTACATCACAAAGTTAAAACTTACTACAATATTATTAGTAAATAATTTGATACATTAATAAATGCGTGCCGAGAAAAATACAGTTAGCAATTCTTAAAAAAAATCTGAGAAATTCAATTTTTATTATATTTATATGTGCCTTAGCCGAGAATAGCCCATGGTTTTAGGGGTTCAGGAGTCCAGGGTTGTGATCCCCCCAGATCTGTTTGGGAAGCCTAATTTTTACTTAATACTGGTAAAGAGTATAATATGTTAAGTATAATGAAAGACAACATGATAATAAAGGAAACTAGTCTGTATTAATCTCATTTGGCCAGCTTCCCATCATTGCTCTTTCAAAAACTCCATCTATCTACCCGTTTGTTAAATCAGAGACCAGAGTAAATGGACCAAAAAATATAATTACTTGATACAAATATAATAATAATAAATATTATTTATTGTCACAGAACTTAAAATATAAACATGTTAACAATATTATTGATGACAATGTGGGCGGCCTTATAAAACTGATAAATATCATAGCTAGGATGAAAGATCGCTAGTTATGATAAAACGTTAATAAATCCCCAGATCACTGACTACATGACCCCAAACTAAGCATAGTTTGTGATATGGGATACCATATAGTGCACTAGGGGTGAAGCTAGAATATAGTTACGTACAAAGATGAACTATGTACGTACGAGAAGAAGATTAATTTTTGTTTGACTTTTCTGTCTTTACGGCATCTTTCGACGATTACGATGTCTTATAGGTCTCCTTGAACAATCTTTTAATGCTCCGTTTGGGGATCGGACTTGCAACATCATAAATTACCTTCGTAGTAGCGTCTTGCACCAAAGCGCAAAGGAGGTCTTTTAAAAATATAATATATAAAAGACAGAAAAGTTAAACAAAAATTAATCTTCTTCTCCACCATCTTATGGCTCGATTTTCAACCGGCTTCTAAAAGGAGGAGGTTCACCATTCATGTGTATGTTTTTTTTTGTGTCTTTTTTACACGATTAAATATTCTTTAGAGGTGGTCTCAAATTTAATCGGGATCGGTTGAGTACTTCGTGATTTTTTTTTTAAGTTTAAATAATGATTAATTAGTATGAGCTCCTATATAAATTGCGGGAAACGTAGGTAGGTCCTAAAATTTACCCTACTACGCTAGGTTAAAAAATGGAATTTACTTTTAATTGTTATTGCGATTTTTCATCCTAGGTACAGTCAGCGTGTCAATTTATAATGTGTGTACTATAATCTATTTATGTATAACATAGATTGAATGTTGTCGTTATATTTTGAACCCGGTTAAACGATGCGAGGCACCAGCCGTGAGATCCAACAAAACAAATAAAGAATAGACTTTTTTCACTACATATATTTTTTTATTACCTTAACAACGTTTTTTAAAATTTACCAAAAGTTTGTACACTTAATCCTATTAACCATTTACGTAGTATCATTAGTATAATATTAGAAAATCTCCAGGCAAGTGTACATATCGAGGTGATAAATAGGAAGTGAGTATAGATAACAAAGGCCATTATTCACCCAGTTTAAGGTAAATTCAGACATACGTTTCTCAGAGTTCACCCTAGGGTGAATGCTTTAGGGTAATAAATAAATAAATAATAATAAATAAATAAATATTTCTGACACTCACACAACATTATCTAGCCCAAATTAAGTTTCTTAAAGAACTTGTGTTATGGATACTAGATAATTGATATACTTAAGAAATATATAATCATACATATTGAATAAATACATATTTTTTATTAGAATAAACTTAAATAAACATATAAACATCCATGACTTGACGACTAATATCTGTGTTCATCACACACATATCCGCCGCCGCCGGAATTCGAATTCGAACCCAGGACAGGTATGTTACCTCTACACCAGCCGGTCGTCAATAGATCGGAATAACCCGTCACTTCTAGATGTGCGTGTCATAGGCGACTTGTAGGTGAACACTGCTTCATAGTAGGTGAGGTTGAGGACAAACGCAAAAATAGACGAGAATTTTTTTAAATTTTTTTTTAGCTTCTGGCTGAGGATTTTGTAATCAGCAATCACTCTCATGCAACTCTTTAACTTTCTTTGTTTGTTAATAGAGCACAGAATAATACTTAGTAAGACCTACAACTTGAAGTCTTTATAAACAAGTCTATATAATTCAGATTTCATAATAATTTACCTGCATTATGTACAATGGTAATCAAAGCCTATAAATAGTCAACAATACTAGTAAACAGTACGTTGAGCTTTATCCAATGACCATTTTAAGATGTGGAACTGGTGTAATGGTATGACCGAGGATAGGTTTCTTAGCGATTCCAATAAAAACTAAATTGTAGGCTTTTAAGTAAGTTTCTAATATAAAAACCACCGAAGGCAAGCTTAGGTACTTGTACTTTATGATAAGAACTAAATAACTAGTGGCACCGCAGAAACTCGTCCAATTGGTGATTGTAGATATTATTTGATAATTCAATGCATCAGTAATCGATATTTTACATGCAATCCACTGTATGTTCCGAACTAACGGACTATTATGAATGAGTGACTGGTACAACGCAAGCTCACAATTATTGGACAGCGCTATCGCAACGAAATACTTGTTGCAAGAATAATAATCTAAAGTCCCTATAAATCCATAAAATGACAAAACAAGCAAGTTGTCTCGGAAATGTTTACATATTGCCATACTTTGAAAATCATATTTTGAAATGTAATTTTTTTTTATTATATTTCATTAAATGAAATTACAATTGAAATGTACAATAAATCATTTTTTATTGAATTATAGTAGATTAGCCACTGCTGTAAGCACTGTTTGAAAAGTGAAGTTAAATTAGTGTATATTATCAGGCCTGGCTCACTCCGCGCGGTACATCCGTTATTTACCTACAGCGAAGCGCTCCGCCGGCGCAACTCGAATGGGTCGTGTATCACGCGCGCGCCCATCATCGGGACGTTGTAGATACCTACCTACCTAATAGCACTCACAGTAATTCTATGATCGAGGTCGCAAATAGTATTTAAAAATGGACATAAAAAGAAACAAATATTCAATTAGATTATGTTTGGATTTGATTATGTTCAATTTAGCAAACAAAACATATGTAGTATTACTAATTATTCGTCGTCACTTTTTTTTCATTTTGTACTGTAGGTAAGTTTAAACAATATTTTTTACAAAGGTAGAATAACAGTAATACCTACATCGGTAGATACTTAATTACAAATAAGGAGATTAATTATTCTTCACTAGGCAGCAACCCTAACAGCGTAAGAAAAGATAAGAGGCATGCGATAGAAAGAGACAAAACTTCTAGGTATATAAATTTGCAGGAACGTAATGCTGTGCGAGCTGAATTCCACCGTATCGCGTCGTAGCAAGACTCGAATTTATTTAGATCTTCTTGCGGAGTAATTCTTCTGTACCAACTATTACTTATTCTGTGATATTATCTAAATGAACCTTTCGCCATACCTACGTGATTTTTGTACTGAACTAAGTATTTATTTTAGATACGGCTACTAGATATAGTTAATTAAAGTAAAATATTCTGACGTTTGTTTTCTGGCTTATATGTATACAATTCGTTCTACCTAGAATAAAAAAAACAATAGGAAACACTACGCGCTCATTCCTAGAACTGTCGGCCACCTAAATGGAGCAAGTAATTCAACTTGATAGCTTGCGATCAGAGTAGTGGGCTGTAATTAAAGAGATCATCGGTTCGAGTTCCATCATCTGCTGGGCCTGGCTTGGAAAAAATGTTCCTAATTATTCAGAGATGGGTGTTTATATAAGTTGAAATAAGTAACTAGAGAAGTTCTTAGAGAATTAATAGGACTTTAGGAATAGTAAATATATATCGTAAAGTAAATAATATAATAATAAATAAATATGCCCAACCAAACCATCGGCGAAAATGTAATGTGTGGAGGTTCAATCACAAAACTTTATTCATTTTTATTTTCAAAAATTCTGTAGAATATTATCTATAGGATATGATGAAATATTTTATAACACAAAACATGAGATAGTTTAATTTAATATAATGTTTAAATAAGCTTATTCGAGGTATTAGATGTTACTGCCATCTATTATGATTTCTAAACACTTCTTGATGCACGGAACAACGTTCACTCAGTACACTTTTCAAAAAGTGACAAGTGTAAGTTAAGTATATAACAGACAGATGGCGCTGTTACTGAAAAATGTATTATATGCGGACTAACGCATATTTTGTAAACTTTGTTTATTAGGCTCGATTTTTCAATAATCGGATAAAAGTTATCCGTCGTATAAAGTTTTGCTCTACAAATTGAATATTCTTTAGTCTTGATATGAGTGTCATTATCAATAACAGAAAACCGTAATACAACTTAATCCGAAAAGTCATAATAAATTTTATTTTTTTAATCGCTTTACAACTTTTATCTGTCTATTGAAAAATTGGGCATTAATAAAATAATTTACCAATATTTTTTTTGTGTTGTAGGTTATAAAAACAAAAAAGAACTTATTATCCAACAAAAGAGGCATTTTGAAAAGCGAGTCTAAAGGCTTACGATCTTTCTTTTTCCAAATTCAAAGTCCAATGTTATCCAGACAAGTTTTTTTTTTTAAATTGAATTGGTCATTGAATCAAAAATAATAATCTGCTACTTTGCTACTGATAAGTAGGCTTAGCTCTCGCGAAGTCGTAATTCAAAATTGGAAAATGGAATGAAATTTGACACCACAATCGGAAAAAAAAAAGATGGATGATCCAAGAAGAACAAAGAACTCTATAGGTACTTAAGCGACTTCAACACCGGGGTGATAAAGTTGCTAAAGTGCAGAATCAGTAGAAAGGATAACTTCCTTGATTTAATAATAAAGTTAGATAGCACTTTCAAGCTAAAATCCTTGAAAGTAACAATAAACATTCTTTACTAACTAACGGCTGTATTGTAAATTTCGCGACGCGCTAAAAGCACCTCCGAAGTCTTGGGTCAATTAAGTACCTTTATTGTACGGTGTACAAAAAATAAAGCTGTGAAAAGATGAATAGTCAAAGAAAATGTGTTAATTTTGTATCATAAATAGAAATTCAAAAGTACTATATATTGTACTTTTGAATTTCTATTTATTTTTAAAGGAAAGAATTGTCAAACGATATGTGTGTACGTGAATATTTTAAAATTTATAAGTAGATAGATTTTATGTATAGATATACAGTTTTAAGCCAAGGTTTGCGTGTTATAATTTTAAATGGTATATCTATT
This sequence comes from Stenoptilia bipunctidactyla, assembly GCA_944452665.1. Lineage (NCBI taxonomy): Eukaryota > Metazoa > Arthropoda > Insecta > Lepidoptera > Pterophoridae > Stenoptilia > Stenoptilia bipunctidactyla. The sequence goes on along the minus strand of OX101727.1, from coordinate 28,790,732 downwards.
ATTATTTTTTAAATGCTTTCTAAACTGTAAAATCTAGTTATTTAAGTGGGGATATCTTTCTCTGTAGATTGATAACAATAATAAAAATACCGTATTGCTCACAAGAAGATAAAATAGGTTGAGGGCAGGCCCATATTATGTTTAGCTCAAAAAACGTGTTTGAGGGTCCGTCAATGACCATTAAAGTAACAAAAGTAAGTTGTAAAAATAGGTCCGTATCCACGGCCTCCGTCAGTCGAGTGTTTGCTTGCACAGTCGAGGTGTTACATACAACAGCATTCGACGGCGAAAATCCGATGAGAAAAAAATCTATTGGTAATTCCTTCAGAAGTCCCGGTCGGCCACCGGCTCGGGTCTGGGGAGTATATTAACACATATTACTTTTGTCGGATAACCCGAAGTTCCACCAGGCGTTCGCCACAACAGAAGCTGATTGAAACATCCTGAAATTGGTTTTTGTAAACAAAGTTTCTTTTAACTTTTATAACCATGACTCGCTTTTAACTTTACCTGATGGTGCATATGTGACGATTTAGTCATTCTTTCGATTAGTCGCCGTTTCGATTATACGCATATCCAGGTGTAGCAGGAGTGATCTAAGCTGAGCCAAATTATAAAAACAGTACCCGAGTGTTCTTACGAAGTCACCCACTACTATTCCTAATCAGTGGAAACAGTGGGATAAATATATTTTTATTTTAAGATTTTAGTCCTTTTTTAGTTTAAAGCATTGGCACATACTTTGTCGTGGAAAACTATTACACAAGTTGAATTTACCATTGAACTTCAAATCTAGATCCAATATAGGAACGGAAGGAATTTAAACATTTAACAAGCAATTATAATTTTGGGTTAACAATCCACAATAGCCCTAAAATTCAATAGAGTTCGACGTTCATTGTAAATTGCTTCATTTACAACTTTAAATTCAGTTACTACAGTTTCAATAGGTTCCAGCAAAACCGCGTTTTACTATTCAGCCCTAGTCCAGAATAACTCTACAGAGAGACCAGGTACATTTGTGCAAACCAGTGCTGTCACCTAGTGAACTACTGTCAAACATCCTTCATTTGATTACTGCCCGACTTGTGTTGTTCTGGCTTTAAGGTTGTATATCGCACGGCCCGTGAGAATGCGTGACCGGAATCTTCAAACTATGCTTATTGAAATTCTCTGTCACTTTCTACCAGGATTATAAGCCTTATGGTAAATAACCTAAGGTTCAAAGCTGCATTGAATGTGTTGAGTTCGTGTTGTTCTAAAGTTCTTGGAGATGGTAACTGCAATCACAGCTCTACACACTTCGATAGTAATGTTATAAACAAGTATGGGATTGTAATTGTTGAGGTGTTTGCTTCAAGAAAGGAACGTGACTTTAAGCTGAGTTGCTGACATCTTAGTATTGGATCTAAAGTTATCTCTAAATTTTATTGTATTGTATAAAAGGGAGACAACGTCTGGTTTTTTAAAGCTCTATTTTGCCGAAGGCGCGCCGCGGCCGCGCCGTAAACGTTAAAAAACCTTTTACGGCGTCAAGCAATAATTAATTTTTAACGATATTTCTTATTTTTTTAAGGACGTAGTCGTGAATCTACTAAATCAGCTACTATTTTCAGTAAAACCTAATTTAGCTTTATACTTAGACAATTTTCGTCTTATAACCGTTTGTGTTTTTCAATTTTTGTATTTTGCTATTTGTACAATAAAATGTAAATTTTAAAATGAGCGTGCCTATTGGTAGGAATTCTGAATTCTTTTGCCTATCTGCTCGGCTTCTTTTGCCTATCTAAAATCTCGTTGCCTACTGAGGTCGCTCCAAACTTATACCGCGAGACGAGTTGAAATAATCATTTATTTTATTGTAATTGATACGTAAAGTCATCCCGCTTACAAAAAGAAACAAAACAGTGTCTTAGTTGAAACATAAGTACACGCGGGAACATAAGTCTTTGTAGTAAAAAATATGGTATAAATAAGTAGAACAATTATTGTACATTCATACATAAATACATTCTCGCCTGTAGGCCTCCCTTTTGGGGTAGACAAATACCAGGGAGCGCCAGCTGCTACGATCCAGACATTCATCTTCCTCCACGTTCCTCCAGGTTCCTCCACGCTTCCTCCACGTTCATTAATCTATTCATACATGATCGCCGGTTACGGATACTTTTTACTAGGCCTTTTTAAGTTTATCACCAATTTGATTGGCATACGTTTGTATGTATTAATATTTATATTTCAGTATGCTCTCATTAGGTATGTACATAATCATCATTTTTACCTATTATAATTATTTGTATAAAAACACATATAAATAAGTAATAATAAAGTGACACTTGATTCACATTAACTTTCACACTACAGTTAAAATAGCTAAGAAATAAAATTTTAATTCAAGATATAAAACCAAATAATTTACAAATAAGTCTTAATTATTTAGTAAGAACTAGCACAGAACCACTTATTAAAAGTAATGTGTAGTCTTTTATTGAAGTATCAAAGTACTAACTGTATAGTATTTTGATATTTTTTCTTCTACCTACTAAATATCAAAGGCGTTATATAGCCACTTATAAAACTGTAAGTCGAAGTTGCGGATGACAGCTAAGTAGTAATTAAAATTAACGTAAATATTTGCTTATTTTTTTTTATAAATCGACAATGATACCTATGTCAATCATATTACTAGAAATTGTACCAAAAATTAAGATTTAAACAAATATCTTTGCATAAAAGATTGAAAGAGTTCACTAATGTTCGGTCTTCTTTTTACATATTTTTTTTCATATGCCTATTCCATGTTTCAACGTTATTTTACGTTATTATTAGTTTTATGCATTTGTTGCTAGTGCACCAGGTTCTTGCAAGTGGTGCATTATCCAGCCAAGTTTTAATAAAGTAGTCATATAATTGCGTGACACTTTTGCTATCGAGAGCTTCTACCGTCACATAGAGTCAACCTTCATCAATCAATTTTGAAGGCAATCTGAAGGTGCCTGCCAATATATTTATTATATTGAGTTGTTAATTTCGTAAATCTAAAGTTAAAAAGTTTTATATATAAATCATAAAATGTTTCAGCGGAATGATACTATATATACATTTGGTCTAATCATCCCGCGGGATAACTTTGAGCAGCCTTAGTTGACTAACGAGTCCTGCAAAATGTTTAGAAGTAGTATTTCCTGTCTATATCTTGGACATTTATACCGATGTGTCCAATCCCTCAGGTTACTTGTATTAATTAAGTTAAATTTTCACATAGAAAAAATGTTTAATGAAGAACCGTGTTCCCTTGGCTAGCTAAGGGTGTTACAACGCCAGTCAATCGACGTCAATCGGATTTTTCTGATCAAACCTGATTGGATTCGTCCAGTAAAACTATAGATCGAGACGTTGACTAGCCCATTCTACTATCGATCGGCACCGATGACCTACGATCAATCGATTGGTGGTACACCCTAAGGCAGCCTAGACTTTCGATCCGAGACCCCATTCCATAGCCTGGCATTGTTTCCACTTTTTGCAATTGTTCTACAACTCAGGAATGTTACCGCTTATCGTGCGGGTATGCATAGTTTCTTGGTGTATTTATAGTTATTTTTAATACAAGTATTATAGGAGCATGAAATGTATTAAAAGTATACAAGGCATAATTTTCATATAAATACAAATATAAATATACAAGTACTGTTTCTTACCTGAGAACTATATTAATGAATATGGCGCAGACAAACACAAATAGTTATAAACTAAGGGCAGTTCGCTGTTTCATACCAGAAGGGAATCGCCAAATAGCGTTTTTGAATGGGTCGATTCAATGATGGAACACTGTCAAAAATTAAAAAAAAATACAATATTTTGACTGTCTGTAGGTTAGAAAACGCTTTTATTTGTATTTAAATCTTACGATTCTAACTCGTTGCTCATCTTGGTTGCTCATTAATCTCAATCCTTTATGATTACAGATGATCAAAAGAACAGTATTAACTTTAGACCATTTATTGCTTTAAATTAATATAGAAAAACTACGATATATGAGAGATAAACCTTTTTCTCCGGATCGTTTAAGCGTACAGACGTATTTAGCGCTTAAACATTTTATTTAAAACTGAAATTGGAGATATTTTAAGATAAAAAATAAAGTTCATCTACCAGGAGCGCAGCACTCAATAGTCCTGATCACGGAACTTGTGTTTTATGTTCCGTGGTCCTGATACTCGATTGGTTCAAGCAATTTCATTTTAGACATGACAGTATCATACGTTTAGAAATAAATTCTACAGATTTCTGTAGGTGTGTCATTGGTTTTTTTATTTCTAGAATGTATGTTTTGGTATATTCAAATAAAGAGTTCCGCTCTTGAAATAATGTTTTTTATGTCTTATATAAATGTACAAAAACCACCCTTAAAAATATCATTTTTCATAGCGGCGCTTTTGTCGTGTCTTAACGAACGACACCGATGATTTTTAGGTGCGCTCGAGCCGGTACTGTCCTTCTCAGTCTCGGTGGCCGTCGGCACATCATCGGTCTCCAAATCACAGCGCGAGCGTTCGCTAGGTGATCGTAGCATTTAAGTTATGTCATGAGTGTAAGCGAAGCGGTCGACCTATTAGTAGATAACTTAAGTAAAGAATAGACTCACAGCGTTCGAATATCAGGACTCCTATTGCGTGTTGCGCTCCTGGCGGATGAATTCAAGCCATGCAGGCATACCACTCTATTTCCATCGTCATCGTCGAATATCTTACCCAAAAACTGCGATTACTATTTAGTTTGCAAACTCAAGCTAAACGGCGCGTAAAAAAACATTGCTTAACTCCGTATGGCAGATTTCTCATACGGAAATCGGATACATCTGTAGGCTGTATCGAATACTAAACAAAGAAAACTTTGTTCATACAACTAAATCCTCTGGCAATAATTTTACGTTAAATGAATACGTGAATTCATATTCCTAACGCTTTTGTGCACGACTGTTAAGTTATAATTTATTGACAGTGGTATGAATCGACCCATTCAACAACGCTATTTGGCCATTCATACCACTGTTATGAAACCCCCCTGGTATAAAACAGTGAACTCCTCCGAAGCTCGTTCATACTTAGATATATAAGCATACTTAAAACTAGCATGCTTATTGCTAGCAAATGTAAACTGCCCGTAAGCATGCTCGTATTGAGCATACTAAATAGCAAGCTTTTAAGCATGCTTTTTTCGAGCATGTCAGTTCTGTCTCAGTCTGCTACAGTAGCATAGTTTTATCATGTTAATTGATTATACAGGTTGATTTGTAGTCACCGGCTAAATATTTTTTACACTATATTATAACACTTATTTACATTATACATATTATAATAAGTATCATTGCTAGAAATGATTTTTGCGGAAAAAAAATATTTGTTTTTTGCAAAGAAATTAATATATCCGTTAAAATATGAAGCAAACCATTGTCACCCTAAATTACCATTAAAATAAAGACAACTACGCACTATTACAAAACATTTTGTAGTACGTCGTAGTATTATCAATGTGATGCTGCTTCGTAGTAGCTATGTTCATAAAAAGCGACTATTTTTTTAAAAGTTTGTGGTTCCATATTTATATTTTTTGTACTTTTTTTTTTTTTTTTTTTTTTCCGCCAAGGAAAGTCGTTTGGCACCCACTAAAACCAGTTAACCAGTAAAGCTAGCTTTAGCGGGAGGAGGATGAATCCTATTACGGACGAATGGGCATTCTATAAGCTGTTAACCCCAGTGGCTAACGGATAATAGAATGCCCAGACAGTGTGGAGACTCACTCAGATAGGCTGAGCATACCCACTAAACATCCCCCTTTTGACTCACCTTGATTAAGGTCCTTAGTCGTCGTCGGAACGACAGCCAATTGGAGCGAGAGGCTGCGTAGTGAGCGGCATCCAGACGGCTGCCACCAAAAGGAACTGAAAGTGAGAAAAACAAAGCTAAGATTAGCAGAAATGACAAAGTTGAAACTAAGATATTATCTAGAGTGATCAGACTCACTCTGAGATAGGAATGCTGGAAAGAAGGACTACATTTAGAAACGTTGAGCTTGCTGGAGTTTCCTGATAAGGGGAGCGAACTTGGTTAAGACCGGAAGAGCACCGTTGAAACCCTCTGGGCTGGCGTCGAGAGCGGCGCCGAAAGCCAGGATCTCGTCGATGGGAGCGAGCTGGATCCAGAACGCCATGCGGTCTTGAGACCCTTTTGCGTTCTGGCACTGGGAAGCCGATTTGGCGGCCGGTTGCGATTGAGTCGCAACCCGGCTGCGCTGACCTGAAACGATAGGAGTAAAGGCCTTGGGGACCTTTGAACTGACTGGAGGAGCGTTCGAGCTAGGCTGCGGTCGCTCTCTCCAGTTCTCGATGGGCTTCACGGTAGCCCTGGCAGCACGCGGTGCCTTGGGGCAGCCGCGAAAGTTTGCTGTGTGGCCAGACTGGCCGCACAAGACGCAGGACGGAGCGGTGGGCGATTCGGGAGTGCGAGAGCACTCCTTAGTCCCATGCGGTTCTAGGCACTTGACGCACCTAGGGGAAGCAAAACAGTTCGCCGCCGCATGACCATACAATTGGCAGCGGTGGCACTGACCTGGGAAACCACGCTTGTGTGGAGCTTCGACTCGGATGTTGGAGAGACCGCACACGGTGAGCTTGCCTCTGAAAATGGACTGCCCTTGCGGGCTCTTCGCTAGGATTACTAGCGCAAGTGGGAACTGCTTGCCTCGGCGGCTGTGCATTTTGTGCACAGATTCGACGGGGAAGCCTTGAGAAGACAAGTCCTCTTGGATTTGCTCGTTCGAGAGCTCGAACGGCACGTTCCTGAGGACGGCACGAATCTTACGCTCCTCAGGGAGGGCGTAAGTGTGGTACTCGAGCTTCTTGTCAGCAAGAAGCCGAGTGAAATTCCTGAAATCAGAAATTGAGCAGACAACGACCTTAATAGAGTCACCCACATTGGATGCCTTACTATACTGGATCTTCGGGGAGTGCGTTCCGCAGAGAGCTGAGACCTCGGTCCAGCGGCTCTTGTCCCGTAGGAAAACGGGGGGCGGAGACTTGACTTTCGGCGGAGCCGAATCTGGTTGCGACGCAGGCTGGGACGCCGGGATCGCTGAAACAAAAGGCGCAGGAGCAGACGCCGGTGCGACATTTTGCGGAGCAGGGACAGCGGCTGGAGCAGCTGAAACGGATGGAGATAAAGTCGAAGAAGCCTCTTTCTTCTTCTTCTTTGATTTGGATTTTTTGCGAACCTCGGTGAACGGAGCAGGAGATTCTGGAACTAAGAGAGCGGAGTCGGAATCGCTACCCGGCGGGGTAGTTTTCCGTTTGCACGCGGAAGAATCAACCGACATGAAGTCTGACGTAGTATCAACACACTCGACATCTGGGGACGCCGGAGAATCTGTTGGGAAACTAAGAGAAGGCGGAGTGGCCGGGAGGGTCACAGATTGAGCCTGAGGGAGTAATGCTATGAGATTCAAAATCATAGCATTGATTGACCGCAGTTCTTGGCTTTGTTGGAGGAGAGCCTCACCTACCTGTTTCTGGAATTCCTGGTGTTCGCGGTGGCTAACCCCGGATTCGGCGGGGGACTCCATCGAACCCTGGGAACCTGAACTATTCTGAAAGGAAGCCTATTCCTTACAAGGAATCTACGTGCCGGTGAACGGCAAAAGGACTACACACACTGCGCTGAAAAAGAGAACGACCTAGTTCGGACCTATTGCCGGTGAACGGCGGACGATCAGGCTTAGTTGTCACGGTTACGTAACCACCTGACCAGCGATGCTTCGGCCGGCAGCAGTCGGGTCCGCCCTGAAAAGGGCAGATGAATTAGCCCCGACACCACACAGCCTCCACAAGAGAAAACTTTCCGAAAGAGCTTAACTTGGCACCTGACCCGCACGAGTGCGGGGGATGGAACAAGGGCAGCGCAATACGAACACTCGGGAGCGGCCGCAGACACGACCGTTCGGGAGCGAACGCAAACGGGAAGTATTTTTTGTACTGAGCGACGCTAAAATAAGTACGCAAGTACGTTTACATTGTATCAATGAACCTATAGTTCGGCCGTTCAGAGAATGCGTTCCTGACACCTGTCAGTTAGTCACGACTAGTGATGGGCACAACATAACACTGAGTTCGTTACCGTTCCTCCAAAATGAAACGCCGCGTTATTTTTAAGATTATTTTCGGTTTTAAATTGGCGGAATTATTTAAAATTTGTATTTTAGTAATTTAAGTGGAAACCAAGAAAAGGTAATATTAATTTAATAAAATTGTTTTATTTATTTTTTGTTACAAAGTTACAATCTGTATTTCTATGCAATAAAGTATATTGAATTGAATGTGCGTACAGAATATTACTCAGACTCCGATTCGCTTGAGGAGGTAGTTTCTTCATCATCATCTTCGCCTACTTTTATAATTATTTTATTATCAATATCAGTTTCAATCCTAATATCTCGGTCAAAATGTTCCATTATCAGGTTTTTAGTCTTTCAACAACCTTTGTTATTTTATAGTCCATTATTTTCAAATTCTTAAAAAGAAAAACGAAACGTATTATTTCATAAAGTATACCTGTTTAAGAACAGATTACGATACTGTTATTATTAGCACAGCACTACAAATATAAAGCTTTGACATAACCTTGTAATAGCGCAGTATAGATTTTGAAAAATATTGTTTACCAAGTTATTTGACACTCAGTTTGGCACAAAATTATAAAATTCATTGATTATTGATATAATAATGTTGTTTTAATGCTCATCAATTGTTAAAACGGTAAACAACCAGCAAAAATATTTTTTTTCGTAACTGCAACGCCATTACAAAGTTACGTCGTCAGTTCAATCGCGATGTGTCAGGAACGCATTCTCTGAACGGCCGAACTATAACGTTTAAAGGAGAAACCCACCTTCCCATACATGCCTGGGCCCAGGGCTTTTGTTTAGTTAACACTATGAAATTTAAAGCTCGAAATATATAATATCAACAACACAATTATAGAAAGTTTCAGAACATTTTGCAATCTGAAAACAGAGTTATGAATACTTGAAATATGGTAAGAAAAATTAACAGTAGAGGTACAACTAAGGCTATTGAGATTTTTTTGGAGAATTATAACTATTACAAACAGTTCATTAACACATCTTTGTTAGTTAAATAAGGAGAATAAATAATTGGTACACATCCTGTTAATTGATATTGCAAAGGTAATGGAGATCAAAATGAAACACTTATTTACTTTAAATGTTTTTATTCATCTTCAATAATAATCAATACATCATCCAAGAACTGTGCAGGTGGATTAATATTATCCTGGTACCTAGCCCAGCTAAGATACCAGATCACAGACATCACATGAGCGCAGCAGCCTACTGTTCTTCTTCCGACTATACAGTTACAACAATACTGAACAATAGATTCCCTGCCTCTGCGAGAACTGTCAACTAAAATATATATAAAATAAGTTTTTCGACTTATATGTCTTGAATGGATACGTCCTCTTAAAAGCCATGCATTATTAGAAGTTGACAGATCTCGCTGTAGACTGCTGCTTACCTCCCTGCACACTTCTATTACATAACCATTGTTTCCCCTCGTATGTTCTCCAAAATAAGATCGTGCCTGTTTAATTTGATAGGTACCAAGAGAAATTAAAATCAACTCATCATATGTAAGCTGGGGAAATTCATTTAAATCTTCATTTTCTACATTAATCGATTCAAAATCAGCCCTACGTCTATTATAATTATTAGTTATTACAAAATTAGCTAAACTATTTTCTCTATTCATGTTAATATTAATTTGATTGATTATTTCCCCAGCATCAACCCGATCAACAATAGGAGGGTGAAATCTATTTAAAAGTGCTGCTGCAACCTCAAAATCTCGCATTAAACTTTTAGATGCTTTACTAAAATAGTCTTGTCGAAATATTTTAAAGTCTCTCTTAAATCTACCATTTACAACCTCTACAACCCAACGACATATGGTGACTGCTCGTGATCTATTCGCTTCTATTGTCGACAATTGTGTTTCACCCTCCTGCAATGATGCAGGCACGTACGTTCTGTAACCACATCTATTTAAAATAGGAAGGGCATCTCTGAAGCCCCTATCCAGAATAAAAGCATCGCCTTCGCGAAAATATTGTCTCATCAAACTATCGCTATTTGAAAACTCATTTTTAATTATTTCAGAATCCGAAGTTATAGCTGGATAGGGGCCCAAAACATCAATAATATGCCCATCAGTACACACTATCAAAAATGGTTTGACCAAGTTTTGGTATTTATGTAGGCTATATGTTCTCTTTTGGTATAAGTAGTTTGCACTCTTTTCAATATAACAGTAGGTTCCATCAAATATAGCTATAGGCCTAGACTCTCCTTCAAATTCGCCAAATAATGCACTAGGTATGGCAAGATTCCTTTGTACTATTTGTTCCCTATTTAAATGGTTTAATCCTAAATGCATAGGTACAAAGTATTCTGAAAACATATTTCGAGCCTGATTCAAATATTTTTCTACTGTTGTTCTTGATATATTTAATAATATGGCTAATCTTTCATTGGAGTCCCCTGTTCTAAGCTTCATTAAATATGTTCCTAGCACTAATGAAGCTTTATTTATGTTCGAGAATTGAGGAACTTCACTTAATAGTTGATGGAATTGAGACTTATTCAATCCAATCCAAGTGTGAACCACATGATCTTCCATTTGACTGATGTTTTCTAGATTCAGTACCGGTAAGGGTTGTGATTCTTTCAATTTCAACATGTCCTGTATTTGCTGAGCGTTGAAAGTTTTTAAATAATTATTGCTTAAGCTCTCCCAGAAATCCCAAGACTCAATAACAATATGATGATCACACAATCTGTTATTTTCTGGTACATAATATTTATAGTTGTTCAAAAGCATTTTTCTAGTTTCCAGTGGAACTCTGTACCTCTCGACTCTTTGACAACCTTCAATAAAGCAATGGCTTTCAGTTTCAATTGCCCTCATGTAGTCTGGCAGTACTATTGTCTGTCCTTGTTGGCTACTCGGGTTTTGTGGTATTTCAGAATTTGATGGTTCCTGTAATGGAGGATCTGCTTGTGTTTGAGGAGAGTTTTGTGTAGACGTTGATGGGCCAGAGGTCATATGCACTGCAGCTCTATCAGCCAGAATCCAACAAGAATGGCATATGTAGCTGCCAGCATTAACCTGCAATGCAAATACACTCATAAAATATTTTTCACATAAGAAAGTATTAGTTAGATGGTGAAATATATTATGTATCATGGTAAATAGCATTTCTCAAACAAAAAAAATAAGAATTAAAACAATGCACAAAAGTTTTTTTTAATACTTATTATTTTTGAGTTATATACATGTAATTACAATATACTCTTATATTATCTATACATCTATACAGAGAAATTGGATATATAAGAGAAATTGGAGAGCCTGTTTGTAATATTGAAATAACTGATTTTTACTTAATGCATATGAATGTATAAATGTACATACAAGAACGGGAGTTGTGTTGAAAGTTAGATTAAGAAAACATGCTATGTTTTTTTAAATTACATAAAAGTTAATTTAAATCTTTTAATTGAATCTGCATTCAACTTTTTTAAGAAACTTGATCTTAATCTCAAAAATAATTCAATATATTATGTCATTCAATAGTGTCATCAATGAAGTTCTACTAGTTGCATTATAAAACAAAAAAAGAGACTTTCCTGACTGACTTTCCAGTATTCACAGTGTTGAGTTTAATAACTAAAGTAGCTGTACATACCTAATTACTTACAATGAATCATTACCTACTACAGTAATAATAAATAGTTAAAATAAAAGTTAATAATTATCATCATCAACAATAATGATTAGCAATACTAATCTATCAAAGTAAAGTTATGATAACATTATTCTACTTAAAATAATATACATAAGTCAAATAACTGATTCCACCATTTGTTGAATTAAGTAAAAAGAGCCCAGCATGCATGATTGTAAATAGATTGTTTACTAAATAAGTCAATTCAAGTAACCCCTTTGTTTATTGTTAATTATGAACCATTTTTGGCATAAGTTTATTTAAAAATATTAAATCATGTGCCGAATGCACAAAAAGAAATTAATAATCATGAGTTTATATATAAAAATGGTGTAGTCACAAGACTGCAAATAGTAAAAAATTATGACTAATTATCTATAGATGATATACCAGTTTCATATGCATGTTGATCTCTTTTAACTTACTTCTTGTGATAATCTCTTTCATTCATTTAAAATATTAAACTTTGTTAAAGCCAGGAGACACATGCTTGCATATTTATTAAAAAAGGAACGGTGATTAAATCTGCCCAGGCGTCTCTGAACAAGAAACTACTTTACCAGCTGAAGCCTTGAGTCCACAATTGGAAACAATTGGTTAATTTGTAGCCAACAAAATCAACCAATTCCAAGTCCATTAAGAGTTTTTATTAGATGTAAATAACTATAGTCACCGTTAGGCTTGATTAAATAATAAAATAAATAAATATTTCTGACATTCACATCACATTATATAGCCCAAGCTAAGATTCATTATGAACTTGTATTATGGAACCTAGATAATGGTCGAATAAACTTAAGATATAAGATATAAGCTTTTTTATACTTTTTTTTTTTTTCTGTGGTGTACAATAAAGAATAAATAAATAAAATAAGATATCACATTAGACATATAAACGTTAGAAAACAAACCTTAATATATATAAACATCTATGCCTTGAGGGCATCCATATTATTACTGCCAGGATTCGAACCTGAATCTCGGGCATAGATGACAGGTGTTTTTACCGCTTACCTTATTGCGGGGACTGTTATGGGCCGCATACTTGTATGAATCTTTATCAACTTTGGTTTAGAGAAAATTATCACAATGGCAATCTTTTGCAATTGATGTGTGTACCAATTCAGATGAGCTAGCATATTTGTAAAAAAAAGGTACTCACAGTTCTGGGTATAATCCACTCTACAATGACATTATAGATAGCTCTTTCACGGGGTGTGTCTGTATGTAGGTGATGAGTTACTCTTAGGCCTGCCAAAGAGCGTCCACAGCGGAGACAAACCCTGGAGTGACCAACACGTCTTATGTCAGCAGGAAGTTGTCCTGATAAAACTTGTTGCGACAGGTTCCAACAAGCTACACACACGAAGTGCTCATTGCTGACCTGATCAGAATAATATGACATTAAGTTAATTAATTTAACAAAAGTAATGATATACCTAAGTAATAGGTTAAATAGGATGATGCAGCAATACTTACAGGGCAAGATGTAATCCATGCACGAAATATTGACAGTGTAGCTTCATCTTCCAAGACAATTCTACGTAAGGTATTACTGCGACCAGTGGCAATACCACAATTCACACAACGATCCATCGTTTTTATCGGTGTCCGGTATGAAAGCAAAAGTATCAGATGTAGCAGGTAATCGAGTCCGTTTATGAAGCCAAGTTAGTAAAAAATCACAGAAAGAAACGCAGAAAACACACTGAGAGCACTCGTAACGCACGAAAAGAAACGAAACGAATGACAGTTTGGAGATTGATTTGATTTGACATAAGCAAGCATGCTTTTGTCAAACCTACTGCTGTGATGCCAAAAAAAAACATGAAAACCCAAAATATTTTTCAAATGTTTTTATTGATAACTTCATAAAAATATGAAAAAATGTTTCAATATTCATGTGAAATAATCAAAAAAAGTATATTACACTTTTTTTAATGAATTCTTGATATTTCTAAAAAAAAAATCATAAAAATGTGAAGACGCCGTTATCATAGTACATTCATTATAATTTATTTTGTTTCACAGATCGAATATTTTTGTAGGTTTTTTTATACAAATACAGAATAATTTAATGAATTTTTTGATATACATTTCGTTTTGTTAACCGCCAAGCCTACGACTTTCTTTCTCCTTTGGCTGGTGACTAAAAAACAACCCTGTATGTTATATGTAATAATACTGATAGAATATTTGAGGCCTGAACGATTTATTGAGAAGAAAATTAGACTATGTAATATTGTTAGCTCTGAGTACCGGAGTTAATTTGAGAAAAAAAATAAGATCATTATTAAGAATCAAGATATTTTACTCTTCGGTAGTGACGGCGAGGTCACTTAGTGTGTAATACCCTGGAGTTAAAAATGTAATAAGTTATTACATACATACATACATAACTTCAGGCCTGTATCCCTTATGGGGTAGGCAGAAAGCCTGAGGCCATCTGATGTCACGTTTGACTAATTTGGAAGTATTATAATGATGGAGAAAGACTATTGCAGTGACAGGGGGTCATCAATCGCCCGCAAAAATCGCTCCCTGTCCAGCATGAAAGAAAGAAATGGTTAGAAAAAATAATTAATTAACGAGGGCGTTATTACACTGTTAGTTACAAGGTAGTTTTAAGGATTCAACTACATCAAAAAGCATTCGCAATCTCCCTAAAATGTCGGCTGCAAATCATTATAATGTGGCATCGATGTCAAGATCAAGACTGTATCAATCGTAAAAGCAACGTTGCTAATACCACAAGCTCTTAGTTGAGACATCCAAAATGATTAAAATTAGGACTGAATGAAACCGACTCAAAGGAAGTCAGTACCTAGTCAATGCTTGATCACGACCACTTTGGCGATGGGGTTACACTGCTGCCTCAGACGCCAGTGGTCGCGGGTTCGATTCCCGCATGGAACAAAAAAAAAAAATGTTCCGGGTGTGGGTGTTTAATGTATTTATATTCTAGGCGCTACATGGTATCCCATATCACAAGCTCTACTTAGTTTGGGGCCATTGATCAATGTTGGACTTGTTTAGGTGAAGCAGTCGTTTATAGTCCTTCGCTCTTTCGGGAATATTTGAAGCTGTTGTAGGAACGGATTGCGAAGTATGTCGTATAAAGTTAAGTCTCTAAAACCTTAGACTTGATAGGTAATTAGACCAGACAATTCTTTGAAAATGGGCTTCATGTTTTTTGAAGTTCAAACCATATTCTAGGCCTGCGTTTTCGGTGCTTACTTAATTTATAGCAGATAAGCTTAAAAATATTTTATAGGTTTAGTAGCTGTCTACAGTAAATATAGCTAGTTTTACAACAGTAAATATGAATTTCATATTGGGGTCACTTCAATAAATTGCGTATCCGGGCTTGGTTTGATCTATGTGGTTTTACTGTCACGGTTTGCTATCACGTCCGACCAGCGGCTACTTTGCTCGTGTATATTTTGTAGGCGCTTGATTTCAATTCCTGATTTGATTTGTATCATTTTAATATGAAGTTTTAATTAATTGTTACAAATATTTAAATTTCTACTGAACAGTTTATTTTAAAAGCAAGTTTTTATTTCGAACTTGCTTCCATGCTAAGGCAAACATTTTAAATGGAAAAAAGTTGGTATCGACAGAAATGCCTGGATACAGAGCCTGGATGTAATTTTTCAGATTATAATAATAGTCCTCGACCTTCGAGAGCAATTCGAGAGTCAACTGAATCTTTGTATCGTCTTCCAGCAGTTTGCGTGACACATTCATTCACTATATCTTTCTTTCATAACAAGACTATTATGGTGGGAATTAGTGGGAAATGGTGGGAATTGGATTGGTTTAGGCAGAAATTGATTCTTATTTCGAAAGAACGACGTCGGTTTATTATTACCCTCTGTTTATTATGGTTGAAACAAACTACTTTCAAGATCATCGTGGCTCCTGTGTAAACCACTCGATATCGCAGGCATCGCTCGCGTAAGGAAACTCCATAATTGATAATCACTTGTGTTGTCGTATCCTTGGGGTGATTGCAATGATAGAGGACACTAAGTCAACAATTACATGTTTAGTTTTACAGAAAAGACAGGACTTCAAGACCACAATGTTTACAGATTCTTAGTTAACTATTGAGTAACATAGGTTGTTTATATCGAAATCCTCCCATAGCAGCCCCAGCGTTCGAATGCCGCCAACCAACGAACCCTCTCTCTTATTGGTCGATGCTCCTTGAGCATACGTCAAAAGTGACAGTTGCTAACACTGGGCACAAGGATCAGTGCCACCGAACATGATGCTTCTGTGCTTCGTAGGGCACGTTAACGATTGGGTCGCGGGTACTGCATACGTTGATACAGTCATTGTAAGGGCTTGTTCGAAGCTATTTCAGCCTCTGAAAATTTTGACATGTACCAACTAGCACGTTTACATAAGGTTGGAAGGGATAGTATGTATACGGATAATGTTGAAAGGATCAATTTTAGATCTTTGCTCTTTCAGTTGTTCAATTTGACACAGCTGTTGATTGTTGACTGTTGAACTTTTGTTGAATTAATGAAAAGTTCATAAAGTAAAAATACAAAAAAAAGTAAAGTTGACAGAAATATCACAAGCTTGGTACTCATTGAACCCTCGTCAAAAGTTTTCTCATTAACCAGTGTCACTGGGTCACTCACTACCAACAAGCTCTCTTATCGTACCATTTATTGGTTTCCTACAAGTAACCTTCATTATCAATATTTACCATTTACCAATCGATTCATCTCTAATGTTGTTAATAAATATTGTAAATCCAACACTCTCGCGCGTATGTCTCTCGTATATCCGTTATCTATTCACTTTTTAATTACTCATACTTATATTAAATTACTGTTTCGCGAACCATAGAATAGCTATTAAATATATATTGTTAATTTAAAAAATATATATAAATTTAGTAGCATTCGGAAACCCCACAGGTTTGTAAATAAAATAGCCGAGGCAACAATAAATTAATTACTTCACTCAATATTTTGTATTTTGAGCAAAAATTGTACAAGCATAATAAATAAACAGTTTTTTTTCCTGGAGCCAGGTAATTACGTATCTTTTAATAAGTATGCCGGGGGTTCTTCATAAATTATAATTCGCGGAACAATGTCGTTCTTTTTATTCCAAATTTACGGTAAGTCACACATTTATTACACATTTATTTCCTTGAAGCATTTTCAAAACACTAAGGACTTTTATCTTCCATGAATTTAGATATTTTGAATAATTCGTACAAGATATACTGTTTTGATGATCTGTATTTTTTTAGGGTTGCCAACGCCGCCCTTTACCTCAATTTCACGTGATGGTAAGCGTTTATGAGGTCGACCTATTTAACCTAGTTAGAATGGAACTCTTCATAAGACGTTGCCAGAACAATTTTCAGCCGAAGAGGTTACTTCTGGCGGCAACCTTTAAATGAAAGGATGTCGCTAGCCTGCCGACCTAAAGGGTTTGCACCATCACCAAGCAGGGTTTGCGCTTAGTTATTTACGTCATGGTTATCCACGGGACGCTAGAGTTATTTTAATCCGACATTATGCGGTTTAAAGCTGATTGAAAAAATATTTGAAAAAGGCAATTGAGTTTGAGTAGTATTCTTAAACGTGGTTGATACTCGAAATCCTTACTTACTCAATGTTTCATTTATAAAGCTGCATTCTAATTCGAGTTCTTCTAATTCTGACCCCACGTCTCATTGGCAATCGCATCACTGGAACCAAATAACTTTTGTTAAAATCTTAACCTACTTATGTACGTATTAAAGCTCTATTTACCATGCAGCGTACATTTTAAAACGCTTTTAAAATCATTTTTGTTAAAATTAATGTACGCACTTTAATCATCTGACGTAATCCTCGAAAATTCCGGGATAAAATTCAATATCGATGTTTGTACGCTCAAATGTTTTCTACATTATTGCTACCGTGAATGGTAATGTTTATTTTTGAGAATTTAACGATTTATTTATAGCTTTCAGGTCTTTTAATTTTGACAAGATTGCGTCGCGTCGATGCATTGTTAGCCACAATCACCAATTTGTTAGATGTCACGTTGACTGGACTGTTAATGTTCTCTCGCAATTATATTACGGGTAGAGTGATGGAAACTGATGGATCCAGCCAGTTCAGTAACAACAATAGAGGTTTTCAGCTTAAGCCATAACAGTGCTGTTTTTTTACCGGTGACGTTATTCGCGTTCGACTTCAATCTCCTCCGATGGTATGTAAAGATGTGTTCGAAAGCGTGAAAACAAGGGAATACATGGGAATTGCGTTGCATCACCAAAACCATCGACGACCACTTTGGCGATGGCGTAAGCCTATCTGCCTCAGACAGTGGTTGCGGGTTCGATTCCCGCACGGAACAAGAAAAAAAAGTGTTCCGTGTCTGGGTGTTTATCTATTTATATTCTAGGTTCCCCTCTAGTTCGCTACATGGTATCCCATAACACAAGCTATGATTACTTTGGGGCCATGTAGTTGATGTGATTGTCTGGGGATTTATTTTAAGTATTCGGCCCCTCTGGTCCCATTACCCCATTACCCCATGATTTTGTCCCAATTATCACCATAATCCGGGACGGCTGGTAGAGAAGATCTAAAAGGGAGAACTTTCGCATCCTCTCCACGGACAAGGACTAAGGCGACACTAGGCAGCTTTTTCAGCTTTCTTGACATAAAAACGCAAAAATAATCAGGAAACGCGGCTTAAATTCATCTATCCTTGGTTCAAAATAAAAACAATTAAGTGTCAAATTGAATTAAAATAATCCTTTATCTATTTGGGCAAAAACCATTAGGCTTACAATATAACAATTTATTTTTGTTGTCAAAACAATAAAGGCAAGGTCAACAAGTCGTTGTTTTTATTATGATCCTTCGACAAACACAAACATTGTAGATTTGTTTTATTTTGTGCTGATAAAATTTTCCAAGTTTTAAATGAATTTCCCTTCGCAACTGCTGTAGATAATCCAATATCCCAAAACAAATGCGTAATATATGACCTTTAAAGTTACAGACCTCCGTAGACGAAGTAAGATGGCTGACCTTTAGATCTTTGAATGTTTTGTTGTTTCATCAGTTACACGTCAAATTATAAACAAGAACAGTATTTCTCTGAAAATCATAGTTATTTTAGGCGTAGTTCAGGCATAACAGAATATTTATACAATGATTGATGATGATAGGATTCGGAGAAATTATTCAATCAATATATATAAAACTGTTCCATTACTGACTGAGTGACTGAGGTACTGAGTGACTGACAGACAACGTACAGCCGTAACTACTGGGTAGAGAGCTGAAATTTGGAACATACATTCTTTAGGGGATTTAGGGGTGTATTAAGGAAGGAATTTCCGAAATTCCCACGGGAACGGGAAATATAGGACTTTTTAGTTTGTATGAAAAATCTTATTCCTTGAGTGCACCGATGTGAAACTTGGTGTAAAGGTTTTTCAATGTGTGTCTGGTTGTGTTATGAAAGGAATTCCAGAAATTCCTACGGGAACGGGAAACATATGATATTTTAGTTTGTATAAAAAAATTCCATCCCTTGAGTGCACGGATGTGATACTTGATATAAAGGTTCCTCAATAAGTGTGTATTTGTATTATGGAAGGAATTCCCGAAATTCCCACGGGAAGGGGTTGGACTTTTTAGTTTGTATGAAAAATCTTTTTCCTTGAATGTACGGATATGATACTTGGCATAAAGGTTCTTTCAGTGGGTGTCTGGTTGTATAGTTTCTGAAATTTCCACGAGAAGTTAAGCGCATACAAGTGTGTGCGGGATAAAGCTAGTCTTTAATATAACGATGAAAAACTTCCATTTACATTATTAGGTTTGAGTTATAGGTATAAGGGTTGTTCCAAAATTAACGCAACTTTTGAATTTAATTTTAAACACAGTTTTTAGATGATGATGAGTCTCCATAGTTTCCATTTTCAACTCTGATTGCAACGCTTCCGCTTGGTGCAGTAGTCAATTTGCTATCATGGTTTTGTTTGAAATTGAACCACCGAACTATTTACAGTAACATCCCGTTGCTTCATTACTATCAGTATAATTGCCCCGAACTAATATTTGAGCTAATATTTACAATAATCTGCGTTCGTACACTGATAACTCATGATGACTAGAAAAAAGCGTCTGAAATTTTGTAATAGCGAATACTTACATGCACCTGTGACGCAAACACCACCAAAACTAGGTAAAAGTAGCTGTCCAATCCACAACAGATCTTGCTACATATTATCTTTTCCTGTGCATCTGTGTAATCGTGTGTTTCACCGGGTCAGCGATCACACTTCATATATAAAAGCATTAACAGACGATCGAATTTGGTACAGGACGTACAGCGGATTCGGTACGATCCATACCATATCCGTTCGTCTGGAGAGTTGTCTGCCGAACATTATTATTTCGTGTTCGATGGTCCGATGGTTTGCCCGTCGAACTTGGTATGCTCCGTACCAAATCCGCGCGTCTGTACGCTCGGACAGGACAATCTCACGGCAGTCGCTATCGACGAAACCTTCTGGAGGTAGCACGTGCGTCAGCGCATGTTCGCACTATGGCGGAAATTTTAACACAACGCTAAGTTCTTGTCGATGTTTTGGCACTATATAAAGACTTTCCATGCTTGTGGCATACATCACATGAATTTTATTGCAAGAGAGATGCTCGTAATCAGGCTCTTGAGATTCTTCGGAATTGTTATTCAAGATTTGATAAAAGTATCACTGCAAATTATGTAAAAAAAAATAGAGAATATGAGAGTTAATTTTGTAATATTGGATAACGTCGGAGGCATGACGTCTGAACTGTGTGCAAGCCACGCGGTTAGTGCGAGATCCGGCCGTCTGTTGCAACCAGCGGATTGGGTACGCCAGACCAAGTCCGCTGTCCGGCCCGGATCAAGTTCGATCGTCTGTTAATGCTTTAACATGTCGCCAAATATCATAGAAAAGTCTCCGGCTGGTGCCAGTTTCTTGCTAAGCCCAGTCATTTTGAACCTCATCTACTTGGCGAGATAAAGGGAAACGTACAGTTACATATCTTTATAATCAACGAATGCAGAGCATTAAAAAAACCGACTTCACGTCTAAACTTTTGGTGAGTTGAGAATGTCATCAACGTAAACATTCTCCGAAATCAGTCATGCGTATATCATCATATTTTTTCAAAAGTTTGAAATTTTCAATGAAGTGCTCAACCGATTTCGATGAAATGTATATGGGGCCAACTATTAAGTATCCTCTATCATATGAAACAAGAATTTTAAAAATCGATCCATAATTGTCCGAAATATCGTGTAACAAAGACACAAAAAAAACATACAGACGAATGGAGAACCTCCTCCTTTTTTGGAAGTCGGTTGAAAACTGGCTCAATTCATACTTCCACTTGGATATGTTATCGCTACTTATAATTTTTGCGTGCTTCATTTCCATTAATTGTGTAACGCGAGGCTAACAATATAAATTCAAATTGAATAATGTAGGAAAAAAAGAAACATCATACAAATAGCATTAATGCAAATAAATCTGGCATGCCCTCATCGCATGGCTAAACATCAGCTCATTTCATGTATTCAAAACAAAAACAATATAAATATTACTTTGTGGTATTTTCAGCTAACAAACTTTTTTCAATAATTTTTATTTTATTACGTTATTAATTATTGTCATTTATTTTACCAGCTGTTTCCTGCGACTTCGCTCACTTTGAATGATGATTTAAAATGCTGACTGCGCCATCTATTGTCAAGTGCGAAATCAAATTCTTACAACAAATCTATCTCGTAGCCTATGCGACATACATCCATCCATCCAAACACATTTATTATACATTTATTATATAGTAGAGATATCAATTTAAAAATGTAATTTAATACTTTCAGTGAAGGCATAAATATATGTAAATAACTCGACCAAATCCAAGATGTAGAGATCTACATGTTGACTGCGTATCCTATAATACCCTACTATAATAGCCAATCTCTATCACAAGCTCGTCTATTGCAACTAGTTTCAACAAACTTTTTTCTCAATTTCTTGAGCTCGATACACGTAGGTGTTAACATTTAGTAAGGGAAAAGAGAATATGTTTTATGTTGATTTCCCTCTGGATGCCTCTAACAAAGCCCTGAGAGAATTATTTTATTGCTGCTACGGGAATGCTCCAGAAACTATGCAATATTCCCAAATAGAGCCATCTAAACGAGAATTTCTGCTCTATTTACGATGAAACATTTTTTTGTGCGCTCTGCGCTTTGGGAAAACGTCTTAATTTTTTTTGGAAATTAATGCTACTGTTATGCTACTGTTACACATGCTCGAAGAAGTCTTAAAAGCTTGCTATTTAGTATGCTCAATACGAGCATGCCTAGGAGCAGTTTACATTTGCTAGCAATAAGCATGCTAGTTTTAAGTATGCTTATATATCTAAATATGAACAACTGATCGATACTATCATGCTCAATAATCAAACCTGTTTAGTCGCGCTTAAGGCACATACTCTTCCACCCGCACCGAAGGTAGCATTCTCGAAAATCGCAAGCCTGTCTATTCATGAGCATGCTCGAACTGAGCATGCTTTCTTGCTTGAATTGAATTGCTTGATAACATCCCGACACACATGCTCAATTAAAGCATGCTTTCTTACTTGAATTGAACTGCTTGATAACATACATATAGGTATCTCGATAACGTTAAGTACTTGTAAAATTTGGGATTTAAGCTAAAATCTAAAATCTGTTAAAATTGGCAAGATGTCTATCAGCAGCAAGCGATATCTTGTGACCTGCACCAATTCTGTGGGTAGATCGCAGTCTTGTGATCTACACCACAGCCTACATTACTGGAAGAGATGTGGTCATGAGACTTTCAATTCTAATAAGAAAAACTCTTTACTCTTCCAAACACTCACACGTTCATGATCAGGCACGCATATAAATATTCACACACACACACTAATACTGCAGGTTGTACTATGCATCTCTTTTTTTGGTATCGAATATCTAATCTGTTCTCTCAAATTTGGTGTGATTACCATATTTTAATAAATTTCATTCTAATTATGTCAATTTAATCAATCAATAACTAGTTGTCTGTCACTTAGAAAATCAGTAATTTTAACAATGTACTGTAGTCAACTTCAAGCATTATTCTATTATGTAATTTATCTGAAAGTTGTGAACCTGTAATTGGCAGTAGGATTTGTATTTTTAAGACTATTTTATAATGTGAAAGTGCTGTTGGTTTTGTATAAATAAATAATTTAAAAAAATATAACCTTCAAAAAATCTACAAGCTCTTGTTCTACAGGACTTAAAAAGTAAAGGTAGTAAGGGACTTAACGAAATTCAGATAAACTCCAGGTATGTTGATTGAATTCCAGAGATGAAAAAGCTACGCCTGAGGAATAACTATTTATCAGCCGAAGTGTTCCACATGAGGACGACTGCATTCAAGATTCAAATAAGTCAGACTTACATTACTCAAGGAGAATTTTTTACACAATAAGTATCATTTGTAGAAAATATTTTCGAATATCAAGACTGCGGAGCATTAAAAAACCGACTTCACGTCTAAACTTTGGCTGAGTTGAGAATGTCATCAACGTAAACATTCTCCGAAATCATACATGTTTTTTCAAAATATTGAAATTTTCAATGAAGTACTCAACCGATTTCGATGAAATTTAAATGGGACCAACTATGAGGTATTCTCTATCATATGAAACAACAATTTTAAAAATCAATTCATAATTGTCCAAAATATCTTGTAACAAAGACACAAAAAAAAACATACAGACGAATTGAGAACCTCCTCCTTTTTTGGAAGTCGGTTGAAAAAGGTATGTATTTTTTTATCATACAAGGTGACTGTTGACAAATTTTAGATATTGAAGGAGAGCACTGTGTACTCGATTCTGATCATAATTAAAAAGTTGTTACTTAATTTTAGGATTCCCTATAAATAAATAAAAATACATTACTACACTTCTCCCGACGCGCCGCGCCGCCTCAGTCAACACGCACACAGCAGTGTTCCCGCCACACGCACACCAACACCCGCTAAGTATCTTTTGTATTACGCTTGTATAACCATGCGTTGCGTAATGAATTCTTTAACTTTTGGTTAAGTTTACTCGGTAAATAATTAATGTTTATTTCTTATTATGTTTTTTCTCTTCAAACTCAAACTCAAACTCAAAAATTCTTTATTTCGTAAGTATTTAGATACATTTGAAATAAGTCAAATAATTTACAAATTGAACTGAATCTACCACCACTTCGGAAAGTCGATCTGTTGAGAAGAAGTGGCAAGAAACTCAACAGCAATCATCTTTTAAAAATAAGAGAAATCATCTTCTTGCATCCGGATATCACTTTTCACATCAACACTTATCCATAAATCTAACAAAGGGTTAATCTTAAATATTTTAGGATTTTATTATAAAACTAGCTGTGACCCGCGACTTCGTCCGCGTGGATATCGATTATTGGAGTTGGATAAATTCTATTATTATATCCTCCTTGAAGTTTAAAGTTACCTTATTCAAATTTTCGTCAAAATCGATTCAGTCGTTAAGCTGTGAAAGCGTTACTGATGGATAAACAGACAGAGTTACTTCAAAAACTGTTACAACAAAGCTGTGATCCGCAGTTTCACCTAGGTGTTTTGTGAAAAAGTATAGGTAGGTAGGTTTATTACATAGATGATGCCTGCGACTTCGTCTGTATTGAATTAGTATTTCGAGTAGGTTATTTTCTTCTCCAAGGTCCTAAGTATTACCTATCTTTCATAACAAAAAAAATGAAGAGTCTTCGCCCATATAATATGTATAACTCCTAACCACAAACATAGGTAACTATATTAGGCACATTGCGTTATAAACAAATCGGGTGCCAAAGTGTCTTAAATTTTACATAATTCATGCAATACCTATCTTCATTAATTATAGCTTATTGTTATTCTAAGTAAAGCTATATTACTGTAAAGTTTCAGAAGAATAAGTACATTCGGCAGTTTTTGCGTGAAAGAGTAGCAAAGATCCATCCATCCAGGCATTATCAGTGTATAATGTGTATCTATCTATAGTTATGATTGGCTACTTTTCACGGTAAAATGGCTGAGCCAATGTAATGTAATTGCTTTTGGCAGTTAACACATCTACGTTACTTTTGATTCTACTTCTAAATCTACGGTTTCTAACTTCCAAGAGCTAGAAATTATC
Organism: Stenoptilia bipunctidactyla; assembly: GCA_944452665.1. Classification (NCBI taxonomy): domain Eukaryota; kingdom Metazoa; phylum Arthropoda; class Insecta; order Lepidoptera; family Pterophoridae; genus Stenoptilia; species Stenoptilia bipunctidactyla. The sequence continues at coordinate 28,765,612 of OX101727.1, read as the reverse complement.
ACGAAATAAATAAAACCTTGAGTCCCATTATTTTAAGTTTAACTTTCTTACAATATATCTCTGTGTGTACAGAAGGTTGCACATCAAGCACACAAATTGGTAATTTTTTTTTTACTTGAATCTGAAATCTATGCCCTCGACATTACCTAAGTTAAAATTGTTTGGGGAAATTTGACAGGTAATGTAACGCTTGACCTGCTGCCTTCTGTACCTACCTGTATTAAATAGCGCAAGAAGCTTTATTAATGATTTAGCTCTATCAACATAGCAAAATTTTCTACTGCATACCAACTATTATTCAGATTTATTATTTTTAAGCCCCTAGTACTTTAACCAGGAGAATTTCCTTAGAATTCTTATTCCCATGTTTATTTTTAGTGTAGTTCAGTTTTTTTTTCTTCTGGCTATCTGAACGCTTTTACATCTAATCTACTAATGCCACGTTACAATATCAAAAACACTGTTCGTTCGTTGCTTCCACGCTGGACTGGGAGCAACAGAAAATCATAGAATGTACCAGTTGCTTCTTTTCCCGGGCATACCTTAAAAGTCATTTTAGGGATAGAGGTTTTATTGGATAGAGGTTTTATAACGGATAAAGGCGTGAAGTTATATGTATGTATGTTCGTTTATTCTACGAAAAGTAGATTTAGCTATCAAATTACTACTTACTATTCTTATAACTACCTACCATTCATTTGTAGTAGCTTTTACTCATGTAAAATATTGAAACCCAGCATTCATTAATTTTGACGACAATTTAGTTATAATTTACCCCTAGAATAACCCTACCGCCTCTGAATAATTGACTAATCTGAGTGAGCCCCGCTTGGTGGTAAACTGACTGTCTCGGCTGACTGAAATAAGTGAAATAATAAAAGTTGGGTGAATATGGTCATAGGCACCCAGACTTTGGTAGGTATCTCGAACAATTAACAGCGTGAGTGGCCGGCCATGTCAGCGAATCACTCGCTCGCTCGCCCGCGTCTTATCGAACCTATTTTATTACGGAGTTATTTTAAAATTATTACGATATCTCTTTGGATCTTGATTGAAATCAAGTGGTGTCAAAGACAATTTTGTTCACAATTAAATATTTATTGTAGGTAAACAAAATAAAAAAAAATATAATAAAAAAAAAATACGCGAGCAGGATCGAACCTTAGACTCATGGTCGGTCTACGCGCAACTGAGCTATGAGTACTTCTGATCTGTATGCCGAACATCTCCACCATATTCTAGTAAGTTTTAGGCATAACTTTTAAAAATCTATTACAATTTTTTAGATCCTAGATTTTTTTATGTCTGCAGAATCTGCTCATCATCCTGGACAACTTTTGTTAAGGCATTATATCTATATTTCTTACGGTTTTGATGATCCCTTAAGGTTTCTGCATCAGGTGTTCCAGTAACCGAAATAAAATATACCCTATATGTTGCCCCGGCTTCACAGCTATACATCAAAAAAAGTTTCATTCAAATCCGTCCAGCGGTTCCAGAGATTAGCGTGTGCAAACAGACAAACTTACAAACAAACAGACAATTTTTTTTTTTCAGATTCTTACTCTTTTTTCATTTCTTTATAACCCCAGATAATTTTTTTTGTAAAAATATTAAATGTACAGACACGTTTTTTTTACTGTTTTATTATATGTATTGATGAAGCGTACACATTGACCCATGAACGAGTTGATCTTCTGGAGTCTACTATTATATTTATACAATAGGCAATCAAGTACTAGACAGAAACGTAGACATAGATATAGAGGTAAAGATAGAAGCAGAGATAGACGTAGCGATAGAGGTGAGAGAGAATACAGATAATGTGGATGGGGATGAGGATAGTCGTGGACAAAGACAGGACGTGGACATAGAAATGGGGAAGTCGGAGTCAAGTTGAAAAAAGTCATAAAGTCATCAGCAAAACGACCTGGCACCACTAGCAGCACCCGTTCACGAGTATAACGCAAGCACCAGCCATCACCCTCCTCAACCATATTTTAGGGAAGAGGGTGACCCGACACCCGACGCTACCGCTAGCCTTGCCGCCTGAGGGAGCATGACGTTCTTGCTGTTGTATGGACAAGAAGGAGATGGTGGTGGTGTTGGATAAGAAGGAGATGGAGTTGGAAATGGAGTTGGAAATGGAGTTGGAGAAGGAGTTAGAGATTGAGCACTTTAGAAAAACAATTTACAACCATGGACTTTTATCGTCCATATATTCAGATATTGTATAAAAGCCTTTATTACACAATTTTTGTTTAATAGTTTCTTTAAATTTATCAAGCGGTAAGTCTTGAATATTTGTGGGAACCTTATTATAAAAACGTATGCATTGACCCATAAATGAGTTAGTGACTTTATGAAGTCTACTATCATAGCCGGCTAGCTTATACTTATTTCTAGTATTAACATTATGTAAGTCACATTTTCTACGGAACATGTTTAAGTTCTTTTTTACAAACATCAGATTTTCAAAGATATATTGTGACGCAAACGTGAGAATATTTATTACCTTAAACTTATTTCTAAGTGTCGCTCTAGAATTAAGTTTGTAGATTGCGCGAATAGCCCGTTTCTGCAGCACAAAGATAGTTTTAATATCGGCGGCATTTCCCCAAAGGAGAATGCCGTATGTCATTAAGCTATGAAAATAACCAAAATAAACCAATCGCGCAGTAGCTTCATTAGAAATATTTCGCATCTTTTTGACGGCATATGCTGCAGAACTAAGTCTCTTCGCCAATCTTTCTATGTGTGGTCCCCATTGTAGTTGAGCGTCTAGGGTTATGCCAAGGAACACTGCCGAATTTACAGGGCTCAATTCTTGTCCTTTTACAATTAAATTAGTATTTACATGCCGGACATTAGGCAATGAGAATTTTAAAAACTTAGTTTTATTTTCATTGAGGAGCAGGTTATTGGCTGAAAACCAATTCTCCACGATTTCAATACAATTGTTTACTTCAAAGCAATTCTTTAATTGCCTACTCACTTTAAAAAGAAAAGAGGTATCATCAGCAAACAATATGACCTCACACTTGTCTTTTACCATAAATGGCAAATCATTTATATAAACTAAGAATAAGAAAGGCCCAAGAATCGATCCCTGGGGCACTCCCATATGTACTGCTGATCCCAATGATCTCTTTCCATTAATATCAACTCTTTGCATTCTATTGCATAAATAGGATTTTATAAAATCAAGTGCCCTATCATTGATTCCATAGTGGTGAAGCTTAATGAGGAGTGTATCGTAGTGAACACAGTCAAAAGCCTTGGACAGATCACAGAAGACACCAAAGGCATCCTGTGACTCCTCCCAGGCATCAAATATATGTTTGATAAGCTCAACACCGGCATCAGTTGTTGAGCGACCCCGTGTGAAACCAAATTGATTCGGATTCATTATATTATTGCTATAGAAATGTACAACTAGTTGATTTAAAATAAGTTTTTCAAAAATTTTGCTGAGCGTTGGTAATATAGAAATCGGTCTAAAGTTACAGGGGTCAGTCATGCTTCCTGCTTTAAATACGGGAATAATTTTACTTAGTTTCATTAAATCCGGAAACACACCATTATCAACACAATTATTAAATATACTGGCTAAATGAGGTGCAATACCGTCAATGATAGATTGGATGATTTTAACAGAAATACCATCCAGATCAGCAGTGTTCTTAATTGTTATACTTTTAAAAGCTTTCATTACCTCACTTTCAGTAACATGCCTGAAAGTAAAGTTAGTTTTACACTTATTTACATTATTTTCAAGAAAAGACTGTGCAGCTTTGACTGATGAATTTAATGTCTTCGTAGTCGAAATTGGAATGTCTGCAAAGAATTTTTCAAAAGCTTCAGCAACTTCTGTATTTGATGTCAACAGTCGATCACCAATTTTCAGTTTATATTCCGCGTTTCTTATGTTTGACTTTCCAGTTTCGCTGTTAATAATTTGCCAAGTAGTTTTAGGAATATTAACACTATTTTGAATTTAATTATTAATAAAATTTGATTTTGCAATACTACATACACTTTTAAACATTTTGGAGTATTTCTTAACATACTCCTTAAAATTTTCACTATGATTGTATGTTTTTTCATCATATAACTCATATAATCTGTCTCTGCTTTTAAATATTCCTACTGTTGCCCAGTCGCTAAATTTAAATGACTTATCATCTGCTTTAATTGTTTTTGATGTAAATACTGTTTTATGTTCACATTTAATTAAATTAAAAAGACAATTATATTCCATAGCAGGGTCATCATAACATTTAAGTTCCCACAGCTTATCCAAGACGTTACTTCTGAATCTCTCCAGCCGACCGTCGTTCATGGGTACAAACTTAAACTCTCTTCTTATTGCCTTATTTGTGCCAATGTTAAAAGATGCTAGTTGCCCGCTGTGATCTGATTTTAACTTATTAATTATGTATTGGGTGGTGGGCGATGCATCTGTGAAAATGTTATCGATACATGTTGCTGAAGTGGCTGATACTCGTGTAGGCTCTAAAAAGAGATTTTTAAGTCCATAACAAAGAAACAAATTTGTTAGCCTTCGGCTAAGGGATGATTGTATTAGTAAATCAATATTAAAATCACCACAGACAATGATATTTTTTTTAGTATCACTAAGTTTAAGTAAAGCTTCCTCCATGATCTTTTCAAACAAATCATAGGATGAAGCTGGTCTCCTGTATACGCTTATTATAATAACTTTCCCTAGCTCAATACATGCCATTTCAATGGTTTGCTCAACAGAAAGACTAACAATATCTGTTCGTTCTTTAAATTTCAATCCTTTGTGTGTAATAATCAAGGAGCCGCCACAATTGGCCTGGATTCTACTGTATGAACTAGCTATTTGATGATTATTGAATGATAATATCATTTGATGGTCTTTTAGCCAGTGCTCCGTTACACACAAAATATCTACTTTTTCCTGATTCATGAAAAGTTCAATTTGTAAATCCTTACCCAGCATGCCCTCAATATTTTGATGAGCTACATTTATAACATTTTTACTACATTTTAATTTTGCGGCTGGGATACAAGTGCCAACATTTTGATTATAGCTAGAAGTCTTATTATCTATTGTCATTGCCTCTAGTTTAAATTAACTAGACTAGTCCTAATACTATTACTTGGAATGTTATATTCCAGGGGTTTTATAAATAAAAGTGGCTGCTCAATAGAAGCAGAGGTTCGAGTCAAAATGACTGGTAGATCATTACTAATAATATATGATAGCAAAATTGCTATTTGTCGTATATAATAATAGTACAAATTGTACTTATCATTCTTAAAATAAAAAGGTTTACTAACTATAATGTTAGTATCTATCATATGGAATTTATCACTATGTCTACATGTCATAGTGTGTAATATTGTATTGAGGTGGTGCCTTATATTGTTTTCTTGCTCTGAAAAAGAGGGGCTGAAGGGTAATGCAAACAAAATTATCCTACATATATTCTTCTTTTCATACAATTTAGAGAAATTGTGAATCATATCCTTTTTATTTGCATTATCCCGCCTGCCAATTAAAATTATTAAGACTGTGTTGACTTTAAAGTCAGTCACAAAAATTTTATTTAATATATTACAATACTAGCTGTGACCCGCGACTTCGTCCGCGTGGATATCGATTATTGGAGTTGGATAAATTCTATTATTATATCCTCCTTGAAGTTTAAAGTTACCTTATTCAAATTTTCGTCAAAATCGATTCAGTCGTTAAGCTGTGAAAGCGTTACTGATGGATAAACAGACAGAGTTACTTCAAAAACTGTTACAACAAAGCTGTGATCCGCAGTTTCACCTAGGTGTTTTGTGAAAAAGTATAGGTAGGTAGGTTTATTACATAGATGATGCCTGCGACTTCGTCTGTATTGAATTAGTATTTCGAGTAGGTTATTTTCTTCTCCAAGGTCCTAAGTATTACCTATCTTTCATAACAAAAAAAATGAAGAGTCTTCGCCCATATAATATGTATAACTCCTAACCACAAACATAGGTAACTATATTAGGCACATTGCGTTATAAACAAATCGGGTGCCAAAGTGTCTTAAATTTTACATAATTCATGCAATACCTATCTTCATTAATTATAGCTTATTGTTATTCTAAGTAAAGCTATATTACTGTAAAGTTTCAGAAGAATAAGTACATTCGGCAGTTTTTGCGTGAAAGAGTAGCAAAGATCCATCCATCCAGGCATTATCAGTGTATAATGTGTATCTATCTATAGTTATGATTGGCTACTTTTCACGGTAAAATGGCTGAGCCAATGTAATGTAATTGCTTTTGGCAGTTAACACATCTACGTTACTTTTGATTCTACTTCTAAATCTACGGTTTCTAACTTCCAAGAGCTAGAAATTATCACGAAATAAATAAAACCTTGAGTCCCATTATTTTAAGTTTAACTTTCTTACAATATATCTCTGTGTGTACAGAAGGTTGCACATCAAGCACACAAATTGGTAATTTTTTTTTTACTTGAATCTGAAATCTATGCCCTCGACATTACCTAAGTTAAAATTGTTTGGGGAAATTTGACAGGTAATGTAACGCTTGACCTGCTGCCTTCTGTACCTACCTGTATTAAATAGCGCAAGAAGCTTTATTAATGATTTAGCTCTATCAACATAGCAAAATTTTCTACTGCATACCAACTATTATTCAGATTTATTATTTTTAAGCCCCTAGTACTTTAACCAGGAGAATTTCCTTAGAATTCTTATTCCCATGTTTATTTTTAGTGTAGTTCAGTTTTTTTTTCTTCTGGCTATCTGAACGCTTTTACATCTAATCTACTAATGCCACGTTACAATATCAAAAACACTGTTCGTTCGTTGCTTCCACGCTGGACTGGGAGCAACAGAAAATCATAGAATGTACCAGTTGCTTCTTTTCCCGGGCATACCTTAAAAGTCATTTTAGGGATAGAGGTTTTATTGGATAGAGGTTTTATAACGGATAAAGGCGTGAAGTTATATGTATGTATGTTCGTTTATTCTACGAAAAGTAGATTTAGCTATCAAATTACTACTTACTATTCTTATAACTACCTACCATTCATTTGTAGTAGCTTTTACTCATGTAAAATATTGAAACCCAGCATTCATTAATTTTGACGACAATTTAGTTATAATTTACCCCTAGAATAACCCTACCGCCTCTGAATAATTGACTAATCTGAGTGAGCCCCGCTTGGTGGTAAACTGACTGTCTCGGCTGACTGAAATAAGTGAAATAATAAAAGTTGGGTGAATATGGTCATAGGCACCCAGACTTTGGTAGGTATCTCGAACAATTAACAGCGTGAGTGGCCGGCCATGTCAGCGAATCACTCGCTCGCCCGCCCGCGTCTTATCGAACCTATTTTATTACGGAGTTATTTTAAAATTATTACGATATCTCTTTGGATCTTGATTGAAATCAAGTGGTGTCAAAGACAATTTTGTTCACAATTAAATATTTATTGTAGGTAAACAAAATAAAAAAAAATATAATAAAAAAAAAATACGCGAGCAGGATCGAACCTTAGACTCATGGTCGGTCTACGCGCAACTGAGCTATGAGTACTTCTGATCTGTATGCCGAACATCTCCACCATATTCTAGTAAGTTTTAGGCATAACTTTTAAAAATCTATTACAATTTTTTAGATCCTAGATTTTTTTATGTCTGCAGAATCTGCTCATCATCCTGGACAACTTTTGTTAAGGCATTATATCTATATTTCTTACGGTTTTGATGATCCCTTAAGGTTTCTGCATCAGGTGTTCCAGTAACCGAAATAAAATATACCCTATATGTTGCCCCGGCTTCACAGCTATACATCAAAAAAAGTTTCATTCAAATCCGTCCAGCGGTTCCAGAGATTAGCGTGTGCAAACAGACAAACTTACAAACAAACAGACAATTTTTTTTTTTCAGATTCTTACTCTTTTTTCATTTCTTTATAACCCCAGATAATTTTTTTTGTAAAAATATTAAATGTACAGACACGTTTTTTTTACTGTTTTATTATATGTATTGATGAGGCACCAGGGAAGCAATTATTGATTATTGGCTGTCTCATATGTTTACTTAGTTGCAAACCCATTTGTTTCCCAAGTTCATCGCTGTACATGATAACTTGTGGTTGACTTAACTTATTATTACATAAATAAGATGGGTTTGATTGTATAGGTATTACATTATTTTCTATGACACAAGGCATCTGAGACTGGGACTGGCATGGCTCAGGCTGAGGAGAATTTAATATACTTTGTTCACAATTAATCAAGCACTCAAATTGATTGAGATTATATCTAGATAGTTCTAGTAAATTGTCCATAGCTATAGTGTGCTTTTTTATCTCTTTCTGTGCAAGTTTATATTTATTATTTAAACAAAGAAGTTGTTCATGGAGCCTGTTTATTTCCAACTCAAGATGTTTTGTTTCACTTTCATAAGACAACCTATTTTGTTCCAATTCAGAACTACACAATTTTAACTTACCTACTTAATAAACTTATACGTTCTTTTCTGTACTGGCTATTTTTACAAAGGAAATTGTTATTATTCTTACTAATATTTCTACTATTGACCTTTAAACATTTCTTAGTTTTGTTTATGTTTGATTTAGACCTACTTTTACTACTGTTAAGTTTATTGTTATAGCTAGTTGTAGGACTAACCACCAACTCTGCATCAATCGAGCAATCACTAGTGAGGTCGATTGTGATGGATGGATTTTTACATGTAGATACCATAGAGGGGGCACGGTCTACCAACTCCTCAAATAGAGTCTCAGATTGTGCTGACTTGGTGTCATTAATTTTAGATTCTAATGTTGATATTTGTGAGAATGAATCACATAACTGGGTTTTCAGATGTTTGTTATGCCTAATAACATCTTCTAATATATCACTTTTACCGTCTAACTCATTTACTATCTTTTGGAGTTGGTCTCTTTGCTCCACAACTTCTAAAAATTCAATATGATTTTTTGATAGTTCCAGTTTTAACTGTTTATTTTTGTTGAGTATACTGATAAATTCTTTTTCTGCCTCATTCCTCTCTTCCAGCAACTGCTCACACACAGACTTAGATACTTTTAGCTCCTGTAACGTCAGATGAAGTTTGTCTTCCAGCTGACGAATAGCAGCCTGGCGAGTCATCATTTTGGATAATAAGTTAGGTCTTATTAAAGGATAATATAAGAAAAATTTGAATTAATCAAGTGAGCAGTTACTTAGAGTTGAGGTTATTGGAACAAAAAAGGTTTACACAGTGATTTTACTATTGATACCTACAGTCAATTTAATTACACTATATTATTATAATGCAATAACTATACTCACAAATTACTTTCCTTTGTTAACAAAGCCCAAGAAGTGTACCTACTTAACGGTTTTTTAATCTCTATTTTTAAACAGTTACGTTTTTACAATATGTTCAGCCAATTGAAAATTTGTTAAGTATACACAATATTTCAGCGATTCACTTAGTTTTTATAGAAGATAACTTTTATTGTAGAATTTGTTAAAACTGTTCTTAGTTGCTGTTTTCAAAACAGTAGTAGACAAAGAGAAAAGTGTTGTATGACTTTTATGCCTATTTTAGCACTTATTAACTTTTTAAAACGATTTCACAGAGTTCTTATCACTTGAATTATGTACAGTTTCACTAATTTATATGTTTAAGACCAATGATATTATATAAAACAAAAGCAGATATGTTATAAGCACGCGCGTTATGAAGACTCAAATACGAGCCAAATGGTAGGTCTTGTAATTAGTCTGCGTCGAGCGCAATCACAAGCGTGACGCACTTTAGGTTCCTGTGTCCTCACCAAAATAAATATAAAATGCCGTCGTGTGCGTTTCGGAAGTGTACCAATTATAACTCTAAAGTAAACAAAATGCAAGGGATCTCATACCACATGTTAGTATGTAAAAGTACTTAGATTTTTTAGTATTTGTAAATTATTTTTTCAAACAATCTAATAACTGATGCAGGTGAAGAAAGAGATAGCGATCTTGTTTTGACGCGAGAGCAACGCGAGAGCGATAGATGCGTGCTCTGCGGACATAGATTAATTAGTGCAGAACGAATATTGATAGTGAATAAAATGCCTACAATTAAAGTTCAGGTGTTCTTTATTTTTACTTTGTTTTGATCCCCATTTTCAGTCATCGAGTACATCTGATTAAAGTCATAATTGACAAATACACAAATATTCGTCTCCATTCCGCACATAAAAATAACCCCGAAATACAAAAACTTTCAAAAAGACAAGAAACAAATAAATTAAAAAATACATCTTTTTGAAGACCATAATATTCATTGTATTTCTATTTTTAATTATTATTTCAATATTAAAATTTTCAATAAATGTTATTTTCTATTATTTCTTACCTATGTGATTACTTTTCAATCAAGTGTCCACTCTACGACTGTAAATATTAATCTATGACACAAGAAAACATTGAAGTGCAATCATTAAAACTATAGCTATCTCTTTCATTTGCGTGCTTTTTCTTATCTTTTGTTATACATATCAGTGAAACTTGTCAATGCATGCAGTTTTTGATTGCTCGGAACAGTTTAGAACGCAAATTACTATGAACGTAACATATCTATAGTTTATAATATCATTGTTTAAGACGCTTAAAATTTATTTACAAAATTATTATTTACGGAACAAATGTTTACGTTGTGCACAGAGTATAGAGTCTTCATGTATGATCTCAGACTATCACGTCCTCGAATTTCGAAAGTGGCCCCCCAGTCACCCTTTATATTCGCTTGCGTATTAAGCAAACCATGAAGAATTAAGAATAAATACGACTATGCACTACTACAAAACATCATATTGTACTACGTCATAGTATTATCAAACGTAATCAATGAACTGCCGCGTCGTCGTATTATCGTACCGTGCACAGCAAATATTTGTCATGAAGTTTGTGGTGCCATATTTTTATTTTTGTCTTCTGAGCGACACTAAAATAAATTTGCAGGTATTTTTATTTTGTACCAAAGATAATATTTATGGTTAAATTTAGCCGGTGACTAAAAATAGCGTATATTTTTTATGTATATAGAGATTGTAAGTGTGAAACTCTGAAAGCCCTTGGCTGAAGTAATATAAAAATGCAGCTTGTCGCGAATGCAGTACATGCAGCGGAGCAGCTTAGAATTTTTCATTCGGCCATACTGTGTTACTGTGTTAGAACAATATTGCGAGAATAATTTCGAAATTCAATTTTAGTTTGAATAAACTTTGCCGACGCAATTTTCGCTGTTGCAGTTTTTTAGGTTTTACAACCTTCAATAGATTCTAGCAGCCTTTAGTTTCTTTTTTATATGAAAGATAACTATGTAATTTACTTGTGTCAATAAAAATAACGGTTTATAAAAGTACCATTGTAATACTTATTAACATAAACATAAACTTTGTCGATCACTTGGGCGATCAGGTAACTTTATTCTTCCTACTTCAGAATAAGATTTGATCACGAGTTCAATCCTCCCATTAAATATTCATTCCATGAAAACAAGTAACAATGAAATATGTTATTAAACGAGGTTACATTCAGTTAGTTATTTTTATTAACCACCCTGTTTAATAACCGACATTCATCTACCACCACTTCAGAATGTCGAACTGTTGAAAAAAAGTGGTTAAAACTCGACAGCATTCAACTAAAAAATGGAACAGTTTACTGCCAAGGACTTTTATCGTTACATTTACACATTTGAGTCAACAAAATGTTTCACTAATTGAACTACTTCCGCTAGAAGGCTCTTGAAATTATGTTCATATTGAAATTTTGTTTTTATACATAAAACGTTTTTTTTTTTTGTATGAAGACATGAGGGTTTTAAATAAGAGAACTAATAATAAATAATATAAAAATAATTGTTATAGCAAAATAAAAATAAATACATACTGGTATATAGGGTGACTGGTGACAAATTTTAGATACTGAAAGAGAGCACTCTGTACTCGATTCTGATCATAAGTATGTAATAAAAGTAGGTAATTAATTTGACACTAGAAGTCCGTATAAGTATATACTACTATGTTACTATTTACTTTACATACAACTGAGTCAATCGCGGTACGTTGCCAACGCTAGCGTAACCATGCGTTGCGTAATCAATTCTTTAACTTTCGGTTAAGTTTACTCAGTAAATAATCAATATTTATTTTTATTATATTTTTTCTCTTCATGTATGATCTCAAACTATCAGGTCCTTAAATTTCAAAAGTGACCCACCAGTCACCCTGTATAATATAAATGAGACCAAAGTATGTGAATTTTCATATAATACAGCTGGAAAATCTGGGAGCTAAAGCGAATAAACATATTATAGGGCACATTTTCACCCAGCGATATCAAACGACCGCCCTTGGTCGTACGTGGGACCGCTTCGAAGTTTGCCTGGCTGGCAACATTCCTTTATACAGGGTGACTGGTGGGTCACTTTTGAAATTCGAAGATATGATAGTTTGAGATAATACACGTGGAAAAAATACAATAAAATATAAATGTTGATCACTAGCTGTTTCGCGCAGTTTTCGAATCCCGCGGGAATATCGGGATAAAAAGTAGCCTATGTGCTATTCCAGACTGTTCACGGATTTGGATGCCAAATTTCATCCACATCCGTTGCGCTGTTCCCCCGTGAATGAGGAACAAACATCCATACATCCAAACTTTCACATTTATAATATTAGTAAGATGTACTGAGTAAACCTTAATAATATTACTAATATTATAACCTAACCGAAACTTCAAGAGTTGACTACGCAACGCATGGTTACGCTAGCTTTGGGGGCGATCCGCGAGCCAGGTCACGTGCCGCGATTGAGTCAGGCGTAAGTAAATTAAATAGTAACAAAACTTTATTTGTTTATAGGTCATTCTAGTGTAAAATGAAGTACTTACTTTTATTACATAATTATGACCAGAATCGAGTACAGAGTGATCTGCAGTATCTAAGATTTGTCACCAGTCACTCTGTATAAAGTCTGCTACAAAATATTATCGCTCCAGCAGCGACAACATGTATTGGATTTATTTGACGACGAACCAATTCTTTACAATTCACCGTGTTGATACATATCTAATCTACGAACTATCGAACAGAGTCGATTCATAATTGTCCGTAAAATCGTGTATCAAAGACACAAAAAAAGAACAACACGAATTGAGAACCTCTTTCTTTGGAAATCGGTTGAAAAGTGGAATAAAATTAGCTTCATTACATTCGTACTGAGAGACGTATGCTAGTTATTAAGATATCCGTGATACGAGAGCCGACAGGAGCCGTCACTGCTATCCAACTCTAACAAGCATTAAACAAGTTTAGAATAATTAGAGTAAGTTAGCTCGCTGGTCGCTGTATTATAATGCTCTGTAGCTGACATATGTAAGAGGAGGCTACGAAACACTCGCTCAAAGATATTTTGAAACCCTTTGTTTCTATAGTTTTAGCAAATGCAGACAAGCCTAACAGCTCTGTCTTAACATTATGTAAGCCTCGAATTTTTATTTCAAATTACATAACCTTAAATAAAGTTAAACAAATGATAAAACAGCTTAATTTTGATTGTAATCAGTTTTATAAGAATTCATTACTAATCTAAAATTTTCTAAAAAACTTTGTTATTTAACTATAGTTTATGTATCCGAACGCTTTACAAAACAAATTTGGGATTCAATATTTCATCTAACGTTCGTCGATCATAAACCAGAAAAACAAACCATTTATGAACGTTGCTATGACAAGTGAAAAACATATAATAATTTTTATCAAGTTAGCTAGAATATAGGGTTCAAGTCAATTATTAAAAGCCAGTAAAATTACAAAACCCAGACGACTTTTCTGGCTTTAACCTGTTTTATTTAATAGTATGAATCGCGAAAATTTAATAATGCTATGCGCTGTTACTATATAAACGAGTTCCATCATGTAGATGCAGTGTTCCTTTGCTGTCATTCTTAAAACGCAACAAAAAGGGAAGAAAGTTAAACTAGGTTTTCTTAGCCCAACAGCGGTATCTCCTATCTGTCAGCAGAAACAATCCGCTTCTATCCCTGGCTCTTGTGGATTTACGAGATTTTATTAATTCACTCGCATTCGTGGATTCAAATCTTCACGTTACACAAGTAGATAAAACAACATTTACTTTCTGCTTTTGTTTTATCGTTTTAAGCATTTTAGGAATTAAAACTTCTGAATTCAAATTTTGTTTCCGTGGTGTATCAGCGTAGGGGACTGGGTTTTAATACCTAGCTGAACTTTTAAAAAAATATATCTAAACTAGATAAATAGCGGCAGTGACAACTTGTTGAAGAAGTGGCCGCTGACTTGAGCACTCCGCATTCTTAATCTAATAGCTGAAGAAATAGACTTTTTTTACGACACACAGAGTGAATTCATAAGAACAGCATTATTTTTAATATGCTTTGTATTAATATATGTGTTTATGATATGTACATATATTATATATTAAAGTAGGAGACTTCACAAAGTCACTACCTCGTTTATGTGTTATTGCATACCCTTTCATTATAAAGTTCCAAAAAATATTCAAGATTAACCCTTACATAGATTTAAAGAGAAGTTGTAGCCCCGTGGTTATTGTGCATATCATACGATATCGCAGGTTTAGCGCGCGTGGTCGATAAAAGGATGGGTGACGGCCGATCATTTATTTCTCGCGACGACTTCCATGCGTTAAGCAGTCGGTTCCTGAAAATTCTGACATCCACCAACCAGCACTGGGCCAGCTTGGTGGATTACGGCCTAAATCTCCTGGTCATCTAGGAGAGAGACTCATAGCCCTGCAGTGGGCTCATTACAAATCGTTGTGATGATGATGATGAGATTAAAAGATATAGTAAAACAAAAGTCATGTGAAAAGGGCTAGGTACTATAATATAATATATGAATACATGGAAGATAAAACTCCTTCACTGTACACTGTTATAATTTTTTTTTTGAAAAGATGATTACTGTTGGGTTTCTAAGCGCTTTAGCAGATCGACTTTCCGAAGTTATGGTACATTCCGAAGTTATGATCAATCTGTAAATTATTTGACTTAATTCAAGTGTGTAGTTATAACACACAAAAATGAATGTTTCATCGAAATGCATAATACATTGTGTACATGTGAATACATTGAAACACACAAAAACATCGTTTACATTTCATTGCAAACTATATTGTGTTCATAGTTTTGGTAAAAATCTATATTATGTACAAAGATTTAAAAATAGTAAAGGTTTATAAGTGCATACATTAAAGCGCAAAAAGTATTGTTTCCATTTCATTGCAAACTATATTATTGTGTACATATTTTTGGCAAAAATCTACATTTCGTAAAAAGATTTCATAATGCAAAAGTTTTATGAGTGTATACATTGCTTTGGAACTGTATTGAATACATGTTATAGAACTTGTAGCATATACATAAAAAAGACTTCACGAACGTGTAGAATTCACTGATGTTGTTTAGTATACCTCCTTATGTAGAAAATGTATACCTGGTTTTGGAACAGTCTTCTAATTACATAATTTCGAGGACAAATTGAGACACTTTTTTTTGGAAATTAATGCACGAGACCGTACACACATTCCGGCAAGTAAATAATTATTTATTCATCTGAATGTGCTAGCATGTAGGTTCACGAAATGGAGACTAAACGTAAGCAAATTTTAATATTTTTTTAACGAAAATTTTCATACATACATACGTAATCTCACGCCTGTCTCCCTATGGGGTAGGCAGAGACAAGGGAACACCAATTGCTTCGATCCAGACATACCTCTTTCGCTTCCTCCACGTTCATTATAGTTCGGCCGTTCAGAGATTGCGTTCCTGACACATCGCGATTGAACTGACGACGTAACTTTGTAATGGCGTTGCAGTTACGAAAAAAAATATTTTTGCTGGTTGTTTACCGTTTTAACAATTGATGAGAATTAAAACAACATTATTATATCAATAATCAATGAATTTTATAATTTTGTGCCAAACTGAGTGTCAAATAACTTGGTAAACAATATTTTTCAAAATCTATACTGCGCTATTACAAGGTTATGTCATAGCTTTATATTTGTAGTGCTGTGCTAACAATAACAGGCTATAACAGTATCGTAATCTGTTCTTAAACAGGTATACTTTATGAAATAATACGTTTTGTTTTTCTTTTTAAGAGTTTGAAAAAAATGGACTATAAGATAACTTTTATTAAATTAAAAAATAAAACTATGACCAAACCGAATGCGCGAAAAAAAGTTGTTTACAAGCAAAAGGCATTGACGCAAATATGCAGATGCTAAAAGTAGAGCTAATTAAATTAGTTAAAGAAAATAAAGTGGCAAATGTGCGATACAAAATCGATGAACTGGCTCTGGAGTACGGTCATCGCGTTCTAAGAATCCCATCGTATCATTGCCAATATAACGCGATTGAGCTAATATGGGCTCAAATAAAAGGTTACGCCGCCCGTCACTATACTTCCCCGCCATTCAGCACGAAAAAGATGATGACCCTATTAAAAGAAACCTGCGGGGAAGTCACTAGAGATGACTGGGCAAAGGTTGTTGAAAGACTAAAAACCTGATTATGGAACATTTTTACCGAGATATCAGGATTGATTCTGTTATTTATAATAAAATAATTATACATGTAGGCGAAGATGATGATGAAATCGCTACCTCCTCAAGCGAATCGGAGTCTGATTAATATTCTGTACGCACATTCAATTTAATGTACTTTATTGCATAGAAATACAGATTGTAACTTTGTAACAAAAAATAAATAAAACAATTTTATTATATTTATATTACCTTTTTTTGGTTTCCACTTAAATTACTAAAATATAAATTTTAAATGTTTCCGCCAATTTAAAACGAAAATAATCTTAAAAATAACGCGGCGTTTCATTTTGGAGGAACGGTAACGAACTCAGTGTTATTTTGTGCCCATCACTAGTCGTGACTAACTGATAGGTGTCAGGAACGCATTCTCTGAACGGCCGAACTATAATCTTTTCATACATGACCGCCGCGCCGGTTACGGGTACTTCTACGAAAATTTAAGCTTAATTAAAGCTTACACTCTGTTTTAAAAATATTGGTGAAACAAGAGTTTAATAATAAAATAAATAATAAAATCATTTATTTCAGGCAACATAAGAATAGCACAGGATGTTTTTCATATTATTTCATAAGGCTTTTCATACATATGAAAACTTGAAAATTACAAAATATTAATTAAATAAGACTTATTTAATAATAAAAACTTTAAATAAGTATTTTTATGCTTCTCTAACTTTGCAGAAAGACTGTAACTTCGTTTGCGTCGGGCGATAAAAGCAAGCGTATCTAATTAAAAAGCAGACACTCCGAACGGACGTGTGTAATGAAGTAGAAAACGTACACCACGTTGTGATGGAATGTTCCTATCGTTTAAACAAGAGACTGGCTAGTAAAAAGATAAAATTTAAATTGTAATGTAGGCGAGCTGTATTGCGTTCTTGGCTTTCCAACTTAATTCTTCTGAAGATATGTATGAATGAATAGCTCTAATACTGGGGACGCAAATATCCTGATAACATGAAAATTTGTGGTATAACGATATAACATAATATATTATTACAATATTCCCAACTGCATTGATACAAGGTTAGAATTTTCGAACAAATTCGTATTCAAATTTCGAGCTCGCAGTAATGCATTCTTCATTTTCTTTTACCACTGTTTTGTCATATGAGCCAAAAACATCCCTTTGCATTGTTTAATATCCTCTGCAGCTCTTTTTGAAGATAATCTGTTCAGAATGATAACTCTGATTTTACATTTCCTAGCTTCTTTCGTATCATCAATTATTATCTAGCCCCTTGTGCTATCTTATCGTCCATATCATTTCTTTGCCACGAGGTTACATTCCCTTATAATTGCCCACAGTGAACTAAACAGAATGAAAATGTTACTTTTATTTGATTTGAGTGCCTTAATACTTTCTTTACTCGGCTATGATTCAAAAGTGTTGGGCTGTTGTTTAAAATTATATTCCTAATTTACGTTTTCATAATAAATTTTCTAAGAAATATTCCATATTGCTAGTCTTCTTTATTCAAAAAACTTCTCCGCAAAATCAAAGTCTCAAGACCACGTTGATGATTTCAGCCAATCTGTCAGTTTATCCCCTTGCGAAGATGTTGAATATTAAAGTCAGAAACAAACATGCTTTCACCCGAACACAAATCTAGTAAAACTAATTAACTAAAGTCTAACTTTCCACATCATTCGCTGCTACTGTTGTGTTTCCATCAAATATGAATCGTTTATATCCGATGAAGTTTCGTTTAGGTTCCTTTGTAGAGGTAAATTTTAGATGGCCAAAGTTTTAAACTGTTTCGAATAATTTCGGCAAATTTTGGATTAAGTTGATACTTTTTTTAAATTTTGGACGCGGTTTTTAGAAGTATGTTCAAATTTTATGAACAGAACTTCACCTACAGATTTTGAGTATGTTTCTGAATGAAATAATATTGTCGTTTACCTACTTACTGAAAGTCTTTAATATTAACGGCAAGCTGAAATAGCATACGATATCAGTCAGTAAAATTTTATCGTTTTATAGAATCGAGTATAAGTGACAAAATTGTTGCCAAATATTTTGGATTCTATGAAATTGCAAAGGACAATGATATATGACATTGTTGACTTGCAAGCAAAACAGTAGACGAAGCACCGCTACATAAAACAATTGGGGCCTAAGTTTTGCCTTAAATGACAAATAAAATATATATTAGTATGCGTCAAAATCAAAAGTGTAGCACTTTAACAAAAAAAGAACCTTAAAGTAGATTAGATTGAATTCACAGTTTTATAAATCACGATCATCATCAC
The DNA here is from genome assembly GCA_944452665.1 of Stenoptilia bipunctidactyla. Classification (NCBI taxonomy): domain Eukaryota; kingdom Metazoa; phylum Arthropoda; class Insecta; order Lepidoptera; family Pterophoridae; genus Stenoptilia; species Stenoptilia bipunctidactyla. Next base: position 28,746,673 of record OX101727.1, on the reverse strand, counting down.
GACTCTTGGTAATGAGCCCACTGCAGGGCATGAGTCTCTCCCCTGGGTGTAATTATTCACATAGGCCATAATTCACCAAGCTGGCCCAGTGCTGGATGGTGGATGTCACGATTTTCAGCCATTATTACAAGTTTTTGCAAGTTTTTCTTGATATACCCAGATTGTTAACCTTTGATTTATTAATAAAAGATTCGTAAGTATAGATACCTTATTATAAAAAAAAACACACATTCTTCTTAAACCGAAAAATATTATTTTAAATGAAATTTGTAAGATATTCAAAATTTCAGACTTGATCTTACGAACGCAAACCTAATATCAAGCAAAGTTCTCAAGACAAAGCTTCTTTAATTGCTTGCTTAGTTCATATAAACGACGACGGCGTAGTTCAATATTGGAAGATGGGTTTAGGTAACTGGAGTTTTATGTTTGATAGTTCCCTGCTACTTTAACCAATCGAAAAACGGTGGTGCATTGAATAGGTACGGCTTTCATTGAATCGATTGACCCTTATGAATCCATCACGTAATGGTGCGTACAGATTGCTGCAACGGAACTAGTATTGAAACATCCTGCGTTTGTTGTATTTGGACGTGTAAGGCGCACGCGAGCACGGTCCGTCGCCACACATGTTCTATTCAATCGACTTCCAAAAAGAAGAGGTTATCAAATCGTGTGTATGTTTATTACGTGATTATTTTGTTAATTATGAATTGATTTTGATGATTCTTGTTTCATTTGATAGACTAAAATACGTCAGAGGTGGTCCCAAGTTTCATGGAAATCGATTACGTAGATACTTAAAAAACCAGGGTTTAAAAATGTCAGTGAAGTCGGTTTTTTAAAGTTCTGCATTTGTTAATTATCTCTCTCCGTGATAATTGATCACACAAAGTATGGACTCCGAAGACCCCATTCGTGACCATCGAAGACCTCTAATTTTTATCAGAGCTTCAGCAGTATTATACATACCTATATTGAAACAGCCATAACTACTAAGCGTAGAGAGCTGAGAAAGCTTAGAACGTACATTCCTAGAGAGATGTTGAGGTACGAGTGCACCAAAGAAGGTAACCCGAAATTCTGACGGGAGCGGGAAACATATGACTTTTTAATTTGTATGAAAACCTTATTAATTGAGTGCACCGATGTGAAACTTGGTAAAAAAGGTCGTCAATGGGTGTCTGGTTTGGTGAATTATAACAAATTAATAATTTCAACATTGACATCATGTTATCTAGGCCAAATTAAGTGTCCTTAAGAACTTCTATGGATACTAGATAGACAATGTTTATTCGCGTATGGATTCATGAGCAAATGCTAATCTTTGTATAATATATCAACTCACGAAGAAACGCCAAAAACCTCGACGTTGATGGCGCACAGAATTGTATAAAAGGCGAGAAGGCTTACAATTGATAAAACAAACATTTTAAAATTCTGGTTGCTTACATTTTCACTGCTTTTCTAATTTTAAATTCCGCTTTTGGACGTGTGAAGGTTTAGACTATATTTTATAAGAAATTCCTTTGGAGTCGAAAGTTGCCGGGTAAAACTACGCGCGGAAGCTAGTATCTTATAAAATGGCTAAAATAGCGGTACTTCTACATCAAACTCCGATTTAAAAGAAAGTTTTGCACTATGAGCTTTATTTTATACCAAGCATCTAATTTCCAATTATTATATTTCAAAATTATAATTGGATCGTAAATAAGTCTTATTAAAAAGTATTTACTATAATCACCAGAAAACGCAACGTAATTTTAACGTTGTTGAAATTTTAACTGATGCATAAAATTTGATCCCTAATTTACGTTTTCATAGTATATTTTCTAAGAAATATTCCATAACGCTTGCTTACTTTATTTGAAAAAGTTCTGCCCAAGGTCTCTAAACCACGTGGCTAAGGTATCACTTTGATGATTTCAGCCAATCTGTCAGTTTATCCCCTTGCGTAGATGTTGAATATTAAAGTCAGAAACAAACATGCTTTCACCCGAAAACAAATTTAGTAAAACTAATTAACTAAAGTCTAACTTTCCACATCATTCGCTGCTACTGTTGTGTTTCCATCAAATATGAATCGTTTATATCGCGATGAAATTTTGTTTAGGGTACCTCAGTTGAGGTAAATTTTAGATGGCAAAAGTTTTAAACTGTTTCGAATTATTTCGACAAATTTTGGATTGAGTTGATACTTTTTTTAAATTTTGGCCGCAGTTTTTAGAAGTATGTTCAAACATTATGAACAGAACTTTACCTGCAATTATGAGTATGTTTCTGAATGAAATATTGTCATTTACCTACTTACTGAAAGTCTTTAATATTAACAGCAAGCTGAAATAGCATACGATATCAGTCAGTAAAATTTTATCTTTTTATAGAATCGAGTATAAGTGACAAAGTTGTTGCAAAATATTTTGGATTCTATGAAATTGCAAAGGACAATGATATATGACATTGTTGACTTGCAAGCAAAACAGTAGACGAAGCACCGCTACATAAAACAATTGGGGCCTAAGTTTTGCCTTAAATGACAAATAAAATATACATTAGTATGCCTCAAAATCAAAAGTGTAGCACTTTAACAAAAAAAGAACCTTAAAGTAGATTAGATTGAATTCACAGTTTTATAAAAACATCATCATCATCACGACTTTTTGTAGCAGCCCACTGCAGGGCATGAGTCTCTCCCCTGGGTAATTATTCACATAGGCCACAATTCACCAAGCTGGCCCAGTGCTGGATGGTGGATGTCACGATTATCACGATTTTCAGCCATTATTACAAGTTTTTGCAAGTTTTTCTTGAGATACCCAGATTGTTAACCTTTGATTTATTAATAAAAGATTCGTAAGTATAGATACCTTATTATAAAAAAAACACAAATTCTTCTTAAAACAAAAAATATTATTTTAAATGAAATTTGTAAGATATTCAAAATTTCAGACTTGATCTTAGGAACGGAAACCTAATATCAAGCAAAGTTCTCAAGACAAAGCTTCTTTAATTGTTCGCTTAGTTTATCATAAACGACCTCGGCGCAGTTCAATATTGGTTGGATGTAAAATTCAGGTAACTTGAGAATTATATTTGATAGTTCCCTGCCAATTTAACCAATCAAAATACGGTGGTGCACTGAACCTACGGCTTTCATTGAATCGATTGACCCTTATGAATAAATCACGAAATGGTGCGTACAGATTGGTGTAATGGAACTAGTATTGTAACATCCTGCGTTTGTTGTATTTGGTCGTAAATTCATCATCATCATCATCCACAGCCTATAGTCGTCCAAATTAACAAATTAATATTTCCATTAACATAATATTATCTAGGCCAAATTAAGTTTTCTTAAAAATTATGGATGCTAGATAGACAATGTTTATTCGCGTACGGAGTTATGAGCAAAAGCTAAACGTTTCAGAGCAATATTCTGAAATAATCGAAAAATAATTTAAGAATTTCTTAGTATAGAATGCTCTGATTTCAAATAAAACATCGTCAGCTCAGCTGAAGCGCAATCTGCTGGTGAAGGATGAATGTTTGTTCCTGTACTGACTATAGTAATTAATTCCAACTACAGCAAACACAGTATAGCGGTAATCCCAAGAGTATCCGAAGTCTCCTGCACTTCACTCTCAGAGAATATATGACAGAGGATATTTCTGTGTGATAGACAAAATTTAGAAAAAAGAAAAATATGCTTGAAGCCAATACACTAGTAGCCTCGTACAGCATCCAAACGTGTGCGAAAAAGTATATTGAATTTAACAAAAAAAACTATGTGAGAGTCGGAAGCACGCATGAAGGGCCCGTAGGTACATCTGTCATGACAATATCACTCCCATTATGACCTAGAAATTGGATAAGTACTTGCGCGCTTTAATATGCAAACAGCGCCATCCAGTGTCTATGGTAGGAATCTGATTTGTGTCTGTTGTATGGGAGCCCCCTTACATTTATTTTTTGTTGGTTTTGCAATCAGAAATAGTTCATCCGTAAAAATTTCTTCTGTCTAACTATTACGGTTCATGAGATAAAGCAGATATTCACGACGGACAGGCGGACAGCGGAACCTCAGTAAAGTAGTTACCACAGCAACCGATTGACCGACGACGGTCGACGGACGAATGGATCAGTCGAAGTCGATCGATAGTGTTTACTAGGCCAAATAATACGAACGACGTCGTTCGTTTGTTGTGGTGACGGTCCCGTTTTACTCTTAGGGTACAGGACCCTAATAACCAGTAAGTTAAACCGCATAAAATCCATACTAATATTGTAAACCTCGAGGTTTTGTTTGAACGCGCTTGTCTCAGAAATGGGCATTTGATATTGGAAAAGAATTTTTACTTTTGGGATCTCAAAAGCATAAATACTTTTCCAATTTCAAATTTTGTTTTTGGACGGATGAAGGTGTAGGCTATTTTTTATATTAGGTACTAATATTAGTAATGTGTAAGTTTAGATGGATGTCTGGATTTATGGATGATTTTTTTTTAATCACGGGGAACGGCTCAAAGGATTTGGATGAAATTTAGCATTGTGCCAGTGCTAGGGATATTATAAATGTGAAAGTTTGGATGTATAGATGTATGGATGTTTGTTCCTCAATCACGGGAGAACGGCTCAACGGATTTGAATGAAATTTGGCATAGTGATAGTGTACAGTCTGGAATAGTACATAGGCTACTTTTCATCCCGATATTCCTGAAAGATTCAAAATCGCGCGGGTAAAACCGCGCAAAACAGCTAGTATTTAAGAAAGAAATTCTTTTGGAGTCGAAAGTTGCCGGGTAAAACTACGCGCGGAAGCTAGTATCTTATAAAATGGCTAAAAAAGTAGTACTTCTACTTCAAACTCCGATTTAAAAGAAAATTTTGCACTATGAGCATTTTATGCCAAGTATTCAACTATTATATTTCAAAATTTATTTATTATAATTGGATCGTAAATTATTCTAATTAAAACGTATTTCCTACAATCACCAGAAAACGCAACGTAATTTTAACCTATCTGTTGAAGCAATATCCTTCCCATTTAGTTTAATTTTGTTAATTGCTGCCGCCATTGTAAATATTAATTGTGGTAACAAAGCCCTGGACAACATTTTAGTCCAATTTACGAGTTAAATAATGTTCAATGATTTGGCAATATTTGGATAAGTGACTATCTGAAATAATCACATATGGGTTTGATTGTATAAAGCACACATATTATGACAAACACATTTAGCTTCAATTCGCTTGGGACGAATATTTTTTAGAGGCACAATTTTATATATAATTGTTTAATTTATGTGCAGGATTATGGTATATTATTTTTACTGTCAATGTAGTCATTGCGTGGCATAATTAAGCGCAGAATATTCTTACTTCATGCAAAAATGTCTTTAAAGTTTGTTACTCTATGTCTATTGACTTAATTAAAAAGGAAGCTATCTTTGTAGTTTTTACTCACTTCCTTAGTGCAGACTATCTTGGAAACATTTTTAATAACCAATACTGATTATTTGTACTGTACGAAAACATTACGATAAAGGATTCGAAACAATGACGTTATTTAATTTTAAAGTTACTACACATGTAGGTTACAAGGATGCAAAAAGTGGACTTCCTACAAGTCATTCCTACAAGCTTTATGCAGACTACGTATCGTATGGCAGACAATCTGTGTTGCTATCGAACAATTGATCAACGATTTGTACGACATACAAATTGGCGGAATAATTGTTGCGACATACCAACGAAGCTTCGACAAAACGTGCAGCCGTGGAATTCAGATGCAAAAATAAACATATTTATCTGACTTTATTGGGTCATATAACTGGATTAGGTATTTCATTCTAATCGTCTTTATGTAATTGTATTTTAATATAGTGATTAGGTTAATATGTTTATCAAATAAACATATTTAATAAAAAAATAAAATCCTGAAAACAAAACAAAAACAACGTAATTAATATTGTAATTTGTAAGCACATATTTATTTAAGATCATTTTAAAAGGTTTTCCTCGATCCGATTGTTTAACATCTGTTTATTCTCAAAGAATTTAAAGAAGTTCAATATATTATATCAGATTATAGTATATTTAGGCTACTCAGACATTAAAATCAAGTCTTTTGCAGATAGTTCCAAAAATGAGTGAAAAATATGTGTTCATAGTAAAATCCTAGAAGGTGACATAACTCAAAATCGGTAAATTTTAGGAGGGATGTTTTTAAATTAAAAAAAATTCGTTTTGACCTACTCTACATCCCATCAACAGATGCGGGTCCAATAACAAATAATCCTGTATAATTTTCAGTAACCTACATTCAATACATTACGATTTCTAGGTTCTCCCTTGCAGTGATATAACTTATGATGTATTTTACTACAAATTCCAGAAAATGACCGTGGCTATTAAATAAGGGTAAATAGCTGCCTTTAAACGTATCAATAAGAGTGACAAGGGTCAAAGTAAATAAAAATATTTTTTTTATGAACGGAATATCAAACAACGTATATTTCTTCCATGCTGGACTGGAAGCGAAAGAAAAACGTAGAATGTGCCAGCTGCTTCTCTTCCCGGGCATACTGTAAAAAAACAAATAAGGGACAAAGTTTTTAATGACGTTTTTGTGGGCGATAGGCTGACCCCCTGTCACTACAATAGTCTCTCTCCATCTTTATAATACCTCAAAATTTTGGTCTTGTAACCTCTGGTGTTCTGCCTACCCCATAAGGGACAGGCGTGACGTTATGTATGTATGTATGTATCAAACAACGTTTGCATATTTCTGCCTGGTAAACTAAAGTTAAATAGTAACAAACACATATTTATTTTTCACCCTGTATATTACACATTTAACAATAAATAAATTAAAAAATTACACAAAATATCAAGTCTACATGACGTGCTTATTTAAAGTTACTACATATTTAGCGAAAACATTAAAAAAACATTAGCAGTTTTGCAGTGTTTCACTCGCGCCACCACCGTACTCTTGTTTACTTCTACAATAGGTAGTCTCTTTTTTATTTTAAGATGAATTGAAATGTTCGGTAATTCAATGAAAACTTAGGTAATTTAGCAACTGACAGGAAGTTTAGTTTAATAAGGCTAAGGCAAGTTTGATTCGTCTACGAGACGAAATTAACTTTGTTAATTACCAATGTTGTACCGCTCGTGTAATTCCCGTGAAACAGGCTCGTTTCATAAAGGAAGTTTAACGGAGGTTTAAAATTTTATTCTGTTTTAATTGGCTATTGCGAAACCGGTCCTTTAATTGCTGGTATAATATGTTTTATATTTGATGTGCAAGTTTGCATTGACGATCACTGAGGTTTGAAGGGAATGTAAAAAAATACTGTTTCGGTTTGAAACTGGCTTTTAATGTTTGCGGTTGTTACGAGAAAATTAGTATCAAAAGAGTTTTAGTTTTGAAATTATTAATTAATTACTTAGAAAATCACTACCAACCCTAGGGTTGCATATTAGAAAATCAAAACTTTCTCGAGCAAATTCCAAAAGAACAATAAATGAAATAACAAAATTTAAATGACCTAATGTTTTATTTAGAATAATTTTAGAATCCCAATGTATGTGACATCAAATGAAAAATTGATCAAAAGTTGCTAGATGTTATTTTAAAACAGCAAATCATTACTAATTAAATTACATAATCACAAATGATTTCTTCTTCAGTTAAATATGATTTTAAGTTTGGTGGTGGAGGACTACTTGGTTAAGGAATTGACAATGTCGGGGTTGTAGTAGAAGTCTGCCTCGCTTCGCTCGGCCTTATAAAAAACACTCTAGGGTCGATCCATTAAGACTTCGTGGTTAAGGGCTTGACAAATAAGGTTTATGTGGAATATTGATAATTCCTCGTGTTTATTTTTATGTCTCGATATTTTTTCGGAATTTCTCCACAGCCTCGGCCGCTCCGTCTCGCCCAATGTGTGCGCTTTGTTACGGCGGGAGGGGGTCCCTCCGCGCCTTCCACGATTTCAAATGCCGTCTGACATTACCTTGGTTAAGGGATTAACAATGTTGGGGTTGTAGTTGACGATTACTATTAATATTACCTATGTACCTTTTTCAGTTAATCAATTTGATAATTAATAATTTATCCAATAATCCATTTTGAACATTGAACGATTTGGTCAATAGTGTAATAAACAATTTAAACATTGATTGATATTCCAGACTTTGGTCAGCTGAACTTTCGATTAAATGACCATCTTTATTTAAAGTTTGTTGATTTGTGCGTTGTTCTTTTGAAATTTAGCTCCAGAAAGTTTTGGTTTTCTAATATGCAACCACCCCTAGACAGGCGTGCCGCAAAACGCGACTAGGTGATTCGAATGATAGTTCCCTTCTCTGCGAGATCTAATCATCACGTACTACGTGGGAATAGTCCCCGAAAGTAAAAAAAAAATGATATTACCTAAGATCAAGTAAATAAGAAGCGTGTGGTTTTATTTGTGTAGCTAATGTTGGAAACAACGTACCTATAAGATTTGAAATTTTTATTTATATTTATTAGCCCGTTTCTGGGGACAGATAAGATCTGCATTTTTTCAAGAATTTCTGTGGGTAAAATCTATAAATATAGGTATAGTTTTAAAAACGACTGCTAATTTTCGTTTTGGCAACGAAAATATTTCACAGGCTTTAAATTTTCTAAAATTAATATTCATGTTTAATACATAAACATGAATAAATTAGCCTTTTGAAAGGATTTTCCTCGCTTCAGTAAAGTATACTGTTAATCAAGACGAAGAATTCACACCTGTTCGCTCGCAAGGAATATGAAGGAATTCATCATATGGCAAGGGAATCTAATTGAGCCAGTAAGCACAATCATTCTTCGTAAATAATGAGGTCGCGGCTGCTGTTTGGAATGAGGTTGTGGTGTAGGAAGGGTATTTTGTACAGGTTGTATCTACTATAACGTCGCGTTGTTTTGTGTGCATAGATTTTGGCCCCGTAGTATCTTGTAGTGTTACAAATTTTATACGTTCAAAGATAAAACATTACAAAGTGAATTTCATTGTACTTGATTATATTTTAAATGTAAAGTTTTGAGTTCGGCCAAAAAAAAATCGTATTCGTGATAGGAACTAAGTTTAACTAAAATATAGTTCCTATCACGAATACGATTTTTTTTGGCCGAATTTTGATTGTTCGAAAACGGTTATTTTTATATTCATATTTTTGTTTCCTATATGTTTCATTTGGCGAACGTTTTTAAGAAGTTCGAATGTACGATTTTCAAAAGTTTTTCTTTTTAAATTTACATATGTTTTAAAATTATACCGAATGTAACCGAATAATATATTGCCAGACGTTTTGGTTTTCATAATATTATTAACAATATTATGAAAACACAAAACTAACAATGATGCGCCTGACATATTTTTTTCACAATTTCTCTTGTTTGTTACATTGCTCCAATGACAACGTAGGTACGTTGATAGCTGAGATATCCGTGACGTCTCCGGCGCTTCAGGATGTGCAGCCCCTTCGCCCTTACGTAAAGAAATGCATGCACTCGTGTACGCGTTCGCCTTTAAAGTTTAAAAATTAGAGCGTGCGGGGGCTGCCCTCCCTTCGCGCTTCCGGCTTTACATTCTATTTATTCTATGGAGGGACAGAAAAGTACTGCATGGTTAAGGGTTGACCAATTCGGTTCTGTGTTCAGTTTCAGTCTCTCCTTAGCACCCCTTATTCCCCCTTCAGTTCCTACATACACACTAACTACTTCTCCTCGCTGCGCTCGTCGTCACACCTTATTTTACTTTTAGTAATATCTTTTATCCGGGGACGTAGGTCCTACCATCGTTCCTATTTTAGGCCCCATAACTACGTTTCAAAACAAAAAGTGAACAGCCGACGACATCAAAATGAATGTTATCAATACAATAATGTATATATGTAGAAGGACAAAAAAGTAGCAATATATCATAGTGAGAAACATACTTCGATATTTAATATTTCGAATTATAAAAATAGTGTAATATGAAATATCTGTCAAAAGAAAAAAAACACATTGTAATAATCGGAATAATGTTTTTTTTGCTAGTAAAATATATGTAAAATAAGTATATTGATAACAAAATGATGTAAGCAAATCAATCTAGCATTTACTGCATTCACTGCAGCGCGTCGGGCATGTTTGCGGAGAATCGAACCGCCTGCTTCCACGCAACCATGCGCACACCACCCGCCTCCTTCGTGCGCAGAGTGCGGGCCAGCTCCAACCGAGTATATTGTTAATATTATAATTCTTTATAAGTATTTTTTTTCTTATTGCTAATAATTTTTAAACAAGACTGACATTTGTATATTACTATCATTATTTTGTTTGTGGAACTGACCTAGAATTTGATTACCTACGACTGTTATTAAGACTTAAATATTTGAATTTCTATGATTTTATTTGATTTGATTGGATTTTTGTGATTTTATTTTATTTTAGTTTTACTCAGATTTTGTTTTTATAAGTTTATGTGTATGATCCTGTATATTTTTAATTTAAATTGTGATGGGTGTAAATTACCTGAAATAAATGATTTATTATTATGTTATATTAAAAAATTCATTACGTTTTCAAAGATTTGAAATTCGAAAAAAAAAACGTTTCGAAAGTAAGATAGGTTACCCTAAAATATACATAGTTATTTTTTATCTTTACGAAACCTGAAAACAGTTTCTTGTCTAACTCGGGTCACAAGAGGCTTGAAACTTGCTGAGTTTTTAAGATAATAAGTTTTAAAGATATAAACTCGACAGCAAATAAACCGCGCCACCTGCTTCCTTGGAACTCTGATCCGATTATCTCAAAAAGTATAAAACTCACAACTATCAAAGTTATATCTACAAAAAAATTGTTTCATGTTAATTGAAAAAACTACAAAGGTCAATTTTGTATTCTACACTTACCTACGGCGAACTAAAATAAAATTAGATACCAGTTTACAGTGGTATAAGTCCAATATCTGTGGGTCGTGGGAATAAGGAGATAATGGACATTTCAAAAAATATTTAAAATATTTGTTTTTTACTGTTTTGTGCCATAATTAAAAGGATAAAAGGAATAAAAAATAAAAAAAAAAACATGTTTTTCTCTTTACTTTTATTCCGCCGCATCCAAATGTAAGATAGTTTCGTCGAAAACCCACTAACTTTATTATTAACAAGACAACCATAATTGTCACAATCTATTGTTCCTTGGAAAGGAAAATAGGCGATGACTTATCTATCCACATTGCAAGTTGGAACAGAACACGTGAGGCACAAGTCGCACTTTATATGTTTGTTTAGGGCTTAAGTAAAAACTAAATTTATTTCTTTAAACATTTTAAGAAAACTCACAGCTAAGTATTTAACATAATTATAACTAAATAACGACAGTAGGCCAATTAACAGTTCCACTAATGAGCAACTGTATAATTTTAAAATCCTTGAAAATCTCTATAGAATCACTTTGATGTCCTTCTGTCTGAATCTTTTACTCAAGATAACTTGGAGGTATCAAGCTGAAATAAATATTTAATTCTCAAGCCTGCAATACTTGTGACGGAAATATACAAACTTTTATGTAAACGCAATCGAAAGGCACGTCTGCTAAAGCCGAACATTTTGATGTTCGCAAGTTAATCAAAACTTAAACTTATTTGTCAAGACGTAAGAAATTTTATTATTACAAACAAAATTAAAATATCGCAAAATTCGAAATTCACGTAAGGATCGCGGCGCATCCAGTCTGATTCATACATGACCGGTTATGTTCTGGGTCCTAGAATCAGTATAGCTATACACCACAGGTATCTCGGTTAAACCAACCTTTTGTGACTCAAATATAGTTTACTATACAATTACAGCTGTAATCCAACTAATCCAGTGAAAACAGTAAAGTCAAAAGCACCAAATTAAGTAAAATATGACAAGCGTAATTTCATATAAACTATCGAAAATATATCGTTTTAATATCGACAATCCGCATAACAGCGGCGTTTTCAGTGCAATCGACGTCGTCGCAGATTTAATATTGCAGCGTAGCCTGCGATAGTCACTTCCTCTGCTTTGAAATATTTATTCCACAGTTGTCAATTTTTAAACTTGAGCTCCAACGAAAACCTACTGAAAATTGAATGATGCTTATGTGCTAACAGTCTCGATAAATATGCAAAAGTCAATTGCTTTCTCTGTCGAAATTGTATTTTGATCGGAATGAAATTGGTTTTGAATCAACGTAAAGGCGAACGTAATACGTACTAGGTTTTAATTACTATAAATGTTTGTATATCTTATTAAAAAGAAATTTTCGACAGAAGTTTTTATTGTTAACAATATTGTTTCAGTCTTTTCTGGTATTTTTGTATAGAAGTAGTATAGGTACTTTGATTATTTTTATAATTTCTTAGATAAAAACCGTAAGTAACATTTTCACGATTCATCACAATCAGAAATAAGGATATACGCATACGAACCGAAATTATCGATATAGCCAGAAGAGTTGCAAAGCTAAAGTGGCAATGGGCAGTGTGCACCTAGAATGTATAGCGGGTGGGGCAGTGAGGTTCTTGAGTGGCGGCCACGTAGGTACTAGAAGACGCAGCGTAGTAGACCCTCCGTAAGGAGGACCTACGATTTGATGAAAGTCGCTGGTAACGCAGGATTCGGGTAACGCAAGACCGATTGGTATGGAGAACCTTGGGGGCGGAATTTATCCAGCAGTGATCGTCTTCTGGCGAAATGATTATGGTGACTAAATTACTTTTTAAACGGATTTCATCCCTTTTTACTATTTTAACCCAAGAAAGATAAGGATAAGTACCTAGTTAAACGAAGCCAAGGTGTTTAATAGGCTAATAGTGTTCACGTAATACATACGATATTCGAATTCATTTTTTATTTATGAACTAATCTAACTATTTATTAGATAAGATTCAATAATTAATAGATAGGTATAACATAAATGAAAGGGAAATTAACACAAAAGGATAAACGCAACATTCGGGTTTTTTTTACTCACGATGACGCGTAACAAATTTTGGAAAATGCTTCCATACATTGTAATCGTGTTTCCAGCTTTACTGAGCTTAATTACTGAACTCTCGTAAACAAAATAAAATAACAAACTCATTTTTTTCTTTCAAATAAGCGAGATAGAACTATACGGAGCTGTGATTTCATCCCTGTCTGTTCTATTGTGGCAGTTGAATTTCGAGTTTGAAAGCTGTTGGCTAATACCACGACGATAGGATACCCATTAATCATTTTGTTTTGACTAGAACGTAATGTCTTTTTAAGCAATCATAATAGGTTTATCTTTCTCTGCCATATTGGAATGGTATTTTTTATTTTGGACTTTAGTTAGCGGGTATTTTGAAAAGAGAAAAATATTTAAAAATAATGTTAACAGTGCAATCGAGAGGTAATAGCTGCAAAATCAAGGTAAAACCTTAATTTATTTATTGAACTCGACAGTTCGCTCGTGCTGCAGTGGTCAGGGTCACAAAGTACTTAAACGCGATATTAAGATGCTCGTATGACCTGATGGTAGCGGAAGTTGCACTATCGTAGATGGCGCTAAATGTAATTAACGACTAATTATTGTTCACACTAAGTATCTGCCTAGGGACTTTACTATCGTGTTTCTTAACCCCTTTACTTACCCTTTACTTACCCATTTACTTAGTCCTAAATTGTACTTCGTGTATGAATGTTAATGACATACTTTATTTATCGATAAAACAAAGTATGGTAGAAATGGTGGCATTCTGATAAAAACAAAAAAAAATTAACGATCTTTTTGAGTCTTGTTTATTTATTTATTTAAAAATTTACAATTAATTTACAATTTTATACAATATGAAGAAATATTGAAAAATTCAAGTACAAAGGTACAGCTTCTCTCTATTGAAATCTCTTACAGCAGACTTAAGACTGGAGAGTTTGTTCAAAATGCAATCATAATGTGTACTAATAGATAATATTCTATAAACTATTTAATTACTTATGAATATATATATTTAAACCAATATATATATATATACATATATTTAATATATATTTAAAACAATATACATTTTTAACTTCACGCCTGTATCCCTAATGGGGTAGGCAGAACACCAGAGGTTATAAAACCATCTGATGTCACGTTTGACAAATTTAGAGGTATTATTATGATGGATTGAGACTATTGCAGTGGCAGGGGGTCAGCCTATCGCCTGCAAACACGTCAATAAAACCTCAGTCCCTTAACTGACTTTTACAGTATGCCCGGGAAGAGTTTTATAATATTATAATTACTTTATACAGGGTGTCAGGTGACAAATTTTAAATACTGAAGGAGAGCACTCTGAACTCGATTCTGATCATAATTATGTATTAAAAGTATTTTTTTAATTTTTCACCAGAAATCCTTATGAATTAATAAAGAGACCTTAATACACTTCTCCCGACGCGCTGCCTCAATCAACATGCACACAGCAGTATTCCCGCCACACACACACACCACCACCCGCTAAGTATCTATTGCATTTCGCTTATGTAACCATGCATTGCGTAATGAATTCTCTAACTTTCGGTCAAGTTAGGCAGTAAATAATTAATATTTCATTTTTTATCTTCATGTATGATCTCAAACTATCACGTCCCGGAATTTTGAAAATGACCCATCAGTCATCCTGTATACTTACATAAAATACATATTGGTAAGCACAATAATTCATACTATTATTTGTAGAAGGTGTTCCTGTTAATTTCCCATAACCCTAGGGTATGAATGGGACCATGTAATAGAATCAAATAACATGTGAATCATTTTTCTATTTTTTTTTGTTTTTCTTTTTCATACAAAATAATTCAATTAATTCAAAACATCTTATGTAAAACACCTTTATGCAAAGTATAACAACGCAGCATTTTCTATCCCTTCTTTATCGCTATGCACAGGTACAGTTCGTAACACGTTTAAAATGTTTTTGTTGTTTATTGTATGGGTTCAGTGACACGCTTCTATTGATTAATGGTAAAGAGATTTTACAGGGGTGATAATTTATGAACTCATTAAGATTGATGGTATCTTGGAAATTATGCGCCTTTGAACCACATATTCTTTGGTATTGTAAAGTATTGTTTTTTAGTAAGGAACAAAACCTTAAAGTTATGGGAAATCAACAAGAACACCTTGTATAAGTCTTATTAAAATACTTTTTATAATTTCAGTTATGTACTAACTTTTCAATCTTTATGATATTTTTTGTAGTGTAGGTATATGTTATGGATGGACCAATGCGGGCATTATGAATTATCTGTAGTCGTATCGGGGTATTTGATAAATTACTATTAAAATTTCATTATTTATCACTTTGCTCGGTCATTATTATATTGCTACATGACAATTGGGCTATTTGATAAAAAAGCAAAATTTGTAATATTATGTTTACAAACTAACATGCTACAAACATTGTTCCAGAACATAGAATGGAATGTTGCCGACCGCACTGATCTTTGACCCCAAAAGAACTTTGGCTTGACAAACGGTGGCACGACAGTACCTATTTTTGATCCACAGACGATATTCAAGAACAAACACCGTACCTATATGCTCTAGGGTTTATGGCCTGTAGGCAACCTAACTATTGAAGAAAGAGTCTGTATTTTAATCGCTCACTTAGTAATTCAGTCGCACTATTAATATTTCATAGGTACCGATCATTTCGATAATTTTTAAGGTTGTAAAACAGTATCTCGTCATTAGTCGTAAAGGGGATTGGCGGCCACGGTATCACTTAATTTTAGAGTTTTCAAGCGTATCAAAACCGGGCTATATGTAGTTAATAGGTCAATATGAGACACGTTTTTTCCAACATCTATTGTTGTGATAGTTGTTGGGAATATTTAGAAACACAATAAAATCAAATTAAACTTGCCGAAAGCACATTTTTTAATTTCCCGGCAATAAAAAATAATAGTTGTAAAGTCCTACTGTCAAACTTGAATTAAGCCGCCCGCACCGCCGCCCCGTTTCAAACCTCTGGATTGGTTAATACCAGCTAATGTAATGTAATGGTTTCAAAATACGACGCCATGTTAGAAAAGACGGACTATAAATTCCTGTAATTTTTAGGTTAGATTATTGTTTTGACTTTTTATTCTCAACTTCTGTATAAATCTAATAATTATATTCTGATTACTCGTTATTTAAGCAATAAAACGCACATATTAAGTTTGAGGTACGTGAATGCTATGTGAAATAAAAGCGGTACTGACAATGTATGGGACCTTGCCATTCTTCTTTGTTTTTTTTTGGTTGCTCGTTATATTATTTCCTTATTTTTAATAATATTACTTAAATAATATCACGTCCTTGCTAAGTAATCCAAATAATAAGACTTATTATTTAAATTGCTTACAAAAATACCAATTAAATATGTTTTTTATCACTCTGCCGAAAAGGCGATTGAAATTATGTAGAATTCCCGGTCAATTTGATTATTTGAATTATTATTATCATACTGGGCATTTTTCAAAGTGCCCGGGCATTAAGTATATAATTAATCATTTGGTCCATAACATATATAAATCAGCAAATATAAAATCTAATAAACCAAAATCTAAATATTTTAGCCTTAACATATCAGCGAGATCACCTTCATCTACAACACTACATTAAATTAAACTTACGTCTATCAAAGAAGTACTCGCTTGCTTTAACGTAGTTTTTTCGTTTGAAGATTCCGAGAGGTCTGACTGCTTTCAAGCTTCAACGGGCTTGGGAGCTTTGTGCTCCGGGCACCTGGCGAGAATACAAACTAATTCTGCATACAATTTACCTCAGGGAAAACGTAATGGAGTCACTGAACACTTAAACCGATGCATCTTCATAGTTCTTTTAGGTTTCTAAGATGCAGAGTGAATAACTCTTAGAATGTAATAGATATTAATAAAATATGTGGTTATTTTTTATCGGTTACCTCACGTTTGAACTCAATCTCACCAGATCGTAAGTTAGGATAATGTCAAAATATGACAGCACACAGATATATGGATTAGCAAGAACACAGTTAGGTAAAAATAAAGGAGTCAGCAAGTAAATGTTCCAAATATACCTTTGTATAAATTCAATTTCAAAGTAAAGTCAACATACGTGCATTGGATAAACCCAATGGCAATTGGCATTTGGTTCCATGGAAATTATTTATTATAGATCGTGGGATTAATTATTTGCTGAACTAAGGGTGCATTTCAAGCTAGGCGTATGAGAGCGGAGCGGGTTGTGTATTCGCCAGAGCTCGAAATCTCTTCTCTGTATGAGAGGTAACAGTCAGAGTGGAGTTGCTATTTGTCACTGCTCTTTCCTCTTGTTTTTTTTTACTGATGAATGAATATGAATATATTGTGAATATATTTATGCTTAAGAAAAATGTACTATAGCGTCAAAGAATATTTAAATGACAAAGTGAATGAATTTGAAATTGCAATCAAAATATACATATATTTTTTTAAATAAGTTTACTGCTTACATTATAAGATAAATATTTTTAACATTGACATTATAGAATACTTTTTGACTTATTTAAATATTGATTTGACTTTTTATCTTGAGTTTGATTTATTGTGTTATATTTTTCTTGGTTGAATGACTAAGTATAATAATGATACACACGAGAGCAAAGAATTAGGCTCAGAGACAAAACGCATGATATCTCGCAAATTATAAATGCTAGCTTGATGAGGTAAAAACTGTTAAATAGATAACTAATTAAATTTTTTGCATTTAAAATGCAAAAATCTTAAAAACATTTATTTAACTAATTAAAACATAATAACATAATTTCATTTATTTAACTAATTAATACATAAATAAAATTTGTAAAATTGTTATTTAAGTGATTTTATTATTTATAAAAACAAATGAAATGAAAATGCACGAATTACACTTGATGATCACAATTACATTTATGACTTTTCTGGCACGAGAATATGATTTCCACATATTCCGTACCGTGTATTACCTCCACGTGATCTCAGGATGGATGTTATCCGATTTGGCATGCTGTACACCAGATTTCTAAGTTGGTTCTGCGGTATATTCCCCCATTCTTCTACCAGTGCTAATTTTAAATCACGAAGTGTAATTGAAGGTGGTATTTTTTGCTTTTCATGTCGTCCGACCTCGTCCCAGGCATGTTCGATGGGGTTCAGATCTAGGCTGCGTGCAGGCCATTCCATGTGCGTGATACCGACTCTTGAAGGTAATAGCCGCAGTATGGGGACGGGCATTATCGTGCATAAAGACCGGATTCTCGCACATATTGGCCATAAACGGACCGACATACTCATTTAGGATTTCTTCTACGTATCTTCTTGCGGCCAACGTTCCATTTTCTATCAGGACTAGCTCCGTGCGGCTCTCTGCAGATATTTCAGCCCAAACATGCACGGAACCTCCGCCTTACGCAAATTTTTCTTCAATGCAGGCTTATTGAAACCGTTCTCCTCGTCTTCTGTACACTCTGTGTCTCCTGTCATGCTTATACAGAATGAACTCGTCTGTAAACATAACTTTTGGCCAATCCTCTAGAGTGAAATTCAAGTGCTCACGTGCATAATTATATCTTGCAATACGATGCTCTCGTTCAAGTTTAGGGCCATTTGCTGGTCTTGATGGCTTCAAATTACTTTTGGAAATACGTCGCCTTACTGTCCACGTAATTGGATTGCTTCCTACAAGACGTACAAATTGATTTCTTAGTTCAACACCCGTGAGAAATCGATTTCTAAGCATTCTTGTGACTAAGTATCGATCTTCACGAGCTGTTGTGCATCTTTTTCTGCCTGTTCCTGGCCGGCGAAGGTTTGACCCAGTTTCCTGGAACCGTTGGAGAACACGTTGTACTGTAGATAACAATACGCCGACCATCCTGACTGTATCATGCTGACTAGTCCCGTCTTCCAGCATAGTGAGGATTCTTGTACATTCTTCAGGTGTGAGTGACTTCAATGATTTGTTCTTTCATAATGAATATTGTACACTAGGGAACCCTTTTATAACATTTTTTTGTGACAGAAAACATCAAAATCGATACATGATTTGAATTCTTAGTTCAATTTTCAAAATAAATAATAATTTTTTGATTTTCCTTTTTTTTATGTCATTTCTTAAAAAAAGATATCACTTTTTTTCACCTTTTTATATTTGGCATTAAAGAAACTTCCTACTGCTTTTTATTTGAATAAGCTAGCGTTTATAGTTTGACAGATATGCGACAGATATAGTTTGATAATGCGCTTCGACTCACTCAAGTCGCACGTCACCGCGTCATCGCCAACAGTTTAAAATGTATAGTTTCTTGCTTGTAAAATTGGAATACACGTAATTGTTTGTGGACATGAATTTTATTTTAATTCAATAAAAGGTTTCTTCATACTGGCACCCCCAGGTGGGCAATCACCACGCCGACTGCCGCGCTGCCGCGCTGCCACGTGCACGTATGTGCGCTATTGGAGGGCGCGCCCGCTGTCGTGAACCAGAGGCCAGAAGCGTGGCCGGCAGCGTGACGCCGGTAGCGTCCGTTGGCGCCGCGTCGACGATCCACGACGCCCTTGACTGGCTGCCTGCACAAGGCAGCGTCTCTCGCCAGCGCCGCCGCCACCACGTGGCCCATGTGGCCCTATTGAGCCCCGAGCAGCGTCCGCCGCATGGCGTAACCACGCCAGCAGCACTGCGTCCACGTGATTTGCGCGTCTGTCAGGGGAGTGTCGTGAGCCTTTTCCTTTTATTTTTTTCCATCATTTTTCATTATTCCTAAATGCGTCACTTCCCGCCTTTTCCATTGTCCACGCAATTTAACTTAACCTAAATGTTTTTATAGACCCACCTTAGACAGTGGTTCTTTTCATTTAAATTTTTTGCCTAGCTTTTGAAGCATATTTTTCTCGGACTGACCACCTCAGACAGTGGTTGTCTTTTCAACACATTTTTCATTGCCTAGCCCTTGAAGCATATTTTCATGGACTGACCACCTCAGACAGTGGTTGTCTTTTCAACACATTTTTTATTGCTTAGTTTTCAAAGCATATTTCCTGGACTGACCACCTCAGACAGTGGTTGTCTTTTCAATTTCAAATATTAACATAATATATTATACTTAAGATTAATTTTTTTTTTTTTTTTTATAAGTGACTAAACCCGTGTTTGACCTCAATCGCACCTGATGGTAAGTGACGATGAGGTCGAAGATGAAAGCACACGGGTTTAGGAAGGAACTGGCTCTTTATACAATATTGCCGGAACACATTACCGCCGGAGCGGTAACATTTGGCGGCAGACTTTATATAAAGGGTGGTCGCTAGCCAGGCGGACCCAGAAGGGATCCTACCACCAAGCACAAGAATATTGCACAAATATTCATAAAAGGTTTGTTGTTTTAAACCTTATTTTCTCAATTTCAAAGTCTGTTTATTAATATTTCACGTATTCATGACAAGTTACTTCCTAATTTCAAACATTTCATAATTAGAATCTCAATTTGGATAAATATTGCACAGATATTTATAACAAGTTTCTTGTTCATTGTTGTTTAAAGTCAATAAGTTCAGCTGTTATTTTATTTGAAAATTCAATCCTTCTCTGCACTGCTATTGCATTTTTGTCTGCCTAATTGCTCACACAAATTTTCATTGCATTCCAGCATTGCCCGCTAAACTCTGCTTGCATCTTCGCCTCTGCACAGCCAGCTGCCAGCTTCAGCATCTTATACAAGGGGCGTAAGCGTTTTTTCCAATTAATAAAACTTTATTTTTGTTGTTTATTAATAAGTGTTAATTCCAAGACTTTCTGAGTGTTGTTTTTTAAATAAATTAAAATGGTGTTGGACACTAAAGAATTTCTTGCATTAAAGGTTAAACGCAGTTCAATTAAGGGTCAACTGACCAACTTTAAAAATTATTTAACTACCTTAAATTCTCCTTTAACCGATCAAGTTGAAGTTAATAAACTTAATTCAAAACTTAGTAAGTTCTTGGAACTAACATCCACATTTGAGCAGCTGCAGACTCAAATAGAGGTGCTCAATGAAGATTCACTTGCTGATGAACTTCAAGAGAGGGAACTTATCGAGGATGCTTTACAAACAAGCATTGCTACTGCCCAGCAAATATTAGAGCTCTCAAAGCCTGATGTCCTTGATGTTGACAAGGCTTCCAGTTGTAGCAGCGGTAACCATAATGGCATTAGTTTTAAACTCCCTCAAATTAGGATTAACAAATTTGATGGCTCCTACTTTAAGTGACTGGAGTTTCATGACACATTCACATCTCTTATTCATGAAAATCCTAGTAGTAAGCCAGTGCATAAGTTTTATTATTTAAATTCCTATTTAGAAGGTGAACCTGCCCGCATTATTCAGAATATTGAATTTTCTGATTTAAATTATTCAAGTGTTTGGCAGCTGCTCTGCGAACGCTATAATAATAAGCGGCAATTAACTTTTTACCATATTAATTCGCTTTTAAATATCACTCCCATACAGCGTGAGTCTGATAAGGCACTTAGAAACCTGGGTGACCACATTACCAAAAATTTAAGGGCACTTAAAACCTTAAGGTCAACCCACTGAATATTGGGATAGCCTCATCATACATTTAGCTACCCAGAGGCTTGATCAGCTAACCCGTGTTAAGTGGGAGGAACATCAAGGCAGCTTATCAGAACTTCCCTCACTCTCTGACTTCAAAGATTTTTTAAGCTCTCGTGCTGATGTTTTAGAGGTCATGTTCAGATCTAAATTCGATGAACCTTTGCCGCCTAGGACTACGATTGAAAAATCTTATAATAATAAATTTAGTCACAATGTTGAACCTTCTAATCATGTGAAATCATTTTTATATTTCAGTAAACAATTGCAAGTCGTGCGTTGTTTGCCAAGGCCAGCACCCACTTCATAAATGCAGGGTGTTCATGGCCCTAGACATAGAAGAAAGATGGGCACATGTTAAAAATAATAAACTGTGTCAGAACTGCCTGCGCTCAGGCCACATCATTTCTAAATGTCACTTATATGGCAGTTGCAAGGCATGTAAGAGGCGACACAACACCTTATTACACAAACAAACAAATCATAAACATAAACAACACAAACATAATTCACAAGCAATACAAAACACACCCCCACCTTCCTCTTCTTTGGGTCAGACAGACCATAGGGATAGTGCGGAGGGAATTTCTACCACAGTCATGCATAGATAAGAATAAGTACTAAAGTATAGATGGCCATCTTATGACTTGAAAAGTACGTTAGCGCCATCTAGCGCTCTTACCCCGAACTAAATCGAACATTCCAAAGCCCAAAAAACGTAGTGCTAGCTACTTTTAAAATCATTTTTAATTTTAATTTAACATAAAAATGACAAAACAGTTTTTGTGATCGAAAAAGGGCACATTACATTATTGAAGGAAATCGTGGTCAAAATAAAACAACACACAAAATCATTTTCCATTATTTTTATTATGTCTTCTTCATCCCAATCTATTGTTTCACCACATAACAAATTGTTGACTTCATGGCACCAATTTTTTATACATAAAGAAATACTTTTTTTATAATAGCATTCTTAATCTTCGCATTATGTTTCTCACAACATACAATCAATTAGTGCTTAAGCACAAGATGAAACACAGCACAATTTTTGAGGCATTTGACAACATTTCGCATTTCGTCAATATCACACAAACAAACTTATCAGAGTCACTACTTAACAAAAAACACCAACACATCACGTAAGTTCTCGTATTCCTTCGCTGTAAAGACAGGAGGAGCTACACTCTACTCAATATTTTTTTCAGGCAAAATGGAGAAAACTATTGTTTAGATTGTGAACAAATCCGGAACAGCAAAAACAGATTTCTTTATCTGAAAAATCAGCTTATCTTAGGTAGTGTAAAAATCAAAACTAGTCGAATTAAAATATTAAGATGAACTTAACTACCCACACCGAGCGCATTTTTTTAGAGTTGAAATACTTCGAGGCTTGTCAACTAGGTGGCGATAGTATCCTTTAAAAACTTGAAATTATATGAAAGACAAACTAGCATGCAGTCATGTCGTTACTGTCCACAAATGAGACATTGTTGTCCACAGCAGTAATTGACATTGTGGATCCCGCTTCAAGGGAAAGAGTAACAGTTAGGGCACTGTTAGATAGTGGAAGTCAATCTTCCTTTATTACTGAAGCCCTGAAACTTCGCCTGCAATTAGCTTCTGAACAATTTGATTTAATTCCAGAGCAGTGTTCTGCCATTGTAAATTCAACTTCTAGCATCTATAAGTGCTCAGTGAACTTTTATGTTTTGCCTAAAATTTCTAGTATGATTCCTTAATTCCCTATTAATAACAATTTGTAAAATATTCCGACGTCTTTTAAATTAGCGGATCCTATGTTTTACAATCCAGCAGTCATAGATGTTATATTAGGTGCTGACGTGTTTTGGGACTTTCTTTTACCTGAACAGCACAGATTAGCTTCTACTAAAATCTTACTTCAAAATACTAAGCTGGGTTGGTTGATTACTGGTTCAATTCCATGCAACCAAGTTCAGAACTTAACTAAATCTAAGGATAATTTCCAATTAAAATTAAACAAATTTCACAATAACTATAGATTAAATAAATATAGACAAAAATTCAAACAAAAATTTAATCAAAATAATTAACCAAAACAGAATTATTCTGTTACATAAATTCTCTTTTATTCTCATAGGAACACATACAGTTCACTCAAAATGAGATAACAATATTAAATAAATACATTGTCACATAGTAAAGTAAATTCTATACTTAAATTCACAAATCATAAAGTATCAACCATCAGTTTAAACTTATATTATGATGACTGAAGCCTAGTATCTATCTTCATTGATAGGCCCTTGAGGGCAGGGGGGAGGTTATGTGTGATCACTTACTCACAACACTATTTTACATAGCTCATATTCACACATACACACAATCGCCTCTTACATGCAGGTCTTATTATAGCAATTATACAATATGTCTGAGCTCACTGTCACAGGAGTTGCAACTTGGCACAATGCACGGCTCAACCATTTTTATTTTATTTTTAGTGCAATTTAGGTCTTAATTTTGTGTAACTTGCTTCTTGAGATATTTTAGACACAAGTTCATTCACTTAGAGGCTGTAAGTGAATATATTATGCCTTCTGCTAGATTGCCTCTTAGATTTTTTATGTAGGAGTAAGCCTAAGTATGTTTTTGGTTTTGAAACATAGTATTTTTATTAAACATTCTGCACCTGTATTGGAGTTTGCATCTGATCAGGATGTAACCTTTTTTTTTTTGACTTGCTTACGCTCCTAACTACTATGGCTATGCAGAGGCTGGCATTTATTCTGCCATCCATATAAAAAGGATTATGGGCAATGCACTCTTAACTTTTGCTCATTACTTGCTCAGGTTGAGGCCATCCTAAATAGTCGTCCCCTCTCCCCCCTTTCCTCATCTCCTGATGATAACAAGGTGCTCACACCAGGACACTTTCTCCTTGGCAGGTCGCTGATATCCATACCGGGTCCAGACTTACTTCAGGATAATCCAGGAAGGCTGAATCGCTTCAAGCTTCTTGAACAATTGAAACAAAGCTTCTGGAAAAGATGGCAAGCGGAGTACATCACAGAACTTCAGCACCGATACAAATGGAAAAGCAGAAAGTTGGATTTAAAGCTTGGAGACTTCGTGCTGGTCCAAGAAGTAGGCCTGCCTCCAATGTCATGGGCACTAGGCCGCATAGTCAATTTGTACACTGGAGCTGATGGTGTGCCTAGAGTTGCCGATATACGCACACAGAGAGGAACCATCAGACGAGCGCTGAACCGCATTTGCCTTCTGCTTGAAGAATAACTTGAAAGCAGGCTTTCAACGCCCCGGAGGATGTTAACGCCAAATAAACACGACGGCCGGAAATTCGGCATCATTATTCGAGCATCGCGACAGCACTGCCCGCACTCCCCGTGCCCCTGGTATATAGTCACCGACGTGCTGGAGCAGCCTTCACACTTCCCGTTTGCGTTCGCTCCCGGACGATCGTGTCTGCGGCCGCTCCCGAGTGTTCGTATTGCGCTGCCCTTGTTCCCTCCCCCGCACTCGTGCGGGTCAGGTGCCAAGTTAAGCTCTTTCGGAAAGTTTTCTCTTGTGGAGGCTGTGTGGTGTCGGGGCTAATTCATCTGCCCTTTTCAGGGCGGACCCGACTGCTGCCGGCCGAAGCATCGCTGGTCAGGTGGATACGTAACCGTGACAACTAAGCCTGATCGTCCGCCGTTCACCGGCAATAGGTCCGTACTAGGTCGTTTTCTTTTTCAGCGCAGTTTGTCTTCGTAAGACTTTCTTTCAGCCCAGCATAATGTCTCATCACCCTGAGTGCATGGAACATCAATGCGAAATCAATCGTAGTCATATTCGTAATCTCAAGAGCGACAAACAAGCCCTTCAGGGATGGTCGCAAGAATACCTAAGGCAAATTGCCAAATTGAAGGAGGAATTATCAGCTCGTCCCTCGTCTTCAGATTTCAGTCAGTTGTCCTCAGACTTCAGTCAGCTGTCTTCTGATTTCAGTCAGTTGTCCAGCGAAGCGAAAAACAATCACTGGAAGCTCAACATGCAGCCGAGAAGGCTGCCCTTCTCGCCCAAATCGAGTCCTTGCGTAGGCAATCGTCCGCTTGTCCTCAGGTCGCCTCTTCTTCTCAGGCGTTCCAAACCGATTCTCCGGCGTCTCCAGATCCATCTGAGTGCGTCGAGCCGCCTTCAGATCGCATGTCGGTAGACTCCACCGCATGCAAACGGAAAACTACCCCGCCGGGTAGTGATTCCGACTCCGCTCCTTTAGTTCCAGAATCTCCTGCTCCGTTCACCGAGGTTCGCAAAAAGTCCAAGTCTAAGAAGAAGAAGCAAGATGCTTCTTCGACTTTACCTCCATCCGTTTCAGCTGCTCCAGCCGCTGTTTCTGCTCCGCAAAATGTCGCACCGGCGTCTGCTCCTGCGCCTTTTGTTCCAGCGATCCCGGCATCACAGCCTGCGTCGCAATCAGATTCGACTCCGCCGAAAGTCAAGTCTCCGCCCCCCGTCTTTCTACGGGACAAGAGCCGCTGGACCGAGGTCTCAGCTCCCTGCGGAACGCACTCCCCGAAGATCCAGTATAGTCAGGCATCCAATGTGGGTGACTCTATTAAGGTCGTTGTCTGCTCAATTTCTGATTTCAGGAATATCACTCGGCTTCTTGCTGACAAGAAGCTCGAGTACCACACTTACGCCCTCCCTGAGGAGCGTAAGATTCGTGCCGTCCTCAGGAACGTGCCGTTCGAGCTCTCGAACGAGCAAATCCAAGAGGACTTGTCTTCTCAAGGCTTCCCCGTCGAATCTGTGCACAAAATGCACAGCCGCCGAGGCAAGCAGTTCCCACTTGCGCTAGTAATCCTAGCGAAGAGCCCGCAAGCTCACCGTGTGCGGTCTCTCCAACATCCGAGTCGAAGCTCCACACAAACGTGGTTTCCCAGGTCAGTGCCACCGCTGCCAATTGTATGGTCATGCGGCGGCAAACTGCTTTGCTTCCCCTAGGTGCGTCAAGTGCCTAGATCCGCATGGGACTAAGGAGTGCTCTCGCACTCCCGAATCGCCCACAGCTCCATCCTGCGTCTTGTGCGGCCAGTCTGGCCACACAGCAAACTTTCGCGGCTGCCCCAAGGCACCGCGTGCTGCCAGGGCTACCGCGAAGCCCATCGAGAATTGGAGAGAGCGACCGCAGCCTAGCTCGGACGCTCCTCCAGTCAGTTCAAAGGTCCCCAAGGCCTTTACTCCTATCGTTTCAGGTCAGCGCAGCCGGGTTGCGACTCAATCGCAACCGGCCGCCAAATCGGCTTCCCAGTGCCAGAACGCAAAAGGGTCTCAAGACCGCATGGCGTTCTGGATCCAGCTCGCTCCCATCGACGTGATCCTGGCTTTCGGCGCCGCTCTCGACGCCAGCCCAGAGGGTTTCAACGGTGCTCTTCCGATCTTAACCAAGTTCGCTCCCCTTATCAGGAAACTCCAGCAAGCTCAACGTTTCTAAACGTAGTCCTTCTTTCCAGCATTCATATCTCAGAGTGAGTCTGATCACTCTAGATAATATCTTAGTTTGATATCTTAGTTTGATCCTTGCTTGGTGGTAGGATCCCTTCTGGGTCCGCCTGGCTAGCGACCACCCTTTATATAAAGTCTGCCGCCAAATGTTACCGCTCCGGCGGTAATGTGTTCCGGCAATATTGTATAAAGAGCCAGTTCCTTCCTAAAACCGTGTGCTTTCATCTTCGACCTCATCTTCTTTTACCACCAGGTGAGATTGAGGTCAAACGCTGGTTTAGTCACTTATAAAAAAAAAAAAAAAAAAGTTTCAGCTTTGTCATTTTGCTAATCTTAGCTTTGTTTTTCTCACTTTCAGTTCCTTTTGGTGGCAGCCGTCTGGATGCCGCTCACTACGCAGCCTCTCGCTCCAATTGGCTGTCGTTCCGACGATGACTAAGGACCTTAATCAAGGTGAGTCAAAAGGGGGATGTTTAGTGGGTATGCTCAGCCTATCTGAGAGAGTCTCCACACTGTCTGGGCATTCTATTTGCCATTAGCCACTTATGGTTAACAGCTTATAGAATGCCCATTCGTCCGTAATAGGATTCATCCTCCTCCCGCTAAAGCTAGCTTTACTGGTTAAAGCTGGTTTTAGTGGGTGCCAAACGACTTTCCTTGGCGGGAAAAAAAAAAAAAGAGTAAAGAGCAGCCTTCTTTTCCAATGCGCTTCGACTCACTCAAGTCGCACGTCACCGCGTCATCGCCAACAGTTTAAAATGTATAATTTCTTGCTTGTAAAATTGTAATACACGTAATTGTTTGTGGACATGAATTTTATTTTAATTCAATAAAAGGTTTCTTCAACTTCATACAAATTACTATTTATGTATAGTAGAAATTCTTGTTTAATTGTAGAAAGTAAGAAGTTAAGTAGCCTGTGCTGTCGTCCTTTAAGAAGTACCTCTGTTCAGCCGTACAACCATCATGACTTTATCGACCAAACATACTACCACAAGCCATTTGGACAAGAAGCCCTGTAGTGTTACCTTAAGTAAAAGCCTAAGTAACCTACTATTTAAAGGAAGATGTTAAGAGCAAATAAAAAAAAATAAAGTTATAGTTTATATATTTACAAATAAAGACTTATAAAGATGGTATAGAAAAGCACTATTTTCACTTAAAGTCCACTAGGATTTTTTTTAAATATAACACTGAGATTTTTCCAATATTTATATGTACAGAAGTTTCCAGGTTATCCACAGTTCCAAAAGGTTTCTTTAGTTATATATATAGCGGCTCAAAAAGATATTGTAGTTATATTATACTATTTCATTTTACTTTAGTTATTAGTATTTTTAGTGATAATCTTCAATGCCAAGTACTCTCCTCCGTGTTTTATTTTCAAAAGCCCCTAAGTTCAGCTCGCCACTCCTTATATAGCCTCGATTTCGTTCGACAGCTCGTAAATTTATTTATGTTTGAGAGGCATCCATTCTTTCATCGGCCAGCGGCTGTCACATCTCGTATCAAGGAGGTTTTAGTCTCTGGAGCAACGGTGGTGGTATGGCAAAAGTGGAGCTGATACTTCTCTTGATTCTAAGTGTGCAAGTCTCAGAATAATTTATATTAAAGTAAAAATATAAAAATTAATTGAAAAAGAAATGAATATAAAACATACTAATAGTTTATAAATTATCTGTGCTGAAAAGTGACATAAGCTACATGACAAATTTAGAGTTGAAAGGTAAATAAATATTTAGATTTCATAATAGTTTACAATAAAACATTTCCAGTATAAAATAAAAAGAAAAATAACAGGAATACTTTAAAACAATATTAGAAATGTAACAATATAAGACTTAAGATGTAAGACAACTATTAACAAAACCAATGGAATATACAAAACAGTAAGTACAAAAGTAGTTATATTACATTTTACGTGGGAATACCGTAGGTGTCTATTGTCTGATTATATGGGATGAGTGGTGAATATGTAAAGAGTACTGTAAGAGTACCTAACGGAGTAGTGTTTAAAGTAAAGTGTAATAGATAAGTAAAAGTAGAAAACAAGTAGAATGACAAAAAAAAAGTTTATAACCAAATGAAGCCGAAAAAAAAGGTACCTATCTAAAGTGGTGTTTTGGAATTTAGGGGAGAGCACGACTAAGGGAATTTACGTTGGGCGCCAAACTGTAGTGTTACCTTAAGTAAAAGCCTAAGTAACCTACTATTTAAAGGAAGATTTTAAGAGCAAATAAAAAAAAATAAAGTTAAAGTTTATATATTTACAAATAAAGACTTACAAAGATGGTATAGAAAAGCACTATTTTCACTTAAAGTCCACTAGGATTTTTTCTAAATATAACACTGAGATTTTTCCAATATTTATATGTACAGAAGTTTCCAGGTTATCCACAGTTCCAAAAGGTTTCTTTAGTTATATATATAGCGGCTCCAAAAGATATTGTAGTTATATTATACTATTTCATTTTACTTTAGTTATTAGTATTTTTAGTGATAATCTTCAATGCCAAGTACTCTCCTCCGTGTTTTATTTTCAAAAGCCCCTAAGTTCAGCTCGCCACTCCTTATATAGCCTCGATTTCGTTCGACAGCTCGTAAATTTATTTATGTTTGAGAGGCATCCATTCTTTCATCGGCCAGCGGCTGTCACATCTCGTATCAAGGAGGTTTTAGTCTCTGGAGCAACGGTGGTGGTATGGCAAAAGTGGAGCTGATACTTCTCTTGATTCTAAGTGTGCAAGTCTCAGAATAATTTATATTAAAGTAAAAATATAAAAATTAATTGAAAAAGAAATGAATATAAAACATACTAATAGTTTATAAATTATCTGTGCTGAAAAGTGACATAAGCTACATGACAAATTTAGAGTTGAAAGGTAAATAAATATTTAGATTTCATAATAGTTTACAATAAAACATTTCCAGTATAAAATAAAAAGGAAAATAACAGGAATACTTTAAAACAATATTAGAAATGTAACAATATAAGACTTAAGATGTAAGACAACTATTAACAAAACCAATGGAATATACAAAACTGATGGTTTTTCATTAAAGGATGATAATATTAAATGATACTGAATAAAACGACTTGAGTTGAGAGCGGATATAAGTGCACATTTAATCTTCATTAGCGGGAAAAAGGAACAGACAAGAACAAAAGTAAGGTTAGCTAAGTACCACTGTCAACATGACACTTCAGTGACATCAGGTTGCGTTCTCAATTCCTAACACTCCCTCCAGAACGCAAACCCATCTTATTTATACAATATAAATGTTTTTCAAAAGTAACACCCTTAGTCAAATTATCAGCAACCATTTTACAACCATTTACAAATAATAATTTTACTTTAGCTTTAGCAATATTTTCTCTAATAAAATGTAATCTTATATCTATATGTTTAGTTTTGGATTTATAACAGTCTGTAGATGCTAGTTTTATTGCACTTTGGTTATCACTATATATCACTAACGCACTGCCCTGGCCTTGGCCGAGTTCTTCTTGAAGTTGCTGAAGCCACAAGGCCTCTTGAATTGCAGACGCCATCGCCATGTATTCTGCTTCTGCTGTAGAGAGTGCCACAGTCGGTTGCTTACAAGAACTCCAAGATATGCAAGCATTCTGAAAAATAAAAGTATAGCCAGTGCATGATCTCCGATCCAATGGATCCCCAGCCCAGTCAGCATCACAATACCCAGTTATTTCTCTCAAGTTTTCTTTCACAAAACATAACTTAATGTTTTTGGTTCCCTGAAGGTATCTCATGATCCTTTTTACTCCTAGCCAGTGTTGTATTCCTGGATCATTACAATATTGACTCAATTTATTTACTGCAAAAGTTATATCAGGTCGAGTGACTTGTGCCAGATATAAAAGACAACCCACAGCTTCTCTGTATGGAAAATTTCTATCTTCAATTTGAGTATTCTTATCAAACTTCATATTTACCTCTATTGGGGTTTGTACTGGTCTGCACTCAGACATTCCAAAGCGTTCTAATATTAGGTTAATATATTTTTCTTGGTCTATCATGATCACACCTGCCTCGCGATTTCTGTTTATATTTATACCAATACATTGACGCATCTCACCTAGGTCTTTCATGTTAAATTCCAACTTTAATTTTTCCTTGATATCTGAAGCTGTTTTCTTATCATTTGTAAAAATCAAAAAATCATCAACCCACACTGCAATAAAAATCATTTTTAATTCATTTACCAAATAATAGATACATGGATCAATTTTTGATCTTTCCAATCCAATTTTAAGAAGAATTCTATTTAATTTTAGATTCCATTGACGGCTTGCTTGTTTGAGCCCATAGATTGATTTATGGAGGTGACATACATGTGCATTCTCTTCAAAACATTGTGGTTGTGACATATATATATCTGTATCTATATCACCCTGCAAAAAAGCACTTATAGCATCCATCTGATTCATCTCTAGGTCATATTTAGCAGCCAGAGCAAACAAAAAACGAACTGAGGTATATCTTACCACTGGAGCATAGACCTCGTCGTAATCATTTCCTTTTCTTTGAGCACACCCCTTGATTACCAATCTTGCTTTGAAACGAATGATTTTTCCTTTCTCATTAGTTTTACCTTTAAATACCCATTTACATGGCAGTACTCTTTTGCCAGGTGGAGGCTCTACAAGTGACCAAGTTTTATTCTTTATTAAGGAGTTATATTCTTCCTGCATGGCCTCCTTCCAATTTTCTGCATATGGAGAGGATAAAGCTTCATCAAGAGTTTGAGGATCACTTAGGCAAAAGAAACTCACATCCTGGTCATCTGCCTTTGCATATTGTTTGTTTCTGCGGGGGCGTAAACTTGTAATACGTGCTGGAGTCATAGGGTCAACTGAAACCTCTGGAATGTAAGATGGATCATCATTGTCATCAGACAAATATTCATCACTTGAAGAATGGTCTAAGCCGCTTTTCTTTTCGTTTAATGGTTCCTCTAAGGTTTCTACAGGTGAATGCGTCTCAGGATCACTGTTTTGTGAACAAGGTAAGTACAGAGTATTATCATATTTTTGTTCATTTTCTAAAAATACTACATCTCTACTCTTGAGGATTTTATTAGTGTTTTTATCAAGAAGTCTATATCCCTTACTAGATTCACAATAACCGACAAATATTAATTTTCTAGATTTTGGGTCCCATTTTTGACGTTTTTCTTTAGGTATCTGGGTCATTACTTCCGAGCCAAAAATTCTTATATTTGATAAATTGGGTTTCTTACCAAACCACATCTCCATTGGAGTCTTACCATCAAGTGATCTTGTGGGCGACCTGTTTATTATATAGGCTGCTGTAGCTAGTGCTTCTGCCCACAAAAGTTTTGACAATTGGGCATCAAACAACATACACTTAGCCCTTTCTACCAAAGTCCTGTTCATTCTTTCGGCCAAGCCATTTTGCTGGGGTGAGTAAGGGGTGCTTGTTTGGTGCTCAATTCCATGTCTACTTAAGAAATTATCAAAATCTTTGTTACAGTATTCCTTTCCATTGTCTGACCGAACTATTTTAATTTTCTTTTCAAGTTCATTTTCTACTTTGTTTTTATAATCTTTAAATACTTCAAGAACACTTAATTTGTCTTTCAAGAAATATACATGAACCTTTCTAGTATAGTCATCAATGAAGGTAATAAAATACTTCTTACCTCCCAGTGATACTTGTTCCATTGGTCCGCATAAGTCAGTGTGGATAAGTTGCAGTGGTTGTGTAGCTCTTGTTCCAATATTATTAAAAGGTAGTCTGCTTTGTTTACCTTCGAGGCAGGTGGTACATGTGATAGGTTTATCCTGGACAGGAAATGGATTAACTCCATCTGCACACTTTGGTAGCTTTCTTACATCTGAAAAGTTCAGGTGTCCCATGCGCCTATGCCATAGGACAACATCATTTAAATTATTAAAACAAGACAGGTTGAAAAAAACTTCCCTTCTCATGTTTAACTGATACAAGTTGTTAATCAGTGCGGCTGAACATAGAAGTCTACCAGTTTGATCATAAATGTCACAAGATTTATCTTTAAAATTTACTTTACAGCCATTTTTCACCATACAACTCACTGACAAAAGATTTGCAGCGATTTGAGGAATATATAAAACTTCCTTTACCTGAATTTTAGTTTCTTCATTGTTGTTTAGCAATAAATTTACCTTTCCCATACTTTTTACTGGTAATGCTGTTTTACTGGCAACAGTTATGGTGGGTATTGGTGGATTTATAACATCATACATCCCGTCACATCTATTGGTCATGTGCATGGAGGCACCTGAATCCACAAACCAAAGGTCCGGATCTATTGTTTCTGAAGATGCTGAAAAAGCTGCAACAAAACTTTTATTTTCTTCTACTTTTTCTATTTTCTTCTTCGGAGCACGGCAATTTTTGGCAAAGTGCCCGTGCTTATTACAATTATAACATCGGGGTCCTTTAGGATACTGAACCTTTCCTGTACTGTGATGCCCATGAATATTTTTCCTTGTGAAGAATGCTGTATTGTCTGAGCACTGAACTTCCTGCAGGAGTTTTGTCTTAATGGAGTCTGCGCTGATTTTAATCCCTGAGCTTTCCAAGCCCATAATCATTGGCTTATATGTATCTGGTAAACCAGCCAACATCAGCGTTCCAAGCCATTCATCATCAATGTCAAATTTTATATTTCTAAGTTTGTGTGCAGTTGACATAATCTTATTCACATAATCGTCTACATTTCGAGAGCTATCCAGAGTAGTTGTAATGAGGTCTCTTAGCAATGCCACTCTTCTATATAACCCGCTGTCATCAAAAGCTTGTTGTAAACTGTCCCAGACATCTTTACATGTATTTGCGCTCTGTACATGTACATAGTTGGTTGGATCAAGTAGTAAAATAAGCTTCGACTTTGCCTTAATTTCTTTCTTTTCATCTTTGTTAGTCCCTTCAACACATGTCCATAGATCTTCAAGCTTGAAATAAGCTTCCACGGCGAATTTCCAACTAGCGTAATTGTCTCTTCCGACAAGTCTGTCTATATGAAAAGGGTTGTGGCCTGTGCTAGGCATTTCCACGTAAAATAAATGTGCTTCTGGCTAAGCACGCCGTTAACCTCAAAAATGTCGGCTGAATATACCGGTCGGCTTATAATTTTGGTTCTCACGGAGTCTTCTCTGATATTCAGTATCAACCACGCTCTGCTACCATGATGGTTTTTCATTAAAGGATGATAATATTAAATGATACTGAATAAAACGACTTGAGTTGAGAGCGGATATAAGTGCACATTTAATCTTCATTAGCGGGAAAAAGGAACAGACAAGAACAAAAGTAAGGTTAGCTAAGTACCACTGTCAACATGACACTTCAGTGACATCAGGTTGCGTTCTCAATTCCTCAATTCAAGTAAGTACAAAAGTAGTTATATTACATTTTACGTGGGAATACCGTAGGTGTCTATTGTCTGATTATATGGGATGAGTGGTGAATATGTAAAGAGTACTGTAAGAGTACCTAACGGAGTAGTGTTTAAAGTAAAGTGTAATAGATAAGTAAAAGTAGAAAACAAGGTAGAATGACAAAAAAAAAGTTTATAACCAAATGAAGCCGAAAAAAAAGGTACCTATCTAAAGTGGTGTTTTGGAATTTAGGGGAGAGCACGACTAAGGGAATTTACGTTGGGCGCCAAACTGTAGTGTTGCCTTAAGTAAAAGCCTAAGTAACCTACTATTTAAAGGAAGATTATAAGAGCAAATAAAAAAAAATAAAGTTAAAGTTTATATATTTACAAATAAAGACTTACAAAGATGGTATAGAAAAGCACTATTTTCTCTTAAAGTCCACTAGGATTTTTTCTAAATATAACACTGAGATTTTTCCAATATTTATATGTACAGAAGTTTCCAGGTTATCCACAGTTCCAAAAGGTTTCTTTAGTTATATATATAGCGGCTCAAAAAGATATTGTAGTTATATTATACTATTTCATTTTACTTTAGTTATTAGTATTTTTAGTGATAATCTTCAATGCCAAGTACTCTCCTCCGTGTTTTATTTTCAAAAGCCCCTAAGTTCAGCTCGCCACTCCTTATATAGCCTCGATTTCGTTCGACAGCTCGTAAATTTATTTATGTTTGAGAGGCATCCATTCTTTCATCGGCCAGCGGCTGTCACATCTCGTATCAAGGAGGTTTTAGTCTCTGGAGCAACGGTGGTGGTATGGCAAAAGTGGAGCTGATACTTCTCTTGATTCTAAGTGTGCAAGTCTCAGAATAATTTATATTAAAGTAAAAATATAAAAATTAATTGAAAAAGAAATGAATATAAAACATACTAATAGTTTATAAATTATCTGTGCTGAAAAGTGACATAAGCTACATGACAAATTTAGAGTTGAAAGGTAAATAAATATTTAGATTTCATAATAGTTTACAATAAAACATTTCCAGTATAAAATAAAAAGGAAAATAACAGGAATACTTTAAAACAATATTAGAAATGTAACAATATAAGACTTAAGATGTAAGACAACTATTAACAAAACCAATGGAATATACAAAACAGTAAGTACAAAAGTAGTTATATTACAGCCCTTTTGCTCACTCTTGAAAATGAGACTGAAGAAATGATGTTGAAACGCTTCGGATCCAGCATCTTCTGAGTTAGTCATGTTTTTTATCGTTGTTCGCATCTGCCTTTGGTAGGTTTGGTTTAACAGACAATGAACTTCGAAATAGAGTACATGGGTACAAAATAAAACAATGTCGAAATAAAACGAACGGTCAATACAGCTAGATACCTAAAACCACAAAATTGTTGTTTTTAGCTCTTAGTTTCAGTGTTTAGTTCTTAAAAATTATTTTTATTTGCATAGCTCTTAACAATTTTCTTACAATTTTAATGATGACAGATTACATTGAAGTAGTTAAACTTGGAAAAAGTTCAGTGCTCTCACATTTTAATATGAAATCTAGTAATTAATTATTTTGGAGTGGATATTTCAAACGCTTGCCAGGGAAAACGGATATCATTTGTATAATATTACTAAGTACCTATGTGTTTTAATTTTAATGGACAGCTTAAATACGTATTTTTACTTTTTTTGTTAATAGTCTTTAAATAACATAGTTGTTGTAATAAGAAGCGTACTTGATGAATTTAGATATGGTCACCACGCTATCCAAACATGGTAAAATATCAAATAACATTGTTGTTCTTATTGAGTTGTTGGTGGTTATCCAGAATTGCCTTAAATGAAACATAATATTGTCTTAAGTTTTCGCGATTCATACTATTAAATAAAACACTTTTTTTTAGGATTTATCGCGTATATTTAAATTTTAAATTTTAACTCGACGTTTCGGTGTCTTCGCAGACCCCGTAGTCACGAGCGACTGATACGCGACTGATATGCGATAAATCCGGTTAAAAAGTGTTTTATTTAAAAGAATCACTCTGGACGCGTTCAGCATCTTACGAATCACTTGTACAGCAACCACCCTTCATATAAATTCTGTTGCCAAATAACACTCATCCGGAGGTGCAGTGTTCCGCCAATGTATTGTGGAGGACCAGCTCCTTTCTAAACCGAAACTTAGAGAAGACCAATGACAGAAAAATAGTAGCATGGGAGCTGCATAATCTACCATCGGTGGTATGTGAGCATGTCAGTATCACATTACCCAGCTATTGAAGTTTTGCAATTTGCTCGACGCTAGCCTGGCTGATTTTTTATTTCAATATGAGACTTCGAATAGCTGGATGTTTCAATAATAATAATCCCGGCCCATGTAATGCATCGGTCAGCAGTTTCGAATAAGACGAATTTACTTTTAATAAAATTATCAGCGACGAGTTTCAAAACTATACGGTTATAGAAATTTTTCTACTGATAAGTATTAATAGAAGAAGACAGTACTTTTGAATAAGCGAAATTTTCTAATGCAGACGCTTCACAGAACAAAACCTAAACCTACATCAAATGATGTACAAACGGGTTCGACAATTTCACGGTTACATACAACTACAGGTGACTGTAGTACTGGTGCACGCCACACCGCACATTTACATCACCGAGTGGTCACGACCTCTCGTGATTCGGTTACCCTTGGCTTGACCTCACCGAATACCATGTCTGAAAGACAAATAGTACGCAGTAAAGTCAAAATCTTTGAGTTTAGCAGACGGTAGATATGTCTTTGTTCTTAGTCATCCTTACTTTATGTTGTGAAACGAATACTTATCAGTTTAGAAGTTTTCTTAAAGTGCTTTTAGTTTAATCAAGTAAGCACATGGGAAATATTAAAAGTAATCTCAACTAAATCAAAAAAAAATTCGGTTCGTATTAAACATATTCAAACACTTTAAGACAAATAAAAAAAAACTGTATTATAAATCTACATTTCTATTGAAGAGTGAACGAAATATCTATATTTTATCATTGAAAATTACTGAAACTGTTACTAATTAATACGTTTATTCGACAATAATTACAGAAAAAAATACGGAGTAGGTATCTTACTGTATATTACGAAGGAGACAAGTTAGGAAATGTCTTCAATACAAGGACTGCATACCGGTATGAATTTCTGTACATTTTTTTTCTGTATGACGTCATACCTTTAAATTGGGTATATTTAAAAATAACAGTACAGGAATTCATACTGAAATAATTCATGTACCTTTTTTATTATTGTAGCATATCTGATTTGCTGACCTATACATTTCGGTACAGAAATTAAATAGGTTAAAATATTTCTGTACTAATAACATCTAAAGAAATTAATCCGGTATACATTATTTTGGTACTGATATAATAAAATTAGATTTTAATAACTTGTTCAGGTATTGTGCTTGATGAAGCAATACACTAATAAGAGTACTGAAATTATACTAGAACTATTTAAAAAAATTATACCGATATGCAGTCCCTGCTTCAATAATACTACATATTTTCAGAAGTTTATTAACACGATAAACTATGCTTATTAAGATCCACATTGATTCTATCAGTATCTAAATATCTTACGACGACAGATTTTGTAAACAACTGCTGCTAATTAATAACTCGCAACTCGAGGATATTCGTGTGTTTATCCAAGTTTATTTGTCATGTTTAGTGTTCTTTCTTTTACTTCTTAAGTTTATTTATACAGTTATTACAGTCTACGTTTTTTTAATCCTATCCAAATTAGTTACCTTACTACCTAAATAGATAAACAGGAAAGTTCTGAACTCGTATTAATTTAATATTATTTTATTAATTGTAGACTAGGTACATGGACTATTATAACTTTTATAGATTTAGAAATCGTGTTAAGAATATATCCATTACATTATAGAGAAAATAACAATGAAAGTTAAAACAGAATCAAATTTTTTTTCTCGAGTGGATCGTATATTTAATCTTTATAGAGACGCTGCGTTACATCTTTTAAATATTCATCAGGATTTGTAGCTCAGCCAAGATGGTGCTAAGCTGGAACCTGATTTCTCGTGTATACAGGGTGCCTCAGGGCACTCAACAGGGAAGAAACCTCGACTTAAGATGTTGTATCTTTAACTACCATTAAAGTTTGGAAAGTCTCACTAGCCCCCGGCGTTCTCGCATTTGGTTGGTCGTAAATTCTCGTATTTGTATATTAAGCTTTAGTGTATGACAGCGTGTTCTGGATTATCAATTTAAAAGGCAGTGTAGGAGGAAGCAATATTTACACTTTAGTTTAACGGAACGTGTGCAGACTATCCAGGGTGAGGCGGTGTTGTAAGGTGAGATTTTTATAAAATCTAGCTGTTCCAAGCTTTAATCGCGTCAAATTCTTTCTCTCGTCGCGGCACTGTGGCGAACGGACGTGTTGCAAAAATTTAATAATCTATTTTCTTAACTTTGTCAAACAAATACCAACTTTATCATCTTTACGATAAGTCTTATTTCTCAGTGAACACTCCCAACTGTCGTCACTACAGCAGGTATCACAAAAAAATCCCGCTAAACATCGCTGTGCAATAAAGCGACTCAACCACTGAAAGCTATAACATCAAAGTTGTAGTGAAGATGTCAACAAAGTGTAACGGTTGTGGATGTTATATTGAGAACCTGGAGTTCATGGAGTGTTCCGGATGCGGTCAAGTCTTCGATTTGCTGTGCGTCAATGTAGCTAAAAAGGACTTCCAAAACTTCACAGAGCTTCATAAATCTACTTGGAAATGCCCTCAATGTAAGTCATCGTTGCCGAAAAAAGACAACTCAAATACTCCGGTTCGTAGCAACTTAAATAACCTCAACGAAACCTTCACCCCTCTTTGCAATGTCAACACAAACAGAAGAGGACGTTGTCAATCTTCTCCCGAAGCTTCAATTCCTGACTATTCGCTGCTTGTATCAGAAATAAGATCAATGCGCCACGATATCAATATTTTTAATGCAAAGATGTCCTTAGTAAACGATGCCCTTTCCCGCTTGC
The DNA here is from genome assembly GCA_944452665.1 of Stenoptilia bipunctidactyla. Lineage (NCBI taxonomy): Eukaryota > Metazoa > Arthropoda > Insecta > Lepidoptera > Pterophoridae > Stenoptilia > Stenoptilia bipunctidactyla. The sequence goes on along the minus strand of OX101727.1, from coordinate 28,707,070 downwards.
AATTACTAGAGCAAGATATAATTGTTAAAAACGCTGAAATAGAAGAACTGAAAGCTCACGTCACTCAACTAGAAAATGAAGTGGATAAACAAACACAGCACCAGGTGAAAAACGAAATTGAAATTATTGGTTTTCCCGAAAACCCGAGCGAAAATCTTTTCCATATAGTCAGCCTAACGGTTCAAAAAGCTGGAATAGCTCTGAAAGAAGAGGACGTCGATGATATTTACCGCGCTGGGGCTCACCATCGTGCTACAGATAAGGTTCAATCTAGACCAATAGTCGTGAGATTGCTTCGCCGACACAAGCGTAATCAAATTTTAAAAGAATTAAAATCTAGGAAACCTCTCACAACAGATCAGATCTCCCACGGTCCAACGAAAAACATATACATAAATGAGCGACTTACTAAAAAGAACCGTCTATTATTTCGCCAGTCACGTATACGCTGTAAGCAATACGGCTTTCGTTTTTGTTGGACCACCGGTGGAAACATCTTCGTTCGAAAAGAAGATCGAAAACCTGCTATCCAGATTAGAACGGAAACAGATCTCGACCGACATTTGGGTCCTCCAGTTGCCACAACTTCAAACACCAAGGCCTAATTGCATTCATACGGTAAAACCTCTTTATCACTCACTTAATTTTGTATTTTTTATTGCTATTTTATGTATGTGTATTTTTACAATATGTAACATAACCTATATATTTAAACATTATAAAGTCTTAAACATGTCCAGTCTCAAAAAAATATGCACACTCGAATTATATGCTTTAATTATACTTATCCGCTCTAACTTGAACACGAATTGCTCTTATAACATAGCTTTAAGAAATCTTTATTCTACATTTTACCAACCTTTAGATTATGGCTAGATTTCAGATATCAGAAGATATAGAAAACTCGTTTGAAATAAACTGCAAAAAATTAAATACTGTAGAGCAAATTGAGAGCTTTCTTTCCGATAAGTTCAAGTTGAGAGTTCTTACTTTCAACATAAGAAGCCTAGACTGTAACCTCGACCAATTTTTAGTTACGATTAGACGAGCAAAATCAGATTTTGACGCTCTTATACTTACCGAATGCTGGCTCAGTCATGATACCGTAATTCCTATAATCGACGGCTACACATCTTTCAGGTCAACTTCATACATCAATAAAGCCTCTGGCGTAGTTATCTACGTTAAATCATTCTGGAACGCTGTATCTGACGAGCCATCTTTCCGTGAAGGAAACTGTTTAGTTGTAAATATCTCTGAGAAATTAACGCTCATCGGCCTGTATCGTTCGCCTTCTTTTAGAGATGTCAGTAACTTCCTTAATGATCTCGATTCCGTTCTCGAAAATTTGAAAGGTACAAAGCAAATTATCCTAGCAGGAGACTTAAATATAAACATCCTTCCATCAGTAGATTCAACGGCTAAGGAACAGTATTTGAGTTTAATGGCTTTACACGGCCTACACCAGATTGTGGACAAGCCAACTCGAAGTACAAGTTGCCTGGACCATATATTCATTAGACCATTCAGTAATCATATAAGCCTTATTTGTGATCACTCTGCAACTGATCATGATGTTGTAGTGGCCGGTTTAAGCAGCACTTCACTGAACAGATCAAAACCCTCAAGAACCGTAACAAAAATCAATTATTCCAAAATTGAAGCCGAACTTTCCAATACAAACTGGGCACCGGTTCTAGCTTCATCCAGTGCATCAGACTCGGCCAAAATATTTTCAGACATCATCAGCTCTGTAGTTCAACGACACAAGAGCCAATGTAGGGTCAGTCGTTCCAAATTTAATTTACAGCCATGGATAACTCCCGGCCTTATTAAATGCATGAGACATCGCGACGCCCTTCATGCGAAATCGAGAAAAAACCCACACGACAGCATCATTACTCTGACTTATAAGCGTTATAGAAACTTTTGTACACAACTTTTGCACAATCTCAAGACAGAATACCAACGGCTCTTAATTGAAGAATCCAACAACAACACAAAGAATTTATGGAGCACAATTAAAAACATATGCCACGAGAAGTCAGCTAAGAGCAGTAATTCTGAACTACTTACAACTCAATGTTCTGCGCAAGAATCTATTAACGCTTGTAACAAATACTTCTCAACCGTAGGTAGCCAACTGTCGGAGAAGCTCCTGTCTCAACTCCGTCAGACTGAAACAGCCCTGGCTGCTAATATAAAGGTAAAAAAGAGTCCTTGCAATAGTTTCTTCATGGCACCAACTAACAAGGAAGAAATTGAGTACTTGATTACACAACTTAAAAACAAATGTGCTCCCGGATTAGATGAAATAAACAACAGCCTCCTTAAAAAGATAAAAAGTTCTATTACTACTCCTCTTAGTCACATTTTCAATCTTAGCTTGTCCTCTGGAGAATTTCCTGACGTGTGGAAAACTGCTGTGGTTAGCCCTATTCACAAAAATGGTTCAAAAAAAGACCCTGCCAATTACAGACCAATTTCTCTGCTATCGTCAGTATCAAAATTACTTGAGAAACTTGTAAACACGCGAATCACGAAGTACTTTGAGACGCATAACTTATTTTTCAGTAGGCAGTTTGGATTCAGACGTGGGAAATCAACGGAAGATGCTGTTAGCGAAATTACAAATAAAGTCTCGCATCTCGTGGATGACGGCCAACGATGCATTGGAGTATTCCTCGATCTCGCACGGGCGTTCGACACGGTCTCCCCAACGATCTTACTACGTAAGCTGGAAAGCACAGGTGTACGAGGTATTGCACTCGATTGGTTTAAATCGTATCTCACCAATCGAAGGCAGTGCACCAGGGTTGACGGTACAATAAGTGTTGAAAGTGACATACGTTTCGGTGTTCCCCAAGGCAGTATCCTTGGCCCGACTTTATTTCTGGTATACCTGAACGACATCCAATCATTAAATTTGCATAATACAGAACTTTATTGCTATGCAGATGATACTGCTGTCATCTTCTATGCTCCAACATGGAGTGAAGTCATAGAAAACACTAAAAACAGCCTCACGCAACTTTATCAGTGGCTAAATGTTAATCTTTTGACACTGAATACTAATAAAACTAAATACATTCCTTTCTTTAAGACCGCAGTATCCGCTCCGCCAGTATTTCGACAGCTACAAATTCACTCATGTTCCGACGAAGTAGTTTCAAGTTCCCTTTGCGCCTGCCCAAACATAGATCGAGTTTCCTCCATTAAATACCTAGGTGTTTATCTGGACGAAAACCTATCTTTCAGAGAACATATCAAACACGTGTCAGCAAGAATGCGCAAATTTACCAATATAATGAAATTGCTGCGTAATTGTGTTGAAAGAAATTCACTAATAAAAATTTACGTTTCCCTTGTCCAATCAGTCTTGCTGTATTGTCTCACGGTATGGGGTGGCGCCGCGAAGACTGACATGATTAAAGTAGAAAGAAGTCAGCGGGCAATTCTAAAAACCATGTTTAAGAAAAACTACAGATATCCAACTGAATTGTTACACAAAGAAAGTAAACTACTGAGTGTTCGCAGTCTCTTTGTTTTGCAGAGCGTCCTAAGATTTCATAAATCATTCACAAATTCCCCAAACTTCCAAACAGCACTTAAAAAAAGAGTATTTAAAAGCTCAATCCCTACTGTTCGCTCCGCCTTTGCAAAAAAACACAGTTTCTTTCTACACCCGTACCTATACAATAAAGTTGCTTTGAAGTGTAACATCCGCGGTCTCTCGACTAATGAAATAAATAAACGTGTTCAAGAATGGCTTCTAAAACTTACCTATAATTGCACAGAATCACTGTTATCGACTGGACTTTAATATAAATTTATAAATAAAAATAAATATAATTTATATCGAATTAAATTAAATGTATGTATATAATATGTACGTAGTTTTAATTTATATATATGTATATGAAAATAAAATAAACATAAATAAATATATATTTGATAAATAATTTAGTAAATATATATTTATAATTACTAAATTATTTATTAGAGGCACAAATTATTTATTATCACTCATTTATTTATTTTTAAATATGAATTACTTTATTACCAATTAAATTGTTAAATAAAATATTACCTATTTAATTTAATTACACTATATGAAATGTATAGTACGAAAATAGGTATATATGTGTATGTATGTGCATATGTACGTATGTGAAATATATAAATATACATACATTTTTTTTTTTTTAGAAATAAAATTGATAACGATCAAAATAATAAATTTTATGTATATTAACAATACGAAATATGAAAATTTAAGCGTACTTAATAACAGTATCTATATACTTATTAATTATATTTTATTAATATATACCTAGTATATTTTAGAGTGATAAAGAACATAAATCTACGAAACACGGTTAAATAATATACCTAATAATATTCCTAGAATTAAAATACTAATTTCTCAACTAACGTAATACAGCTTCGCCGCTGCCGCTATAGTATATCTTGCACTGGAAACTGGCCCTGGGACCCCGCGATACAGGTTTGCCTAGTGCGGGGACCGACAGTAATATTTAAGCAGACAACTACCCTCGAAATTTTTTGTACCCAGTTATTTGTGATTTAACTTTGAAACTGTTAATAGATGATTCACGAATGTATGAAATGTTTTTTATAAATGTGTTATTATGTGTATAAATGTATTTACAATGTATTGTTTTATGCTGTATGTAACCTTTTGGTAATAAAAATAAATTTGAATTTGAAATCCCATAGTGAAATAATATTCAGATAAGAAGCATTTAGCTGGTATAAAATAGAGTTGTTAGCTGGATAATAACGATGCGCTTTACTCAACTTTTATGTGTCTTTAGAGACCCGTGGTCACGCCTCCTCTCTCACACGCTGCGCGGGAGAAAAGTTACATGAATATATTCTATTGAAATTGGGGTACTTATTCTTCTTTTTTCAATGCCTCAAGTACCTACCTAATCATCTAAGGTTTGAAGAATTTTACCTAGATAGAATTTTTACATAGTCGACCTTAAATCAAGGTTGGAATGCTTTTTGCAGTTTATGAAACTACTATTTTATAGCTTATTACAATAAACACTAAACACATCTATGACTTGACGGCACATTTGTGTTCATCACGCAATGTCTGCATCAACCAAGGCTCTTTGGCATAGAAGAAAAGATTTTACTGCTACACCGGCCATTCATAATATCAGCATAGTGCTTTTTTAATACAGTTGCTCAGAAAGTGGCGTATTGCAGGGACGTTTAGCGTTCGGGATGTGGGCTATTACACACTTGTGCTTTTTCTTTACCTTTTCCGCACTCGTGCGTTCTCTTTCCCAAATGTCAAAATAATGTCTATTAAAAAGAAAAAATCAACCACGAAGTTTTTACTAAAAAAAAATTCATAGAAGTTTTTACGATTCATGCAAATATTTCTGAAAAGAAGCTACTAATTTGTTTCAATATCAGATATAATGATTTGATGCAATGAGTTAGATTAGGTTTCATTTCATTTAATTCATTTTCATTTCATGTCAATACAAAAAATCTACTAAAGACTTGGCTGTATGGGCATAGTTCCCTTTGCCTACCCAGAATGGGTAAACAAAACAAAAAAAAATCTCTGTTTATATTCTTTCACGGCTGGCGCCATTTTGTATATTTTATAAAATTGCTTAATTTTTTCGCAACTGTATTAAAAATAGTCGTTCAGTACATGTGCGGAACCGTCATTGCAACTCGTTCCGACTGTCAACCCTCGCCTTCGGCTGCGCCTCGGCTCGTGTAGACATTTGTCGGAACTCTTTGCAATGACAGGCTTTCCGCACTCGTAATGAAATATACTATTTTGGCATACCTATACTTGATAGTTCGTAGACGTAAGTAATTAATAATCAACGAATGCAGAGCATTAAAAAACCGACTTCACGTCGAAACTTTGGCTGAAGTAGAAGGTCGTCACGGTAAACGATCTCCAAATTCATACATATAAAAAAAAAACATTAAGTACTGAATAGATTTCGATGAAATTTACATGGAACCAAATGGAAAGTATCTCCTATCATATGAAACAAGAATCATCAAAATCGGTTAACCCAGACAAAAGTTATGAGGTAACAATCATAAAAAAAAATTAATTGAGTATATCCTTCTTTTTTTGAAGTCGGTTGAAAATTGTGATCTCTCTCCAAGTGTGCCAATCCACTAAAGATTAGGCTCAAATACGCCAACATTTCAGCATGACAAAGTATCAAACATCCCCAACTTTCACGTTTATAACATTAGTGGGTATGATAAAAACATTTATCTGTCACCATCACTCAACGTTTCCAGAAGTAAGCACATCGCCCATAAGTCGTAAGTTATCATATGAAAATGCGCAAATTGGAAAAACTCGATACATGTACAGAGCTGCCTTGCTCACAGAGTGCAAGCTATCAGATATTCATTGGATATTTCAAAGCGATAGTCATGAGACGGGGTGTTGCCATGTCGGCATTTAAGTAAAGCTGCGAGAAAAATAATAGCAGATACTTACATAAAACGTTTCTAACCAGGTTTCTTAGCTCAAAATCTAATACTCTAGTACAAAAATAGAAGTAAAGCTGTCCTTAAGCTAATTTACAATAACTTTCCGCTCGTGACCACGGCGTCTGTAATTCGCCGAATCATCGAGTTCAAATATAAATATATGTGACAATTCCGTTTAAAAAGTATTTTATTTAACTACTACAAAAATAAAACATTAAAACAAAATGGCTGTCAACAAAGTCGAGTGGAGGGTTTGAGTCCCACTTTGTAGTGTATTGATGTATCAAAATAGTGGTGTTGATCGTACCTATAATACCGCCAGTTCATAACAGATTATACTGTATACATATTCACTCAATGAACCGCTTCTATTTCAAGTATTGATTTTCCAAGTTGGTAAATATTTTTTTAAAGAGATTGCTGATTGTACATGCAAATTGTTGAAAAATCTCAAAGTATACGTAGAAGTGTCATCGTTACCAAAATATCTTAATAATCTTTCCTACTTTCAAAAGAAGAGCTACAAGCTATTTTACACTATATTTATCGAGGTATTTCACTATATTTTGATGTGTAACATGGGATTATGCCGTTCGAGTACCCTTATCATTCCCGCCTTATAAGTATTATACATGAAAGTTTTTTTGCGCCTCACTCTTCGCTGAGATTGGCACAAGGATGTAAATAATGATATACCGGACCAATATATATGTATGCAATATGGCTAAATTTAAGCTATAGCTACCTAGCAAACCTTTGTGGTATGTACACAGCTATTTTATGGTACGAATTGCTTTTTTTTTTACTAAGTATTTAATATTAATTGGTAGCACGAGAAATAATAGTGATTGAAGTTAAGAAATGTGGTGTACGAGTACGAAGGTTCTATTTCGCTTTTGCGAAATATTTTTCCAGAAGTAATGTTAGGGTTATATAGAGGATACATGACGACAGCTATTTATCTAAATTATTTTTACTACTTTAAATATTTATTTTATAGCATATTTTACAGTTCCTCAGTTTATGACCTACAATGTGTTGTTCATGTACCTAGCGGTACACATATGGGCCAAAATGTATGAAGATAAAATCTTGTCCTTTAAGAAAATAAATAAAAACAATATTCTTCTAGTGGAAAACATAATCGACAGATCGGAAAAAAGAAATTTTCCCGTTTAAAAAACCTCCGTCGGAACGCAGCAATGTCAAAATATTTGGAGGCATACTTCATAGCCGGTGTTTCCGGTTGCCGGTATCAAAAGGAGCCTTTAAAGGTTGGCAATATGATCAATTTTGAAAACTTAAATTTATTTCAAATGACTATTTCCGTTTTTAGCTTCTGTTTCATATTGACCTTTTTAGTTGAATCTGTTTTCGAGGCCGGATAAAATATACTAACGATGAATGATTATGGCAAATTATTTGAATGAATTTAATAAAAAAAACTACGTACTTTAGAGAACAATCAAATTTTGATATAATGTTTAATATCAACATTTAATTGTTCTCTAAAGTATTACTCCCTTAAAGATGTGAAATACATACATATATAACATCTAGCATGTATCCCTAATGGGATAGGCAGAACACCAGAGATCTTAAATCTGATGTCACGTTTGACAAATTTGGAGGTAATATAATGATGGAGAGAGACTATTGCAGTGACAGGTGGTCAGGCTATCGCCAACAAAAACAAAACTCCAATAAAACCTCTGTCTCTTAACTGACTTTTACAGTATGCCTGGGAAGAGAAGCAGCTGGCACATTCTATGTTTTTCTTTCGTTCCCATTCCAGCCCAAGAGAATGCTCTAAATATTCATTAAAAATTATCGATGAAAAACCTTCAAAGATGTATCTTAATTACTTTACAATTTATTCACTTTTAAAGTTTTCGAGTAGACTTAATCCTTAAATAAGGCCTCGCGTCGTTTTGTATATCTTCGAATTGATTTTAGTTTCATACTAAGCTTTAAGAATATTTCAATATACAGGGTTACTTTTAATGAGCACATCACCTCCTGCAGGCAGCTTCTCCACATCAATCCCAACAACATTTGTTCTACGACTTTTTAATATTAATAGTTTTTAAGTTTTTGTTTTCCCATAAAAAATATTTACAGCCGCGGTTTAGTGGCGTAGCTCTATTTACTTTGACAGTAGATATGCCAGGCACCTCGCGTAGTAAATATCGCTTCAAAATAATATTAGGCACTTCTTAGAAAATGTAGAGTTAGGAGAAAAAGCTTTTATTTTTTTTTATTTTTGTGCTATTTGTAAAAAGTTGTAGAACAAATGTTGTTGAAATGGATGTGGAGAGAAAAAGAAAAAGAAAATATAATACAATAAAACGTCATTTCATCGGTTTATCATGACCTAGAGTAACACATGCATGATACCTAAACTAAGTTATTATCACAACTTGTTTCTTAGGTACAAAGTAACCATAAACAATATTCTTAAAGCTTAGTATGAAACTGAAATCAATTTGAAGATATACCAAACGAAGCGTTTGTAGTTTTTGTAGTTTGATTTACTTTATTACATAGATAACGAATCAAATTTAAACTGCACAATATTAATAAGTTTAATTACAAGCATGATGCTATGGGAGTGGGGAGTAATAAAAAAAATATGACGAATGCATCTCAGACAATTATTTATTTTTTCTTAATTCATTTTTTATTTTTATATTTGTGTTTGATATAATAATTATAGGCCATAGATTTGTAAGGGTCGTCTTCGTCAAACTCAATACTTTTGCCACACAACAAATTGTTCACCTCCTTGCATCAGTCGTTCAAAATCAATGCATTTCCTTTTTAACCGAATTCAAAAAAAGGAGGTTCTCAGTTTGACCTGTAAGTATGTATGTATGTATGTTTGTCCGTGATTATCTCGCGTTTGGCTGAACCGATTTGGATGCGATTTTCAGAAAAAGAAGTGTCACGTTTAGGAAAAGGTTTTAGTATATTAACCGACTTTGTAAAAAAGAAAATTCTCAATTTCTCTGTATATTTTGTATCAGAGACGAGCCGAATGTTCGGCCGAATATTATTAATTTCTGGAAATTAGCAGATTTAAGTAGGCAAAGAGCTTTTATCAATTCATGCATGGTTGATTTAACCCCAAAATATAAATATACAAATGCAGAGAAGCCAAGGGCTCCAAATAAAGCCTATTAGTTTATTACAAATAACGTGAAGATAAGAGTCTGCAAGAAATTTTTCAAAGGCACTCTCGATGTGTCTGACCGCATGATTCATACTATCCAGCACAAAATAAATAGTACTGGAATGGTATAAAAAGATCGTCGGAGAAAACATGAAAACCACAAAAAAATTAGTACGGAGTTAATTGCCGACATTAGAAAGCACATCGATTCCATTCCCCGCATTGAGTCTCATTATATTAGGGCCTCAACTACTAGGCAGTACAGTGATAGTTATAAAACAATTAAGGATTTGTACGGTGATTTTGTTGAACAACAAATAAAAAATAATTAAGAAAATGGAAATTATATGGCTTTTTACAAAATAAAGAATATAATTTAAGCTTTTTCAGCTACGTAAAGATCAGTGTGATCTATGTATTTCTTATTCTATCTCAGATGGTGAGAAAAGAAAAGATATAAAAGATATTTATGAAAATCATTTGAAGGAGAAGGAGTTAAGTAGGCGCGAAAAGTCTACGAAAAGTCCCTAACATAGATTTAAATAATATCGTTGCGGTGTATGACCTAGAAGCAGTTTTGCAATGTCCTAGAGGTACAACATCAGCATTTTACTTTAAATCTTAGCTTAACAGCTTCAATTTGACTTTGACTGAATTAAAAAGTAACACTGTAAAAAAAGAAGCATACAAAAATCTAAACTGTTACTTTTGGTCGGAATCTGACGCAAAGAGGGGAGCAATTGTAATTGGAAGTTGCGTCTGTCATTATTTAAAGGACTTATCTGATAGATCTAAAGACAGTGGCAGTAAAACAGTCATATTCTAATCAGATAATTGTTGTGGACGAAATAAAAATAAATACAATGCTTTTTTGTATTTATTTGCTGTTCATAAACTAGACACCGAAAAGACTGCAAGAAGATATGGGTTACAATTTTTATATTAACACAAAAGGTGAATCAGTATAGTGGAATGATATAAAACAGATTAAAGTCACTAAGGAGAATTCCTTTATAATTTACTACAAAACAAGTTATGAACAAGAGTCCTATCAAGAGATTAGTATCAGAAATAAAAGAAAGAAGATAATTACCATTGAATCTATCTCTCTTGAAAAAGCATACACCGGTAAGCAAGAGCTAAGTGCTAATAAGAAAAAAGATTTACAGGAACTTCTTAATAATGGTCTGATTCCATCGTTTTATAAAGAAAGAAAGAAAGAAAGAAAGAAAGAAATGATTTATTCGACAAAAAAAAACTTTACAAACAAAAATAATTAAATATAAATTAATAATAAAAAGTTGTCGAAAACGGCAACAGCTCAGCAAATGCTACAGCCGAAGGCTGCAGCGCTGATTTTCAGCTGTGCCGGTTTGGAGGCTGGGGTAGTTTTTACAAATAAGTATAACATTATTAAAACATAAAATTGGTGCATACATCAACGACTTATCTAAGAACAACAATAATTTATGAAATAGAGTAACAAATAAAAATTCCCAATGTAGGTACTCAAATAAAAATAGTAGGTAATAGAATAAATAACATAGGTAAAGATAAATAAATGCAAAAAAGTTAATATGTATAAATTTAACATATAAAATAATTTAAACATTAAAACATGAATGTAATAAGTATATTATATACAATACTCTCATTATACATACGCTACCCAGGACAAGATTTTTGTTGAAACAGTAAATACTCTCTGAAATTGCGCTTAAAAGTCTGTTTAGATGCAGAGTTTTTGATCGGTGGAGGTATATCGTTCCAACACTTACTCGCCTGGTAGCGAAAACTGCCACGAAAAGCTGTTGTCTACGATTCTATTTTATATTTATTTTATAGTATTTTTTTAAATATTTTTCGAAGTAGATTTTTCCTTGATCTCTAAGTGTTACAAAATGAAGACTGAATATAGTTATAGAAAAGAATTTAAGTTGTTAATTTACAGATTTTTCGGAGATCTTTAATGTTTGTTAATTAAATCTAGTTAATGGTTAACATAAAAATGCTGATCTCTATGTGAATTAATGAGTAATAAACGAGGCTGTTTGAGTTTATGCCAAAAAAGATTCAATTTTCATATTTTTTTTTTAATTTTTCATGCACTATCTTATAGGAGTTAATAATTCCAAAGCGTTTATTATTATTCTAAAGAAAAAATAAACAATATTTTTGTTTTTCTCTATATTATTTTGAAAGTTTTTCCTGATAATCCTTTAAAAATTTAATTTATTTCGTTTGCGAATCGTGATTTTAAAAGTAGGAGCAATAAATAAACTGTAACATTTAGAAATACAATTTCAATCATCAACAGTTATCAAAACTAAAAAGAAATAAGTCTTATCATTATGCCGTTTTAGTTTCTAAATATTTGACGTTAAAGAAATCTATTTTGTTTTGCGCCGCAACAAATTTTTATCGTACATCTTTGGTTTTTTGCTAAACTGTAATAAGTCGGAGGTTTTGCAATCCCTTTAATTTTTAGCTTAGTTTGCATTGTCATAAAAAAACGATTTATGCACCAAATTAAAGCCTCAAATCTCTTCTTTAACATTCAGTTACAATTTTTCAGAAAAAACTATAATTTTGTTTTCTGCGTCATTTCAAAATTGGGTCTAACTATCAAAACCTTTTTCCCTACGTTCGTCAATTTTGACTTATTCTTCTTGAATAATATTGTTTCTTTTGATTTATTATATCAATGAGTAATATTGAAATTGGCTTTTATAAACTAAAAAATCACCAAAATATACATTTTGCTGCCAAGTTAACACCTTTGAAACACGGACTTTTAGTTCATGTAGCTTTTATCTTTATTAATATTTAGTACCCTTCTAAGAAGATAGTTACTATAAGTCAAGACCCGGAAAATAATAAGCAACTACGGGAAGAGCTTAATTGTACTTAATAAAGTAAAGGGTTAAATGAAACCATTTTGGTGGTGCTTAAAATTTTCATTAGAACTTGGATTCTGCAATAATCTTAAGTTTATATGGGTTTTTCGTTCTTGCATACGAAATGTTTTAAATACGTAGGTTAATATTTGCTTTGTATTTCCTTAGTTAGTATGTAAAACAATATAAACGTGTTTATTAAAGCTACTAACACGTTAAACCTTTCATGGGCGGGTCGTTGCGTATAACCGTTTTGTGAAGCGCGACCGTTTGCATAAGTTCAGTGGGCCAAAAAACTGGTGTACCTCCCTATAGTTGATTGCCGCTTGCATATTCATAGGTGACAAAGATTAATTTAGCTTGCCAAAATATCAATTGACGGCCTTCTTTATCAAATAGAATTTGGTTTTCTATAGATTATCTATTTCTTTTGTTTAGAAGCATTCACATGTTCTTTGCTGAAATTAATGTCTTTTCCATTTATACGTGTAATAAAGGTTAGAATGTCATGCACAAAAGTGACCTTTGAGGAAAGCTTATCAATTAAGCCTAGTTCATTATTATATTTAATGTCGTCTTGAACTTTATTGTAAATTTTGATGTCTAGGAAACTAAATCAGAACTATAAGTACACCATCTATTTAGCCCACTATACAAGAGGCAGCAAATCAAACTTTACGAACCTGTCAAAAATCCCCAAACCATTTTTAGCTTAATGTTAATTTTTCGACAGCATTGTAACGCTTGGTCTGCTGCTTTTTGTTTCAACACAGCAGATTTAATGTACCTATAGTTAACTCAGAAGTAGAAGTTACAAACTTACTAATGTTCTCAATCTTCAGAATTGCAACTTATCTTTTTCACCTACAGTGAATAGGAATTCAGTTTCTTTAACTTAGGTTTTATATTACTTAAATGCGTAGCCTTGAGATTGAGAATTAAGAACCAGCATGCTATTGTAAAAGTATGTAAAAGTCAAAAATTTTAAATTAAGTATTGTCTTTAGATTCTACGATTCATTACATAAAAAATAAACTCTTTATTGAGTGTCGCTCGTGACATCGGTGTCTTAAATACACCGAAACCTCGAGTTAAAATGTAAAATATAATCGTCCGCGAGTTTAATACGGGCAAAAAAGTGCCTTTTTATAAAATTGAGACTCAGTAGAGAAATCCATAGAAGGAGGATTTTCACCCATGGCAAATTATTATATCATACATCTCCGTACAAAAACATCAAGACTCGATCTACATCTCAATGACAGAGTTAAATTTCCCACGCAAAGAACTCGGTTTAATCGCGTGAACGCAAACTGAGTTTCCAACAAATAAGAAGTTTCGGAACGTTTATTCGATCCATTACTCCGAAACGGCAGGATGTAGCGCACGCTGCATCTTGTTATCGTACTATTAGTCAATTTTTAAACTTCTTCATTTAAAGTTACAACTGTTTGGAGTTAAGTTACTTCAGTTGGGCAAATTAGTAGGATATTTGATTGTAAAAATTTGTTTTGTAGTAGTCGTCTTTATTTTAATGGCATTCATTCTTAATTTAGAGTGACCATGTTTGGCTCAATATACATTATATTCTCTGTTCTAGGAAAACGAATTTTCAATCACGAAATAGTCCAACTGAGCCCTGAGTTTTTGGCATAGCAGTTTCTTGTTATGTAATATTTTAATGTTAGGGATTCCATCTGGAGAAAAAATGCTACCCATATTACAAGTCATGTTATTTGATTGCGTAGGCATAAAAAGCTTTGAAGAGTTACGTCAAAAAATGTGGCTGCCATTTTAACTTAGCAATCGTATATCAATTATTAACTATGTTCTATTGACTTACTTGACTTACTTCCATGCTGAACTGGGAACCAAAAAAAAACGTAGAATGTGCTAGCTACTTCTCTTCCCGGGCATACTGTAAAAGTCAGTTAAGGGACATAGGTTTTAAAGGCGTGTTGTGGGCGATACGCTGGCCCCCTTGTCACTACAATAGTCTCTCTCCATCTTTATAATACCTCCAAATTTGTCAAACGTGACATCAGATGGTCTTGTAACCTTTGGTGTTCTGCCTACCCCATAAGGTATACAGGCGTGACGTTATGTATGTATGTATTCTATTGACCTTGATTTGTTAAAAAAGCCGAATAAAAACATTTTTGTATACAAATTAAATGAAATCTTATGGCAAATATTCATTACTAGGCTTTGCTACTTAAAAATCATGAAGGTTTTAAACATAGTTAGAGTGCTTACAGTTGATTTACATGCAGATTACATCAGTAAATTATTTGTGGTACCTACAGAATCCAAACCTTCTAACATATATCCAGTCAGTCAAACTGACTTAAAAGGAAATAAAACAAGAACATTGTAACGTTCAACTCGGAGGGAAACCAATAATTGCTCAAAATCCACACGTCGATTCCCTTTGTAAGGCAGAAGTTTGTAGAGTATGACCAACACCTTTGGACTTTTGGCTTAATTTGTGCGACACTTCGGAAATACGTACAAACCATGTTGCAACGCGCTTGCGCATTAGTACCGCTGCTCTGACGCTGTCTCCATGACATTTCTGTAAGATTTTCCAAGGGTGGTGGGCTGACCGGTTGATAAAAAAAACGTAAAAAGAAAACTTAACTTTGATTTAAATATTTTGTATCTTTTTGTCGGTTGATTTTATTTTTTTCTGATTTCCCTGGAAGTTGGTGTTTACATTAACTTAAAATAATCCGGCAACTTTTCCATTACAGCACATTTCACTCACGACCAGGGTATCTACTGTCGTTATGAATAAATACATACATAACTTCACGCCTGTATCCTTTATGGGGTAGGTAGAACACCAGAGGTTATAAAACCACCTGATGTCACGTTTGACTTTGGAGGTTAATAATGATTGAGAGGGACTATTGTAGTGAAAGGGGGTCAGCTTATCGCCCACAAAAACGCCAATATAACCTCTGTCCCGTAACTAACTTTAACGGTGTGCCCGGGAAGAGAAGCAGCTGGCACATTCTATGTTTTTCTTTCGCTCCCAGTCCAGCACGGAAGGCATCGTTATAAATGTAAGTAACATAATATATAGATTATTTAATATTTAATATATAAATACACTCTATTGAACCAAATGCGCGATTTAACATACACGCTGCGGTAATTTACAAAAATACATCATTTGTGAAAATTTTAACTGTCCTACTATCACTGTTCATAAAATAAAGCCTGGTGACAGACGGAGAGACGGACAGACTGACAGTGGAGTCTTAGGTATAGGGTCCCGTAACCCTTAAAACTAAATCTTATTGAAAAATTAATCTTTATTTTCAATTTTACAAGCAGCGATTGATGGCGGGTCAGTGTAAGGCCGACTACTGTTCTTGCGACTGGTCTATGCCACGGTAATATAGATACAGTGTGTTAGGCTTCGGATTTCCGATACTTAAATTTTATCGACAAAATATAATACAAATGAGGGTCGCACTCACCCCTCTGAATGACAGCCATTTTAAAACTTAATATCTCGTACTTCTATGAGTTCACTGAAACTCATTTATTTTCACATTTTTATGTCGCGTCGATACACAAAAATGGTCTTATCTAAAAGATTACAATATATTTTAGTATCTAAAGTAATTTTTGTTAAGATAAAATGTAAAATAGTTCATGAAATTCTTAAGTATAACCGAAAAACCGATTTTTTTTTAGTTATTGTGCGCTACTTAAAAACTAGCTTAATATATCGCTTAATATGATATATAGCTTAATATATGTTAATATATCCTTTTTTTCTATTTTATTTGTTTGCAAGAACCTATATTAACAAATACATCACATTAGTATTGAAATTTGGACTGATTTGGTCAAAGTAACAACAAAATACACGACTATTAGGTTGTACAAATCAGGTAACATTCCATAATCAAAAACTCCTTTTGCACTAATATCTTTGTTTGTTGTACTCAATTCTTCATTTCATTTTTTCTTTTTAACACAAAAAAATGTTTTATGCCTGTCCGTTTCTATTACTTTTATTGTAATCAAGGCAAAATATAATTTTTCAACTGAATTCCAAAAAAAGAGGAGGTTCTCAATTCGTCTGTATGTTTTTTGTGTGCCTTTTTTACACGATATTTCAAACAATTATGAATGGATTTTAAAAATTGTTGGTGCATATGATAATAGAAACTTCATTGTTGGTCCCATATAAATTTCATCGAAATCGGTTAAGTACTTTATTGAAAATTTCAAACTTTGTATGATTTCGGAGAATGTTTACGTTGATGACATTCTCAACTCAGCCAAATTTTAGGCATGAAGTCGGTTTTTTAATGCTCTACATTCGTTGATTACCTTTCTTTTCCATATTCTGTTCATATTTTTTCTGTGCATTTCAATTTTTGTTTATTTTTTGTTTGTTATTAAATTTTGTCAACATAACTATTTGTTAGATGACTATATAAAACTGTTCCGTTACTGACTGAGTGACTGAGTGCCTGACAGACAACTTACAGCCGTAAATACTGGGCGTAGAGAGCTAAAATTTGGAATATATTCGTACATTCTTTAGGAGATGTAGGGGTGCACTAAGGAAGGAATTCCAAGGGAACGGGAATAATTCGACTTTTTAGTTCGTAGGAAAAGTCTTATTCCTTGAGTGCACCGTTGTGAAACTTGGTGTAAAGGTTTTCAATGTGTGTCTGGTTGTATTATGAAAGGAATTCCCAAAATTCTCACGGGAACGGGAAATATACTATGTTTTAGTTTATATGAAAAATCTTATTCTTTGAGTACATGGTTGTGATACTTGGCATGAAGGTTCTTCAAAGAGTGACTGGTTGTGCTATGACAGGAAATCCCGAAGTTCCCACGGTAACGGGAAATATACGATGTATAGTTTGTATGAAAAAAAAAATTCCATGAGTGCACAGATGTGATACTTAGTATAAAGGTTTCCCAGTGAGTAACTGTTAGTGTTCTGAAAGAAGTTCCCGCCATTTCCACGGGAACACGAAATATTGGACTTTTTAGTTTGTATGAACAATTATTTCTTCAGTGCATGGATGTCATACTTGATATAAAGGTTCTTCAATGACTGGTTGTGTTAAATATAAACAATGTTTATGCGCGTACGAAGTTGCGGGCAAAAACTAGTAAATAATAAGAAATTAACGCACGTAAATCCTGATAAATCTTTTATTGTAAAGGTTAGATACCAAAATGAGCCAAATTGAAATAGTCATCTGCTACACCCTGTATTTAGTAATTAATAAGACAACTTTAAGGCACTCGTACTGCGCACGTCTTATATATTTTGTATAAATATTTTTTAAAGGGCTGCTTAGCTTTTATGGGTAGGTTTTGCATAAGTGTCTTTGAGATAGGAAGTATGCTATTTCAGGGTATTTATGATATTGCTATGTCAAAACCTTTAGATGCCTAGATTTACGAGTATCTGAACTTACCGACGACTATTTTCAAAATACATTTTGGCCCTTCTTACTGCATCTAAGTAAGCTGTTCAAAATAAATATTAGAAGCATCATCCTAAGAACCATTATGGTCTCTGAAGAAACATCGAATTAGGATGTAAAATATATTTACCTACATGCGATAAGTTCAGTTACAATATGTTTTAACTAAGAGAAAAAAAGTTTAATAATCAATGAATGCAGAGCATAAAAAAACTGACTTCACGTCAAAACTGTGGCTGAAGTATAAGGTCGTCAAGGTCAACGATCTCCAAACGGGTACAAATTAAAAAAAAAATTACTCAGTCGATTTCGATGAAATTTATATGGGACCTTTTATAGTATCCTCTATCATATAATCATCAAAATCGGTTCACCCAGTCAAAAGTTATAAGGTATCAAACAGAAAAAAAACATACAGACGAATTGAATACCTCTTTCTTTCGCGTCCGCTACCCCAGCAAGATTTTGTCGAAAAATGCCATTTCAATGCAATACGTGATTAGACTATAAATGTTTCACAGGTATAAAATTGAACTGCATTTTTAATTCTAATTACAAAATTAAACACTTCCCGTTTGCGTTCGCTCCCGAACGGTCGTGTCTGCGGCCGCTCCCGAGTGTTCGTATTGCGCTGCCCTTGTTCCCTCCCCCGCACTCGTGCGGGTCAGGTGCCAAGTTAAGCTCTTTCGGAAAGTTTTCTCTTGTGGAGGCTGTGTGGTGTCGGGGCTAATTCATCTGCCCTTTTCAGGGCGGACCCGACTGCTGCCGGCCGAAGCATCGCTGGTCAGGTGGATACGTAACCGTGACAACTAAGCCTGATCGTCCGCCGTTCACCGGCAATAGGTCCGTGTTAGGTTGATCTTTCTTTCAGCGCAGTTTGTGTAGTCCTTCGCCGTTCACCGGCAAGAAGGTTCCTTGTTAGGAATAGGCTTCCTTTCAGAATAGTTCAGGTTCCCCCGGATTCGATGGAGGCCCCCATCGAATCCAGGGCTAGGCCCGGAGAAGTGCAAGAACTCCGGGATCTGGTAAGTCAAACTCAACTCCAACTCCTTCAAATGCAGAATGCTCAGCAACAGATGTTTTCGTTATTGAGTCAGCAAATCGCATCAGCCACTCAGGCACGATCTGCGACCCTCCCGGCCACTCCGCCTTCTCTCAGTTTTCCAACTGATTCTCCGGCGTCCCCAGACGTCGAGTGTGTTGATACTACGTCAGACTTCATGTCGGTTGACTCTTCCGCGTGCAAACGGAAAACTACCCCGCCGGGTAGCGATTCCGACTCAGCTCCTATTGTTCCAGAATCTCCTGCTCCGTTCACCGAGGTTCGCAAAAAATCCAAATCAAAGAAGAAGAAGAAAGAGGCTTCTTCGACTTTATCTCCATCCGTTTCAGCTGCTCCAGCCGCTGTTCCTGCTCCGCAAAATGTCGCACCGGCGTCTGCTCCCGCGCCTTTTGCTTCAGCGATCCCGGCGTCACAGCCTGCGTCGCAATCAGATTCGGCTCCGCCGAAAGTCAAGTCTCCGCCCCCCGTCTTCCTACGGGACAAGAGCCGCTGGACCGAGGTCTCAGCTCTCTGCGGAACGCACTCCCCGAAGATCCAGTATAGTAAGGCATCCAATGTGGGTGACTCTATTAAGGTCGTTGTCTGCTCAATTTCTGATTTCAGGAATTTCACTCGGCTTCTTGCTGACAAGAAGCTCGAGTACCACACTTACGCCCTCCCTGAGGAGCGTAAGATTCGTGCCGTCCTCAGGAACGTGCCGTTCGAGCTCTCGAACGAGCAAATCCAAGAGGACTTGTCTTCTCAAGGCTTCCCCGTCGAATCTGTGCACAAAATGCACAGCCGCCGAGGCAAGCAGTTCCCACTTGCGCTAGTAATCCTAGCGAAGAGCCCACAAGGGCAGTCCATTTTCAGAGGCAAGCTCACCGTGTGCGGTCTCTCCAACATCCGAGTCGAAGCTCTACACAAACGTGGCTTCCCAGGCCAGTGCCACCGCTGCCAATTGTATGGTCATGCGGCGGCAAACTGTTTTGCTTCCCCTAGGTGCGTCAAGTGCCTAGAACCGCATGGGACTAAGGAGTGCTCTCGCACTCCCGAATCGCCCACCGCTCCGTCCTGCGTCTTGTGCGGCCAGTCCGGCCACACAGCAAACTTTCGCGGCTGCCCCAAGGCACCGCGTGCTGCCAGGGCCACCGTGAAGCCCATCGAGAACTGGAGAGAGCGACCGCAGCCTAGCTCGGACGCTCCTCCAGTCAGTTCAAAGGTCCCCAAGGCCTTTACTCCTATCGTTTCAGGTCAGCGCAGCCGGGTTGCGACTCAATCGCAACCGGCCGCCAAATCGGCTTCCCAGTGCCAGAACGCAAAAGGGTCTCAAGACCGCATGGCGTTCTGGATCCAGCTCGCTCCCATCGACGAGATCCTGGCTTTCGGCGCCGCTCTCGACGCCAGCCCAGAGGGTTTCAACGGTGCTCTTCCGGTCTTAACCAAGTTCGCTCCCCTTATCAGGAAACTCCAGCAAGCTCAACGTTTCTAAACGTAGTCCTTCTTTCCAGCATTCCTATCTCTGAGTGAGTCTGATCACTCAAGATAATATCTTAGTTTCAGCTTTGTCATTTCTGCTAATCTAAGCTTTGTTTTTTTTACTTTCAGTTCCTTTTGGTGGCAGCCGTCTGGATGCCGCTCACTACGCAGCCTCTCTCTCCAATTGGCTGTCGTTCCGACGATGACTAAGGACCTTAATCAAGGTGAGTCAAAAGGGGGATGTTTAGTGGGTATGCTCAGCCTATCTGAGAGAGTCTCCACACTGTCTGGGCATTCTATTTGCCATTAGCCACTAATGGTTAACAGCTTATAGAATGCCCATTCGTCCGTAATAGGATTCATCCTCCTCCCGCTAAAGCTAGCTTTACTGGATAAAGCTGGTTTTAGTGGGTGCCAAACGACTTTCTGTGGCGGAAAAAAAAAAAAAAAAAAAAAAAATTCTAATTATTGAATTCAGTAAGCAATCATACAGGAAACTCGGCACATCGGTCATAAGAGATTTTTTTTTCTTCCTTTGAAGTTGGTTGAAAACTAAAACTCGCTTACTTAAAATACGATTAAAAAACTACAAAACAATAAAATAGTCTGCACTAAAATATTTATGTTTTTTATACGTCATACTCATAAAGATATGTTTGTTTAGAGAATAGCCGTTATCGCATGTCGCTTTGATTGTATTTTATTATCATTATTTTATTTGATTTAATTGTTTTATACATACAGGTCAATATCATTACACTCACTTTTGCGTCGCCGTAGTCGGGTTAAATATAGTAAAAACCTACGACATTATGAAGATAAAGATTCCAAGGCTTATTAAGAGAGAATAAACAGCTGGACCCAATTCCTACTTCAAGATTCAAAAATAGATTAATCAGAAAATAGATTTAGTAGATAATACATAATATTTTGATGATAAGGCCGCTTTTTCTTTTTGTTCTGTTAAAATGTTCTTCTGTTCTGCAAGAAATGCACTAACAAAAAAGGGGCCACCATAGTATTTATGCGCACTTTCCAGCAGGTGTCATGGAAGACAAACGTGAAAATGTGTTCGGAATAGATCGCAAGCCTAAGTTGAAATCTGCGGGTAGAAAAATATATTAAAATTATTTTGTGATAATTCTACCGTAACCAAAAATATTGAGAGCGGCCGAGCCGTCATCGCTCGTCAGTGGAAGAAAGGTTGCTTTGAGAGTTTGAGTGGTACGCAAGTGTTAGTCCCTTGCACAGTTTAAAGTTTATTATCGCGCCGTTTAATATTAGTATTTCTTTAAACGCGAAGATTTGGTTGAGCGCATTGTTTATAATAATCGAAGAAACTATTTCGTGGCGTAATTAAGTAACGCCGAGTGCATTATATTGTGTATGTGATATCCGGTTGTGACACGTGGAGTTCAGGTGATACCTTTACAAATATTTCTCTTTCCCTTCTCAATTTTAATGAGCCTTGTAATTATCTAGTTTAGGTTGACTTTAATTTCCTCCCAAGGGGACCCCTTATCCCTATACATACAGACAGACACACCTACCACGGTGCCCGCAATGTGCACCACTCCAGGTTGCTAAGTAGTTCGTAATTACTCATAGAATTAAGCTGTAGGATTTCATATTTAACTATTATTAAAACAATTGGGTTTGTATCGTCGGTTTACCGATTCCGATCTGTTCGATTAATATTAAAAGAAGCGTACTTTGAAACACCTTTTAAACTGCTGATTATATAAGTAACAGCTAAAATAATCAACGAGCAGAGCATTAAAAAAACCAACTTCATGTCAAAACTTTGGTGAAAGTACATAAGGTCGTCAAGGTAAATATAGCCCGCACACGCATATATATTTTTTTAAATTTAAATTTTTTATGAAGTTATCAATCAATTTTGATAATATTTATATGGCACTACCTCTGACGTAGTTTCTACCATATAAAACAAGAATATTCAAAAGCAATTCGTAACTGTCCACAATATCGTGTAACAAATAAAAAACACATACACATGAATTGAGGACCTCCTCCTATTGGAAGTCGGTTGAAAACCAACCCAGACGTTGCGATAAGGTTTAATCGATCACCCATCCCATGCCGTTTGTAATCATGACTTTGCAGATTCTATTGACATGAGAAAGAGCCCCAGAAAATGTCGGAACCGATAAATTTAAATTTAACAAGGTGAGTTCATATCAAAACATACCTACCTACCATCATACACTAATCTGTTGGCTCCTCTTAGTAATACACTTTCAGACCTTAAAAAGTAATTGAAAATACAATGTCCTTATTCGAGGCTCGTATTCTCTGGAGTACCCTCAGGCGTTCCGAGTGTAGGAAATAATTTGTTCCAGCTTGGCAATCTGTGCGCTAAGCCACCTAGCCTGGTAAAATGCTTGCAGGCTGTAAATATACTGTTTTTTTTATGACATTTCCTGTCATTCTGTTGTTGAACATTGTGTACTGAAAATAAACATGGACGTTTTACTCCCCAAGAACGTGGAATAATTGTGTCAATGTTCTTACGGAATAATTCATCAGTGATAAAAACACAACGTGAATTTCGTCGACGATTTCCCCACCGTCCAGCACCGATTGGCGCCAAAATTCGACGCTTTGCCACACGCCTTGAAGCAACTGGCTCAACATTGGGTAGACCTAAGTCTGGGAGACCAAGAACAAGCCGTTCAGTTGAAAATATCGATGCTGTGCGCGAAGATGTGGAAGAGTGTCCAGAAACATCAACGAGGCGACGTGCCACGCAATTGGGCATATTGCAGCGTATTTTGGTGAAAGACTTAAAGATGTTCCCGTATAAAACTTAAATAACTCATCAGCTGCTGCCTACTGACCACCAAGCTCGTCTAGGATACAGCCAGCGCGTCATAAACTTTAACCTTCAAGAGCATGATTCTTCATCAAAATTGGTTATGAGTGACGAAGCACATTTCCATCTCTCAGGGCATGTCAATAAGCAGAATACTCAGTTCAGAATACTGTGGCATCTGTGTCGACAGAGTGATCGGACCTTATTTTTTCGAAGACGCTGGAGGCAATGCGATAACTATCACTGGAGAACGCTACAGAACCATGCTACGTGAGTTTTTGATATCCAGTTTGAATGGATTGGGGCTGGAGCACATCTGGTTTCAACAAGACGTCGTTACGGCACACACAGCGCACGACACTATGGACTTAGTGAGGGACGCTTTTACAGGCCGAGTTACCTATCGTTTTGGAGTTTGCCTTGGCCTGCAAGACCACCCGATCTGACCAATGCAGACCTTGTTTTTTGGGTTTTTTGAAATCTCAGGTATATGCAAACAAGCGATAGACTCTCGCAGCTCTAAAAGAAAACATTCATCAAGAAATAAGGAACATA
Source organism: Stenoptilia bipunctidactyla (assembly GCA_944452665.1). Lineage (NCBI taxonomy): Eukaryota > Metazoa > Arthropoda > Insecta > Lepidoptera > Pterophoridae > Stenoptilia > Stenoptilia bipunctidactyla. The sequence goes on along the minus strand of OX101727.1, from coordinate 28,683,099 downwards.
TCTCAGGAAGTGTTACGGCAAGTCATGCAAATTGTCATAAATAGGGCTCAAATGTGCATCAACTTTGGAGATCACCATTTAAAAGACACCATCTTTAAATCCTAATAGTACGAAATTTAATGGCACAAATATACATTAAAAAATACCGAAATCTAGTTTTCTTGTTTAGAAAAAATGTTATAGCTGAACTAAATAGGGTCTTTACTTTTGCGCCACCCAGTACTTTCTCGGAACTATAAACATGTATACGACATTTTAATACAAATGTTTCAAAACCACCTATGTCATAAACACAAAGCTCCAAACTAAAAAGAAATGTTGTTTGATATTCAAAATAGAAAAAAAACAAACGATGAGTTTATTGTGTAAAGTTTAGTTTGTTCTAAACGAATTAACATTCAAGTCAAAATGTAATAGAAGAAAAATAAAAATTGCGGTCGAATCCTAAAGATTTTCGTAATTAGATCACGGTCGTCTGTCGCTAGAGATTACTTTCTCTAGCTATTAGCTCCAATAATTTCAAATTATCAAATTAGATTCTACCTTTTATTTGAAACTGCTTTGATTTTCCCACTTTCGAAGTACCAGGCGCGCAGCTTCCTCTAAGAGGTTTACCCTAGGGACCGAGCCGGGCAAGTTTAAATTCCCCTTGATTTATGTTGCCCTGATCAACTGAAGAGGATTATGGATTCTAGGCTATTAGAAACAGAATTGGTTTGGAAATGTTTGCTCGACTATTACGAAATTCAACGACAGGTGAAGATGGGTTCTGATAAAGTATGAAAGAGTTTTTGTATCGCTCAGAGCAAATAAATTCGCACAAAAAAGGGATTCACCCATCTCAATTTGATCTCAAAAGAATAGTTTGTTGTACAAAGTAAACTAAGTTAATTAAATAGCGCACATAGAGTTATGAAGACAAATACTCGGTTGGTTTAGCAGAGAGCCGAGAGAGTCGTCTCTATTGCACGGAGCATTACCGGCGACAAATCATCGCAAACATTCTGAGTTACAGAAACGACACTCTGCAAAGCTGGACTTATCTGATTCCCCTATAGCAACTTATGCGTAGCTCACTGAACAAGATCCACTAGATGCAGGTTGACCACTTATTGTTTCAGACCAGGTTTCAGTCATCAATTTTTCATAAAAATAAATACACTTAACTTTCGAGTTCTTTATTCACAAATAAGAATGTTATGGTTATTTATTTCAGTTAAAATACATTATTTTAAGAACACTTTATAATCTTATTTACTTTACCAGCATTTAAATAGACCTAACATTTATGAATTTAACAATACCCAATTTATATCGGTAAATTAATAAATTTTATATCAATAGCTGTTTTCTTTGTTATGTCTTTGTGATAACTAACAATCAAACTGAGTTACTAACAAATTAATCACAAGAGGCTGGAGGTGCAACTTTGTAAAACTTTGTCGAAATCGAGAGCAGACCTGAAAACTCTTTTGTTATTGAACAATGTAATTACTTATTGTTTCAGTAAATACCAATTATTGGAATCGTTGATAAAAGTAGATTAAAAGGGGCGCTGAGCCGTTCGCTGCCGACAGTGAAATAAATACCTACTGGTTGAAAAAACAGTGGTTTTACTACGCGCGTTGAAGATACAAAAGTGTTAAAAGTTTCACCTTGAAATCGAATACTTCAGTTTATGCAAAGGGTTCATCTCAGTGTCCATACATTGCCTGGTTTTTATGCCCACCATCTAAAGTTGATTATTTTATTGTTTTCAACCGACTTCCAAAAAAGGAGGAGGTTCGTCTGTATGTTTTTTTTTGTGTCTTTGTTACACGATATTTCAAACAATTATTAATCGATTTTGAAAATTCTTGTTTCATATGATAGAGGATACTTCATAGTTGGTCCCATATAAATTTTATCGAAATCAGTTTGGTATTTCATTGAACATTTCAAAGTTTTGAAAGAACATGTATGATTTCGGAGAATGTTTACTTTGATGACAGTATAACTCAGCCAAAGTTTTGACGTGAAGTTAGTTTCTTTAATAAAAAATGTAAGGTGAAACACTAATGTCCTTATTGATTTCGTGTTAAGAAACACAAGTTGGAATTATCCACCATGTAACAACAGAGTACCATGTAATCACAAAGCAGTACCAAAAGAATGAAAATCTTTCAGCCTGCCGCTGCTATTAATCGGTTGATTTGTCAGTTTGACAGTTGGCATTGACATGTGTCGTTGATTATGGGAAGTTCGGGGATTTTATTTTATTTTAACGTTTTAGAAAAACCAGTTCTCTCTTAAGCTCAAATACTTTTGAGGCTTTTATCTTCGACCTCATCTTTCCTTGCCATCAGGTTAAAAAGAGGCCCAATGTCGCTTAGTTAAAAATAATGTAGAGTTAATATTTATATGCCATGCGTGTGGTGAATGAAATTAAATTTAATATTTGACCGCAATTATCAAGGTACTATCGAACCAACTGAATCATGAGAAATTTTGCTGATAATTCGTTTGGAACTTTTAAACTTGTAAGGTCTATCGCGTATGTACTCAGGACATTTTAGATACTATACGAAATCTGTACTCAGTAAATGTCAGTGTCGAATGAAATTATAATAATTTTGTCATCAAGGAAACCTATCTTCAAACGAATTTCGACCTTCTAGCATTTAGACGATTTGCCAACATGCTCATGTTTCAACTGGTTGGATAGTACCTACAAAAAAGTGATTTTTTTAACTTTATTTTAAAATGGTTTTCTTTAAATTATAAATCACGAAAACTTTAACGGTACTCTTGTTTACTTAGTTCCTTCGAGATTGTATGCCGATTGATGGAGAAGTATGTAAACAGTTTACACAGCATGTGAGAAATAGTAGTTTACCGCAAATAAACTAACTCGACAGACTACGCAGTAGCTTTGTCTTACATGTAATTAGAATAGTATTATTCAATAACAAGTTTCAGTAAAGTATTTATTTATACTATTTACTATCGTACTATTTATAATAGCTCAAATGTATAAGTTTGTGAGGAGGGATGTACGTGGGACCGCTTATATCGAACTTACTCATGATCTTATGAAAATTTGATTGAAATTATGGCACAAAAGGCAGCAGATCAGTCAAAAAACTGTCATAGAACCTGAACTTGAATTGAAGTTAAAAATTGGTTTGCGAAATTTGACAGATTTGAAACGCTTGATGTACTGCCTTCTGTTCAAAATATAAGTATAATAGTCAGCAGTACTGTAGCGAACTATAAAGAAATAACGTTGTAAAATCACTTAGATACTCGTTTTTGGGTCAAGGTTTGCGCTTTTATGCTAAAACTTTTAAAAATATTTGCGATTTACCCGATAATGTATTCATAGATACTGCAAAACGAAAGTTACGTCGAGGACTGTACTATAAAAAATCTGATTATATGGACGATCAAAATCCTTCTGTCGAATTCATAGAGAATTTGTCCACGTTAAAACAGCGTTACAGAGGGTTTACAAAGCACAACCAAAAAAAGGTGATTCATAGACGATAAATGACATTGTAAACATACTATAATGGCTTTCTAAACATGTCAAATTTACAATCAGCATGAGGCTTCTTTAAGCCCATTTTACCGGCCGAGTCTACCCGAAGGTTAACGAATATTAACGAGTTATTGAAATTGATAATTTGAGTTTCACAGTTTCACTCTTCGTCTTCCTTCCTAGTTCCCCGTGATTATTTTTTTCGTCGCGTCAATTTGTGGTCAGTGATGGATGGAAGTCGTCGTGGCGCCGTGGTTACTGTGTGTATCATACGATATCACAGGTTAAGCAACATTCGGCGCGGTCGGTACTTTGATGGGTGACAGCCGACCATTCATATTACTCACGACGACTTCCGTGCTTCGGAGGGCACGTTAAACAGTCGGTACCGGGTGCTGTATACTTGTATACAGTAGTCGTTAGGGTTTGTCAGAAGCCATCTAGGCGCCCTAAAAAATTCTGGCATCCACCACCCAGCACTGGGCCAGCTTGGTGGTTTATGGCCTATACCTTCTCTGCACCCAGGGGAGAGACTCATGCCCTGCAGTGGGCTCATTACAAAGAGTTGTGATGATGATGATGGATGTGATGAACAATTTGATTAACATACAGCTGATAGCTCGTATTGATGCAAATAGAGTGCGACGTAGGAGAAAGGAGTACCGACGAAGAAAATACCCTTTTACTCTAGACGATATTGAATTTAAAAAGAGATATCGCTTTAATAAAGATACTGTACGGCGTATTACCGATTTAGTTCGTAACGAAATTACGCGATGTCCAAGAGGTTTTGCAGTATCCCCTGAGTTACAGGTGCTGACAGCGTTGCGGTGCTGGGCGAGAAATGAGGTTAGTACAGGGAGTGTGTTTCCATCTGAGTGCGGTGAGAGGATGTGAAGATGAGTCTGTTGTAATTATATTGACCATTTCTGGCTCTTTATTTTCCTTGCCTCACAAAAGAAAATCTCACTATAAGGCGATAGGTATTACAAAGAGGATATCTCTTGTGAAGCAAAGCCATGTACACCCTTTAGTTCACATTTTATTGTAATACTTGTACGTATTTCACCCACAATAACAATATTTTATTTCAATAATTTCAGGTTCAGGATGACAGTGGTGAGCTTCATAGCATAAGCCAAGCTACTGTATGCCGCATTTGCGCTAGAGTAGCAAGAGCTCTTGCCCGATTAAGTAAAGAGTTCATTTTCATGCCCAACACTGTGCAGGAGCAAGAACAGGTGATGAGGGAGTTCCGAGCAATCAGGAACTTCCCAAATGTAATCGGGGCAATAGATTGCACACACATCCGCATTAAAAAAACTGGTGGTATTTTTCCAAGAATAGTCGGGAGTCGGGGCACAGAAAATTTAAATAAACGAAGGCACTGAACAAGGCGATAAATCTATAATAATTTGTGACGAAACTGACGAAAACAAAAATAAGTAATGAAATGAAATATCTGTATCGACCTGTCAAATGCCAATTATAACTGCAAGTAAATGAAATATCCATAGCCCTAGGGCAAAAAAAACACAATTTTATCTCTGGTGCAATGAAATGCGACGTTTCCGCTCATGCGTAATGTAATCCGTATAATAACGGTGTATTAGTTAAAATAGGATTTTCAGATGAATTCTATGAATCACCTTCACTTACAACACACTATAAACCTTAAAGAGTGTTGTAGCTAAAATGCACTTTAAATGCTTTTTAACTATTTTCTATGAATTTGACTGCTTGTTTATAAACAGTTTTTAAAATATGATATTGATTTTCTCGCCGCTTCTCCTCGATAGATAGACTTCGTAAAGTGGTGGTACATACTGTTTATTTTTTCATTTGGATTGTACTAATATGCAACTTATTCTAAAAAGTAGGTACGGAAATTGACCTGACATTAAATAACTAAAAAATATGCTAAAAAAATCACCCGACCAGGACTCGAACCTAGGAAACTCTCGCTCGCCGAACGAGTGCTCTTCCAACTGAGCTACTGGGCCCTGGCGACATGCCTTTACTCAGCATATTCTGTGTTTACGTTATACTGCTAACGTAGCTCCATCTAGAGGTATAGCTGATATTTTTTCAGTTATTTAAGAAAAGTTGAGCATTATTAAATGCAAATACTTGAAGAACAGAAGTTTGAAAAAACATATCGGATAAATAATAAATTTATATTTCTGACACTCACACAACATTATCTAGCTCAAACTAAGTTTCTAAAAGAACTTGTTTTTATTTATTTTTTATTTATTATTTGAATAGAAAAAAAAATACATATCTGAAGTGCTTGCCATCTAAAAACCTCGAGGGTTTGTCTAGATGGAGCATAGTTAGGTCTAGTTTACAATGGATTTTAAATTGTGTGGATTTGATTAAATTATACATATTTAGAAAAAAACAGGTACACAGTTAAAGTGAGAACAACAGTTAGTTAAATCAGTTGCATTTTAGGTTACAGAGAATATTGAATTTCTATCATTTCTTTAAGTATTTCTAAAACGACCCTTTACCACGGAAAACCATCATATTTTTTATGTAAAAATATTTGTAATGTCTGTATTGAACTTTACAAAAGAGTTATAATAGTATATTATGTAACAAGTGAGCGAAGTTGCTAATTACAGTCGAGGCTGTGATTTGAGCCCCAGCCGCAGGCGAGGGCTTAATAATGAGCCGAGACTGTAATTAGCAACGGTCACGAGTTACATACGACGTTTTTCAACACACTTGTGAGTAAAAGACAGACATACGTGATCATAAAATAACAAACACACTTGATAACAAAGCTGTGAATTGTGATTGAAAAATGGCGCCGAACCTCGCGCATGCGCGCAAGTTTTTTTTTCCGTCAAATGTGTCAATGTCTGTATAGCATATACAGCCTATTTTAAGTGAAAATGTTTAATTTGGAGTGGTAAATGCAAATATTTTAATATTTTATGACAAATGATTGTAAATTGTGAATAATTTGTTTAATATACAAATTTATTTTACATATATAAGGCGCAAACATTTAAAAATGTATATGGATTTGAAGTCGTATAAAACCTCTTTGTTGTTTCTCAAAATATTTAGTGTATAACCCGGAACAATAAAATATGCTCTGTTTTCTCGCATGTTATTTGCACAAAGGTACAATTCAACTTTGTAGGATTCATTATATTATGCCCTAGGGTATAATATATTAATGCACGCGTGACTAATAGCCCAGTTTATAGTTCTAAACTCAATAGAATAACGCTCACTTTACGAGCAAGTGTGTTGAAAAGTATTTTTTAAGTACAAATTTACTGTCGAATTCATAGAGAATTTGTCCACGTTAAAACAGCGTTACAGAGGGTTTACAAAGCACAACCAAAAAAGGTGATTCATAGACGATAAATGACATTGTAAACATACTATAACGGCTTTCTAAACATGTCAAATTTACAATCAGGATGAGGCTTCTTTAAGCCCATTTTACCGGCCGAGTTTACCCGAAGGTTAACGAATATTAACGAGTTATTGAAATTGATAATTTGAGTTTCACAGTTTCACTCTTCGTCTTCCTTCCTAGTTCCCTGTGATTATTTTTTTCGTCGCGTCAATTTGTGGTCAGTGATGGATGGAAGTCGTCGTGGCGCCGTGGTTACTGTGTGTATCATACGATATCACAGGTTAAGCAACATTCGGCGCGGTCGGTACTTTGATGGGTGACAGCCGACCATTCATATTACTCACGACGACTTCCGTGCTTCGGAGGGCACGTTAAACAGTCGGTACCGGGTGCTGTATACTTGTATACAGTAGTCGTTAGGGTTTGTCAGAAGCCATGTAGGCGCCCTAAAAAATTCTGGCATCCACCACCCAGCACTGGGCCAGCTTGGTGGATTATGGCCTATACCTTCTCTGCACCCAGGGGAGAGACTCATGCCCTGCAGTGGGCTCATTACAAAGAGTTGTGATGATGATGATGATGATGGATGTGATGAACAATTTGATTAACATACAGCTGATAGCTCGTATTGATGCAAATAGAGTGCGACGTAGGAGAAAGGAGTACCGACGAAGAAAAGACCCTTTTACTCTAGACGATATTGAATTTAAAAAGAGATATCGCTTTAATAAAGATACTGTACGGCGTATTACCGATTTAGTTCGTAATGAAATTACGCGATGTCCAAGAGGGTTTGCAGTATCCCCTGAGCTACAGGTGCTGACAGCGTTGCGGTGCTGGGCGAGAAATGAGGTTAGTACAGGGAGTGTGTTTCCATCTGAGTGCGGTGAGAGGATGTGAAGATAAGTCTGATGTAATTATATTGACCATTTCTGGCTCTTTATTTTCCTTGCCTCACAAAAGAAAATCTCACTATAAGGCGATAGGTATTACAAAGAGGATATCTCTTGTGAAGCAAAGCCATGTACACCCTGTACAGAGTTCATATTTTATTGTAATACTTGTACGTATTTCACCCACAATAACAATATTTTATTTCAATAATTTCAGGTTCAGGATGACAGTGGTGAGCTTCATGGCATAAGCCAAGCTACTGTATGCCGCATTTGCGCTAGAGTAGCAAGAGCTCTTGCCCGATTAAGTAAAGAGTTCATTTTCATGCCCAACACTGTGCAGGAGCAAGAACAGGTGATGAGGGAGTTCCGAGCAATCAGGAACTTCCCAAATGTAATGGGGGCAATAGATTGCACACACATCCGCATTAAAAAAACTGGTGGTATTTTTCCAAGAATAGTCGGGAGTCGGGGCACAGAAAATTTAAATAAACGAAGGCACTGAACAAGGCGATAAATCTATAATAATTTGTGACGAAACTGACGAAAACAAAAATAAGTAATGAAATGAAATGTCTGTATCGACCTGTCAAATGCCAATTATAACTGCAAGTAAATGAAATATCCATAGCCCTAGGGCAAAAAAAACATAATTTTATCTCTGGTGCAATGAAATGCGACGTTTCCGCTCATGCGTAATGTAATCCGTATAATAACGGTATATTAGTTAAAATAGGATTTTCAGATGTCTATGAATCACCTTCACTTACAACACACTATAAACCTTAAAGAGTGTTGTAGCTAAAATGCACTTTAAATGCTTTTTAACTATTTTCTATGAATTTGACTGTTAATGTTTTTAGTAGATAGTGTAGATCTGATTGAGTTTTTCAGTTTATTAATCATTCTAGGGACAAGATATGCACATGTACGCTGGCCATACATATTTTGAGCTCTGGTGGTTTCTAGTTTGTTATTTGTTATTGATCTAGTTGTCGTGGCCGCTGTGAAGCGCGAGCTGGCGTCGGAGCGCGTGCTGGCGCACTTCGCCCCGCGCCAGCAGCTGGTGCTGTCGGTGGCCGCGGGCCCGGCCGGGCTCGGCGCCGTGCTGGCGCACTTCGCCCCGCGCCAGCAGCTGGTGCTGTCGGTGGCCGCGGGCCCGGCCGGGCTCGGCGCCGTGCTGGCGCACTTCGCCCCGCGCCAGCAGCTGGTGCTGTCGGTGGCCGCGGGCCCGGCCGGGCTCGGCGCCGTGCTGGCGCACTTCGCCCCGCGCCAGCAGCTGGTGCTGTCGGTGGCCGCGGGCCCGGCCGGGCTCGGCGCCGTGCTGGCGCACTTCGCCCCGCGCCAGCAGCTGGTGCTGTCGGTGGCCGCGGGCCCGGCCGGGCTCGGCGCCGTGCTGGCGCACTTCGCCCCGCGCCAGCAGCTGGTGCTGTCGGTGGCCGCGGGCCCGGCCGGGCTCGGCGCCGTGCTGGCGCACTTCGCCCCGCGCCAGCAGCTGGTGCTGTCGGTGGCCGCGGGCCCGGCCGGGCTCGGCGCCGTGCTGGCGCACTTCGCCCCGCGCCAGCAGCTGGTGCTGTCGGTGGCCGCGGGCCCGGCCGGGCTCGGCGCCGTGCTGGCGCACTTCGCCCCGCGCCAGCAGCTGGTGCTGTCGGTGGCCGCGGGCCCGGCCGGGCTCGGCGCCGTGCTGGCGCACTTCGCCCCGCGCCAGCAGCTGGTGCTGTCGGTGGCCGCGGGCCCGGCCGGGCTCGGCGCCGTGCTGGCGCACTTCGCCCCGCGCCAGCAGCTGGTGCTGTCGGTGGCCGCGGGCCCGGCCGGGCTCGGCGCCGTGCTGGCGCAGCGCGCCGGGGACAACGCACCCGAGCGACCTTTAGCGTTTGCGTCTCGATCTCTTAGTTCAAGTGAGCGCAATTATAGTCAAATCCAAAAAGAAGCGACGGCTATAATATTTGGTGTAAAGCATTTTCACCAGTATTTGTATGGTCGTAGTGACCCTTTTATTTTGAAGACGGACCACAGACCTTTAGTGTCGATTTTCAATCATAAGACGGGTATTTCAGTTACAACGGCGTTGCGATTACAGAGGTACTCCATAATATTGTCAGCATATAATTATGTGGTGGAGTATACTTCAAGTAAAAATAATTTAGTTGCCGATTTCTTTTCGCGATCGCCCTTACCGGCTACTGCTAATAAATCTGACACAGAATTTGATAGGCTTTATTCACTGAATTTTTTAGATCCAAGTAGTCCAGCTGTCACGTCAGATGAGCTGAGAATTGCTACAAAGAATGACAAGGTCTTACAAACGGTAATAAAGTATATGACGCACGGATGGCCGCGTAAAATCAATTGTAAATTTATTATTCCTTACTTTTACCGTAAAGCTGACTTGCAATTCGAAAATGGATTTTTAATGCGTGGTCATAAGGTTGTAATTCCAACGAAATTGAGGGAACGATTGTTAGATGAGTTACATAGCACACATTTGGGTATAGTGAAAATGAAGGGTAACGCGCGGAGTCGAATGTGGTGGCCGGGCATAGACGCGGCGATCGAGAGCCGCGCTGGCACATGCGAGCGCTGCGCGCGCGCGCGGCCGGCGCCCCCCGCCGACCCCGCGCCCGGCCCCGCGCACACCATCCTTGGGACCGTATTCATATTGATTATATGACAATAGGCCAGCGCGTGTATCTCGTGATTGTAGATTCGTTCTCTAAATGGATCGAATGCCTGTATATGCACAGCGGAACGACTACACAAGCCTTAATTACTAAATTAAAACAAGTTTTCGCTGTTTTCGGCATTCCTAAATCGTTGGTGTCTGATAACGACACAAAAATTAACTCGGCTGACTTTAAGGAATTCTGTTCTAATAATGGTATTAAATATATAACTTCGCCAATTTATCATCCTTGCAGTAATGGTCAAGCTGAGAATGCCGTCAAAAGTTGTAAAAAAATGTTGAAATGTATATTGTTTGATAATTCGGCTACTAATATCGTACATGAGAAACTATTAGGTTTTCTATTTAATTATCTTAATTCTAAGCATTGTGTAACTGGCGAAACGCCGGCTGAGTTGATGTTTGGTAGGAAGCTACGTACTCGACTCGATTTAATAGTCCCACAAAATAAAAACGTAAACAAATGTATTAGTGAAAACAAAAAGATTTCTAGATCTTTTTCGTTGGATGAGCTTTGTTGGGTTCGCTGGTATACAAACCGAAAAGAGAGTTGGGTAAAGGGGCGAGTAGAAAATAAGATTGGAAGTAGAATGTTTAAAATATATGTTTTTGATTTTAATAATTACTGTATACGACATGTTGACCAGATGCTCAAGTTTAAAGGAAATCTCTCTTATAAAATAAATGAAAATATGCCATCCCTGTCTCCTTTACCTACAATAACTTCAGACTGTGATGAGATGAGAGACTCACCGGCTAGTGATCTAGGACCGGAGGAGGAAGGAGGGGCATGCTTGAGCACTGGAGATAGTGATATAGAGGAAGATTTGAACAATGGCATGGGAGAGGAACGTGAGCAGGGAACAGTCGAGCCACAATCGTGTTTAGAGCCTCGCGAGTCGCCGGTCGTTTCTAATGTGGACCCTCAGCCGGCGCCGGCGGCGCCGCCGCCGTCGTCACCGTCACCGCAGCCAGACCGTCCCTTGCTCACGCGTCAGCTCCGACCAAGAAAAAAGGTCGACTACAAAAGTCTGTTTAAATAATTATTGTTCTTTTTTAGTTGCTTTTGTGTTTATTGTAAGTTGGTTTTAGAAATTATATATTACGTTATTTATGTTATTTTCTATTTATATTGTTACCAGGTTTCAAAGTATGTAAGGAGGAGTGATGTGTCTGTAACCTGAGTCACCTGTCAAAAACCAGTAATAAACGAACTGCGTTACCTACCAGACGTGTTTTACTTCTATACATCTCAAGGTCACCTGAGGCTAATAACGTCAACATGCGGCGTGGGGCATTTAGTGCAACGTGTGCAAGTTTCGAGTCTGCAAAACTTGACTCATCGCCGGCCGCTGACCCCGCACGTGCAAGCGGTGACGCCTGCGTCGCCCGTCCCCCGCCTCCCCCCGAGGTGGTGTCGTCACCTGTCATCGTCACGTCAACCCCGAGACGAGACTACGCCGCTGCTGCCACCCACCTGCAGCCCCCACATACCGTGAAGGGTAGTGGGAGTCACCACGACGAGCACCCTCGTACTGATGTATGCAGTGAACAGCCGAAACAAGATGGCTTCATTAAGGTGGAGCGGAAGAAAAGAAAACGGCTTTGTCGCAACAATTGCGGCACCGCTCCGACAGGACCTAACTTTCTCCTGCGTCCCGCTGTACCCGTCACGTACGTGTACGTTTTACGTCTCCATTACTCTACGAAGGATGCTGATGTCGTAGAGTACTTGGAGAAAAAGACGAAGTTCCGGCTCAGGGTTGAAAAACTGGAAACGCGCAACAACGTCAACTTTAATTCGTTTGTTGTGCGCGTACCCCGGGACCACATATCGGTGTTCCTGAAGGAAGAGCTGTGGCCGAAGGGAGTTATCTTCCGCAAGTTCCGCGGCCGCCCGCCGCCCTCAGGAGCCGCCAGAGCCGCGCTTCACGCCGCCGCCGCTGCAAAGTGATTTGTGTTTCTTTATTTATTATATATGTTAGTTTTTAAGGTATTTATTTTACTATGGGCCTCTGTAATCAATTATCATTTTGTTTTTGTTTATATTGCCTGAAATAAATGATTATTATTATTATTATTATTATTTAGTGTGAACTGGAATTGTATTATGGATACTAGATGGCTGATATACTTAAGAAATATATAAAAATACATCTATACATATAATAAAATGGTAGGAAAGTCAAAACTGTACATTGAATATTTTTTTAAAAGAATACTTGGGGTATGATCTACAATCGAAACAGAAACAAAAAATATAGTTTTTAGAATTTTTGTCTGTTTGTCTGTTTGTCTGTTTGTCTGTTTGTCTTTCCGGGATAAACTCAAAAAGTACTGCATGGATTTACTTCAAATTTGGCATGAAGATAGTTAAGAAGTTGGGTCAACATATAGGCTACATATTATCACGCTAGCAGTGTTATAATCGTAGGTGCGTTTGGTGCTGCATAGCGTTCACGCAGACGACGTCGCGGGCAGCAGCTAGTATTGTATAAATACATATAAAAATACAGCTTAATTACAGAAAGTACAATAAGTAGGTACAGTTTTAATTAGCACTACCCATCGGATTTGAAAATAAATCGTTTTGCGTAGCCTAATGAATTATCACAAAGATAGGCTACACTTATCAAAAAACGTTTACGATTTCATGAGCTACGCGTGTACGTCTGCGTAATATTGGATTTTTCTTCCTCTCTGTTTATCTCTTGTTATAACGTGGTTATTCCCTAGTAGGTGACACTTCTGATTATGTCCGTGGATAGTTCATTAAAAGTGGAATGTAACTGGCGCACTTGATACAAACGGTTTTTGGTATTACATGGGGCATTCTAAAAGTTTTTCACTTCTAGTTAATCGGAACTATTTGAATTTCGAATGTTATATTAGGTCCTTACATATGAAATTGGTGTGTTTTCGTTCTGGCCACTTTAATCTCCTCTTTGGTTTAGAATTCCAAATTCAAATTCAAAAACAGCTATTTACTCATCAATTTGTGTCTCCAAAACCGTATTTCTTTGTTTTTTTTTCTTTTGGTTTTTTTCTACATCATTGAGTGTACAAAATGGAAAATTTTAAATTTCGCGTTATTTACGAATATGAGCTCCGCCGTGGCACCAGTGCTAAAGAAACGACTCGAAGTATTAATTATGTGTCTGGCAGTGGTGTCACTAGAGAAAGCACAGTGCGTTTTTGGTTCCAACGTTTTCATTCTGGAAATTTCAACCTACAGAACAGTCCCCGTGGACGGCCGGAGACCAAAGTCGACAATGAAGAGTTGAAGGTTTGTAGAAGCTGATCCATCGCAAACTACGTCCGAGTTAACTGCAGGCTGCGGTGTTAGTGATAAAACTGTTTTAATCCACTTGAAACAAATTAAGAAGAAAAGAAAGCTCGAATGGTGGGTACCCCATGAATTGAGTGAAGCAAACGCGCATCGACTGCTGCGTTACATTACTGAACTGGCACAATAATTAAGGGATTTTAAATCGAATCATTACCTGTGAGGACAAGTGGATACTTTACGACAATAGAAAGCACAGATTGCAATGGCTGAACCCCGGTGAACTATGCAAATTCTGCCATAAGAGAAAATTAACTAGAAAAAAGTTATTGGTCAGCGTTTGGTGGACTAGTGCACGTGTGGTGCACTACAGCTTCCTTAAATCTGGCCAGACCATTACGGTCGATATCTACTGTAGTCAGCTCTAAATAATGATGGATAAACTAGCCACAATACAACCGAGACTGGTCAAACGCACAAGGCCACTGCTGCCTCAGGACAACGCAAGACCAGACACTGCAGAACATACTGCTACCAAATTAAAGGAGCTTCAATTGGAATGTTTAAGACATCCACCGTACTCCCCGAACTTGCTCCAACAGTCTACCATTTTTTTTAGAAATTTGGATAACTTTTTGCAGTGGAAAAAATTCGACTTCGATGAGGCAGTCCAAAACCGCCTTCAAAGATTTTTTTGATTTCAGTCCTAATTTTTTTTAGGAAAGGCATAAATGAACTACCTATGAGATGGCAGAAGTGGATAGATAGCAATGGATCATACGTTGATTAAATAAATATATAATATTTAAAAAATTAAAACGACTCATATTCCTCCCATACAAAACGCCAATTTCATAAGGACCTAATATTTTTTTCAACACACTTGCTCGTAAAGTGAGCCTTATTCTATTGAATTTAGAACTATAAACTGGGCTATAAGTCACACGTGCATAATATATTATACCCTAGTGCATAATATAACGAATCCTACAAAGTTGAATTGTACCTTAGTGCAAATTACATGCGAGCAAACAGAGCATATTTTAATGATCCGGGTTATACATTAAATGTATGAGCGCGCGCGTCCAGGCGGCGCGGCCAGCGGACAGGCGGCGCGCGTGCAGCAGCGGCGGCACGCGCAGCGCCTCCAAGCAACAACAGCGTGTGTACGTGTAATGGGACAGGGCTACTGACGCGCAGCAGCTAACAGCTGCTTCAAATAAATTTTATGACCACGCTACGTATGTCTGTCTTTTACTCACAAGTGTGTTGAAAAACGTCGTATGTAACTCGTGAGCGTTGCTAATTACAGTCTCGGCTCATTATTAAGCCCTCGCCTGCGGCTCGGGCTCAAATCACAGCCTCGACTGTAATTAGCAACTTAGCTCACTTGTTACATAATATACTATTAAACGACTTGCAACCTTCAATTATTTGTCAATTAGAAGAATAGAATAGAATGGAATAGAAAAATTGTTTATTTGATATGAGGAGTAACAGATCAAAGTGTATCAACTCCGTCAGTGTAAGTTTCGAGATAAAGGCAAAATTCATAATTTCTTAAAGAAAGGACACAAACAAATGTATGGGATTTAATACTGTTTGAAATGATGTCTATTTTTGGTTCTTTTTTATTATAAAAAGTAATACAGTTTGATGCGTCATAATTTGACATGAGGTTAAAGGTTTTTAATAGATAAAAAATCCGTTCTATACTATTTTTTTTCGGTGGGTGGAGTTGATACACTTTGATCTGTTACTCCTCATATCTAAGCATACAGAACAACAGAATATAATTTATAACTACACAACAGGTCGAAGATATCAAAAAGGCCTCCGCTCAGCTTAATGTCGCGGCGGAGACCACGACGCTGGTTTTCTGCGGACACCCTTATTTATAAATTAAACATTATATACATATTAAAAACACAATAATCACAAAAAATCAAAGTTAATATAAAAAACAGAAGATTAAAACCAGTAATTTATAAAAAGATACACTAAATAACACATATAAAATCTAAAATAAAATCAAGTCAAATAAAATCAAGTCAAATGTCAGCATATAGTTATAAAATAAAAATTATTAAAAATTATTTGTTTTTTAAGTATTACAGTCATAAAATGATAGTAAAATTGTCACAAACAAATTATACAATTTCAAAATAAATAAATAAAATTAATATATTATTATTAGACAAGCATGAGATATGATAAGTAGGACATAAGAGAAGCAGAGAGAAGCATAGAGAAGCATGCACATATATTCTAATGCAAATGAAATCATTCAGCTTAACCACCAAGTGGAAAGCACACACTCAGAGATACAAGTTAAGTGCAATATGTGCGTGAAGTTCAATAATTAACTTAAAGGAAGGTTTAAGGTTTTACAAAATCAGTTTTATTTATTTATGGCTAGAAGATAACACGTATTTATGTCACGTACATTTACATTTACAAGCTTTTTAGTTTTTGTTGTTCTAAAAGAAACGCTTTATATTTAATTTTGAATGCGTGAACGGAACTAGAGTCTTTAAAAGGTGGTGGAATATCGTTCCAACACTTGGTTGCTGCATATCTAAAGCTGCCCCGGAACGCCGCTGTTGTGTGTGATAGACATATTAGGCGATTACATCTCCTACCCGTTTGTTGTGTAAACCTTAGTTTGTGAAATAGATACGAAGGACTTTTGTACTTTACTATACCAAAGAGCAATACCGCAAAGTGTAGTTTGCGCCGCGATTCCATGTTCATTAAATTATTTCCGTTCAAATAAGGTGTAATATGAGCTCTTCGAGGTATGGGAAAACAGAATCTGGCGCAGGAGTTTTGTACACGTTGGATTAGCTTCTTTGTACGAGTCAACAGGCATGGTCCTATAACAGTATCCGCGTAATTTAATTTTGACATTATAAGACTCTCACATAAATGAACTCTCAGTTCCGTACTTAGGTGTTGTCGTATTTGATACAATACTTTCAGTCGGTAATAACAATTTCTGACGGTATTTAATATATGATTTTCGAATTTTAAGTTCTCGTCCATCAAAACTCCTAGATTTTTTGCTAAAGTCACCTTATTAATATCTATGTCATTAATTTTAAAGTCAAGAGAGCAATTGTTATTTATTTTGTCAATGACGCGTCTACTACCAAATACTATAAAATTAGATTTTGTCGGATTCACATTTAAGTGATTATGTTTTGACCACTCCAATATGCGCTGGAGATCCTCGTTTATTTTTGTTATAGCAGCTTCAGCTTCAGATGGTTTAAATGTCATGTATATTTGGAGATCGTCAGCGTAAAGGTGGTATTCTGTATTTTTTTTTTTTTTTTTTTTTTGATTTTAATTACACATCAAAGTTCTGCGTACGCAACGAAAATGGAATTAAGTCGAAAAGATTTTAGAGCGATGATTTTAAAAGTTCTCTCTCTCTATTCGCAGGACTGTGCCGCGCGTCTTCAAAATGCTTTTGGATTGCTGAATTTGTCATAGGTAGGGTTTCTTTACATGATGAATTTCGTGAAGGGCGGCCTTCAACTGTCTTCAACAAAATGATGTGTCTACTGTTAAGCGTTTAATGGAAGAAAACCACGGCTACAGATACAGAAAATTTTCACGAAAAATTAAAAGTTCGGAAGCTTTGTTGTCGTCGGATTTCTGTATATTCCCCAAAATCAAATATTCTATGAGAGGTTTCATTTTTGTCGACTCATTTAATAGCTAATTAAATGCAGGGATAGCATTTAATTAGCACGTAGAAGACAAGTCTTTAGATCTGTGGACGTCCTGTTTTAAAAAATGATTTGTCAGAAAAAAAAATTAAATTGCAAAGGACAGTATTTTTAAAAGCAATAAATAGTGTGACCTACGTCTACGCGTTTATATGGGATGTTTTAATTTTCTTCCTAAAGTTAAAGGCAGAAAAGTATTCTTTTTGCAAATTTGTTTTTTTTTCTTCTTTCTATTTATTTCCAGTAAATGATATTTAATTACACTGCAAACTGGTAGGTACGTTCTTATAATATATAATATATGCCAATATTCATATTCATTTCATGAGTTTTGGTATTAATGGGGAGCAATGATTTTAAGTATTGACAGTTGAGCTTTTATATTTGCTAAGGGAATGTCTTGTACGTGCGGCCATAACTGCTGAGTCTATATAGTCTAGTAGTAAAAGTAATACCTCTGTTGTGAATAGTAATGTACGCTATAAACTGACTTAGTTTATAGTACATCCCTGCTCCTTATGTAAACTCAAGTCAAACTATTTGCCAATTTTATGTCTAGATATGTTTGTGATGCAATTTTATATTGAAAGATAACATAACCACTATTGGTCTGTAGTCGGAGAATATTTTTGTGTTTCTTGGCCTTACATTACTCTTTAAGGTCGGGTTTGAACCGCCTCGCGCCCGCCTCGGGCTTCACCTGCGTCTTACACGCGTTGCTATTTGTTTTGTACATGTATAATTTAAGACTTATTGACACATCAAAAAAAAAACATCAACAAAAATGAAAAAAAAATACAGTTTACAACCAAGGGTTTTTCGTAATTGACGTATTAAAACATTTTATATAAGCATGTATTTTATAGTTTGAAAATAATGTCGAGCACTATTTTATTTTCTATCTTCATGTAAAATTTTATCATTCTTTGTTCGAGTGCAGCAGTGGAGTCTGAAAAGACTTTCTGGTATTGTTCAAAACAAAATGCTTTTATCATCTTGAATTATTATCACGTTCACAGAAGGTGCAGACCAGAATGTTGTCTCAAACTATTTGAGGATTAATCTCTACTTAAGGAGGTATTGCAGAAGGCAGCGAAGCGGATTCCTTTGAAAAGTCTAATCTAAGTTTTTTTATATCAGATTTCGGTGATTGAGTTGGCTTCCTATTTTGCTTTTAATAGTCCTTTTAGTAATTTACAAATTAGTCCAAAAGTTTTAAATCTTAAATAACTTAAATTAAAATCTTTAATAATCAAGGCTTGGAAACCGGTTCGGAAAAATATGGGTATTTTTCACTAACCGGTTAAACATTTCGGTCATACAGGAGAACGACCTTTGTGAAGGCGCTTCTTGAAGATCTGCGAGTGTTTAGCGCGTTTTGTTTTATTCAATATAACGTTGTTAGATTATTGTATCGTATCAGATATTTAACGGTAATTACAACAGAAATACAACGTTCGTTTATATTTTGATTTTATTTTGAGTGAAATTCAATATGTAACTTTACATAAGAATGGCAATGAAACGTAAATGTTATGAAGAATCTGGTAAGTATAACCTTTTTAGAAGAATATTTGGTCAACAAACAGATTATAACCAAAGTTACACTTTTCAACTCCACTCTAGATGAAAATTGCTAGTATTAAATTATTTGAATTGATATTTGAGAACGAAATATTTACCTCAACAAATTCAACATGTCACAAGTCGCTTCGCAACCGATGCAAGCATCTAGTAATAAACCGGTTTATTTAGGTTCAAAATATCGCTCCTTTTTGGTTCCGCACCGGAACGGAATTTTACGATTAATACCGGTTTATTTTGAACTGGTATCAAGCCTTGCCTTTAATCATGTCCTGATGCAGTAAACGTACACATTTATTCCCGATGACATAGTGTGAGCAGTAGGTACTTATAAACGTACTGATTGTATCCCTTTTCATACTGACATCCTGATCATTACCACCACACAATAGTTTTCCTTATTTTGGAGAGAAAGACAGAATATGTAGTCAAATTATGAACTCCAGCAGGGCTGTTCTCCTAAACAACAGCGTCGAGTTCATCGATGCATAAGCGACGAGTAACACAATTGGTATTCACTTAGATCATTAGGCAAGATTATACACGACACCAGCGCTCGTCCCTCACGACGTGAGTAAGAACTGTTGTTCTTCGAACAGTTTGAACATTTTATTGAGGTTTTGGTATTCTGCTAAATGTAGCATCTATGAGCTTGAAGATCAAATTTTTTGCCATCTCGTCGACGAGCTATTCACGTAGCTATTTAAGTTACCTGAATAGCCCTGCTGGACATTATTTACCCTTGTCATTATTTTAACCTTGTCTTTATTGTAACGTATAAAGTGTATCAAGTACTTATCGATTCCCAACTTTAAATTTAAGTTTAAAAAGTCTTCAAATATTTGTACTTTACAAAACTTAAGATAATAATTAAAAACGCGAAAAAAGAAAAACAATGGAAGATTTGGAAAACAAAAATACACAAGCAATTTTATTAGATTTAGATTAGATGTAGCGCCAAATATGCTTAAAACTTACATATACCATAATTAATTACACAGTGTAAGTATTTTCTTTACCTTCCCTTGCAAGCACTGCTGTAATATCCGCTCTCAATATGCCAGCCAACTTTCAACTCGCACGACTGCTAACACATGCCAGCAAACTCTCAACTCGCAAGACTGCTAGGAGAAATTTAAGTAATTGTAAAGTAAAGAAATTTAAGCAGTACCCAGTTACCTTCCTATAGCCATCTGCTGTGATCTTCGGCCTCTTCTTCCCTAACTATCAGGTGAGAATGAGCTAAAATGCGGGTTTAGTCACCGATAAAAGAAAACCTTTCTTACGAATCATACGTTATTATTTTTGTGTGAACCTAAATTAATAAAATAAAATATTTCACCGCTAAGCGCTTGCTTGTACTTAACTTAAGCCCTGATTGTTTTAATTCACCTCACGTAATTTTTCGCAAAAATAACCGCCAGCGACTCGATGACGTTAATGTGACAAACTTTTCCCACTCATTTACTAGTAACGAGAAAATAATTCCTCTTTGAGTTATTTAACGGAATAACAAAGCTGTTCCACGAAACCTGTAGTTTAGGACGTGGCGTGATTTAGAATAATAAGTAACTTAAATTTAGTTTATGTCGGTTTTTTGGTACGAATTTGTTAAATAGTTCTTAGTCCTTTCTTGTATACAACCATCACCATAGTCCTTTAATCAAACTTGTTAGGAATTAAATAAATTTTATGATGATTAATTGAAAATATCTTCCATTCTTTAAATTTTATTGTACGGATCTTTTACACAAGTATTATAAAAGGTGTTTGGTCCATCGCCGGCCAAATTAATATGGCCTGTGCTGTAGGTTATCTATGCCTAACTGGCCATTAAACGTTTTAAAGCCATGTGGTTTTTTTAAATAGGACTTTAAAACTTTTTTTGTTTGTCACCCCGAAATAATCTTAAAAAATAAAAATAATAAAAAATTATCAAGTTTAGACAGCTAATTTTGATCTTACAAATTTGATTTGGTTACAAAGTTTCGGAACCGAAAAAAAGGGTCTGCTGTGAGAAATTTCGTAAGAGATAAGCTGTACCTTTGTACTTATTTTTATTCATTGTCTCTTAATTGTATCTCAACTGTTTGTACATAAATTATTAAATAAATAAATAAATGAAGTCCGTCTTTGGTTTTACATAAGTATAAAATCAAAAACAATGACCAGGATCATCCAATTTCTCAAAAACTTCTCTGGTCAATCGTCTTTCTAGTGATATGCTACTTGCTATAAAAACTATTCAGAATTTTGGGAAATTTGCTAAATTTATGAAAGGGGTCGCGTAGAGTTAATGCAAAATTGTGGGAAAAAAATATTTTTTGTATAAGTTTTCACATGGTAAATAGGTAGAAGTTATTACATCACTCTTTTCTTCGTCTTTTTGGGCCTAGCAAAAACTATCGATCGACGTCGCCTGATCCACTCAGTCGATCGATTGCTGTGGTTGGAGTGGGAACACCCTAAGGGAGTTTAAAAAAAATCCAAAAGAAAAGGCCATACTTGAAAGCTTTTTAATTTCACCAAACTTGATAGCTTTAATAAAGTAATCCAATGTGTAAGATTAATTTTACTATGTGCCTAAAAATAACCTAACCGCATTAGTCTACAATAAATAATTTTATAGAAACTTATGTTATGGCCACACAGCGGAACTATTCCAGTATACATTTTGACGACCACTTTGGCGATGGCGTAACACTATCTGCCTCAGACGCCAGTGGTAGCGGGTTCGATTCCCGCGCGAAACAAGAAAAAAAATGTTCCGGGCCTGAGCGTTTATCTATACATATATGCATTTATATTCTAGGTACCCCTAGTTCGCTACATGGTATCCCATATCACAAGCTCTGGCCATGTAGTTGATGTGATTGTCTTGGGGTTTTATTATTTTTATTATACATCCTAAAGTGGCCTGGGTGGATATCATATCCAGGACTTCTCCCGCCGCAGTCAAACACAAGCCAAATGCACCATCATCGAGGCTTCAGAACTACTGTACGGTTGCCTTGCCAAAAGCAAAATAATTCCTTTTAAATGCTGTGATAACGTTAACAAACCAAATTTATCATTATGTATTATTTGTATAACGAAAATATAATGACTGGCTACTCGGGTTATATTCCAATAATTAATGCAACATTCAGTGCTAATTTCCTTCACGAAACCATTCGACAAACCGTCTCACATAAATTAACATTAAAATATCTATTAAAAGTTTTGTCTTCGGAACTCATTAATTCTTATAAACGTGCTCTAGTTCTCTGTTTTTGAATCAAAAAGTTTTATAGTGATACGAGCGTTTGCCCGCGACTTCGTACAAGCATGAACTCAAAAGTCCTATATTTTATGTTCCCGTGGGAATTTCGGAAATCCCTTCCAAAATACAAACAGACACTTATTGAGGAACCTCTATACCAAGTATCACATCCGTAGACCCAAGGAATAATATATTTTCATACAAACTAAAATATCGTATATTTCCCGTTCCCGTGGGAATTTCAGGAATTCCTTTCATGACACAACCAGACACATATTGAAAAACTTTTACACCAAGTTTCACATCGGTGCACTCAAGGAATAAGATTTTTCATACAAAGTAAAAAGTCCAATATTTCCCGTTCCCGTGGGAATTTCGGGAATTCCTTCCTTAGTGCACCCCTACATCCCCTAAAGAATGTATGTTCCAAATTGCAGCTCTCTACGTCCAGTAGTAATGGCTGTACGTTGTCTGTCAGTAACGGAACAGGTTTATTATATTGATGATTGATTTTTAACTGCTGGACTGGGAGCAAAAAAAAACACAGAATGTGCCAGCTGCTCTTCCAAGGCATACTGTAAAAGTCGGTTATGGGACAGAGGTTTTATTGGATATTTTTTGTGGGCGATAGGCTGACCCTGTCACTATAAAAGTCTCTCTCCCCCATTATAATGCCTCCAAATTCGTCAAACGTGACATCAAATGGTTTTATAAACTCTGGTGTTCTGCTTACCCCATAATGGATCCAGGCGTGAAGTTATGTAAATGTATGGACATTATGTATGCTTTTTTAACTGGAGATGATTCTAAATAGAAATACTTGGCGACTTTGAACTAACACTATCTGCCTCAGACGCCAGAGTTCGTAGGGTCAGTTCTCGTATGATGCAATAATTTTCTTGTTGTTCTGTTTTCTTGCACAGTTCAGGGTGTTTTATGTATGTATTTAAAAAAGGAGCATGATCTAGGTCTAGTACTAGTAATATAATCCATTGCCTAAACACAAGCAGTAAATTTGCTTTGGAGTTCGATTATTTTTTTATCAAATTAATATGAACTGCATTTAAGACACTCAATTTTAATGCAATGTTACAGTATATGGCATATACGAAGCATAACGAAGAACAGATTCTGTTGAAATTTCACCTGATTATTAGGGAAGATAAGCCAAGCTTTCTGACATTTGAGTTGTTTCATCCCTGATTCACTTAATTCTATACCTATGTACTATCGAATCCACTGAATCATGACCTACTTTGCTTATAATTCGTTTGAAACTTTCACACTTGTAAGGTCTATCGCGTAAAATGCACTTAGGACATTTTAGATACTAACAAAATTACGTCAATACAGGAAAATGTCAGTGTCGAATGAAATGATAACAAGTTCGTCACCAAGAAAAATCTACCTTCAAGCGAATTTCGACCTACCTGCATTTAGACGGTTTGGCAAAAGGAGCTTATGGAGGGTAACTCAATTGGTTTAAAGCCAAATAGTATTTACAAGAATTTTCCGACTATCTTTGAAGAGCAGAAAACTATCACGTATTTTTACATACTTACCAAATTTTAAAGAGGACGTTACTAAATCGCGCTTAAAACTTACTTGAAACTTATTTGATATAAAAATTAAAATAAATTAAATTTTTATTCATATAGTTGTAACTTAATAATGAAAATCTTTCTAAAACTATATCTTCACCTACGTTCATTGCAAATTTCAAAAGGATGAGGCATATTGATTCGACCCAGGGGCTAAAACTGCCGGAAGGAATATGGCCGAACCCACATAAAAATAACAAAATTTTAAAAGTGTGAAGCTTTGTTTTTGGTTTAAAAACACACCGAAACGGATAACGTAATGCTGTTATCAATACTGAGTATGTGCCCCTGAACTACTTATGCCGACCCTAAAGTTCAAGATGGTAAGTTATTTCCTACCTTTCAGAAACACAGCAAATGGTTTGGCGTTCAATATAAGCAATACGGTCCCTGATACGTATTATATCATAAAAAGGTATAAATTTTAAAGAAAATATAATAAAGAATTCCAAAAGTATCTCATATCTGATGAAAAGTTTCATATAAAATCAGATACCATTGATAATACTGAATTTGCTTAATTCAACATTTTATCTCCCATACTTGCTTTGATTCTATTGAAATAAAGTCAAAATTTAATGAATTTAAAAATAAAGATGCTGGATTGGGCGCAAAAGAAAAATGCTGCTTCTCTTCACGGGCATATTGTAAAAGTAAGATGGGAGGTTTTTTTGTGGGCGACAGGTTGACCCCCTGTTTTTCATGACAATTTAATAATTTTATACCCTATCGACTTTTTATACTATACCATGATAGCCTTAGAATTATTATGATAAAATTGGGCACGTGTAAACCTTCCATTAGATTGACTAACAACGCATATTTTCCATTTCTGCTTCATTTTCCAAGATTAACCTTTTCACTTTAAGCTTTATTATAATAGAATATATTACTAAGCAAAGATCCTTTAATATACTGCTTTAATAAAGTCCATGATACATAATATGTAAAACAATGCACGCTACCGCGACATAATAAATGGAATTTTCGGAAAGCAATGCTTTGTACGAATACCTAAATACCAAAGAAAGATTTTTTAGATATTTCCATTGTACGCTAAAGTGATAAGATGAAAATTATGCGACATGGAACATGTAAGTTCTTTTCATAACGATACTCTTTCATTCGTCTTCTCGTTATTTGGTTTTCTCTGCTCAAAAATTGATATCAAGTAATACATTTCTTACAACTTATTTATAAATGTATAAATGTAAAAAGAGATTTTTTTTGACCAACCCCTATATTGTCTCCAATTCAATGGTCGATCTAGACATAAAAACACCCAAAACTTATGAGCGTTGACTTTCAATCAAAAACCAAAATGCTATTTAATTAGAAGCAATCTTTAGATCGACTGTAGGATTAAAGATATAATATATTCATTTCCAGGTAACGTCATACATACCTACATACATAAATTCACGCCTGTATCCCTTATGGGGTAAGCAGAACACCAGGGGTTATAAGACCATCTGATGTCACGTATGACTTTGCAGGTAATATCATGATGGACAAAGATTTAGATGGATAGATACTATGTATTGCAGAGACAGGGGGCCTGTTTATCGCCCACAATAACGCCAAAAAACTGACTTTTACAGTATGCCCGGGAATAGAAGCAGCTGGTATATTTTTGGTTTTTCTTTCACTCCCAGTCCAGCATGGAGGTATTTATATTTAATCATATAGAGAAATTAACGGATAGTTTATGGTTTTTTTTGACCATGATTAAAGTTACATAGACTAAAGTTGCAACAACAAATACAAAATCATCTTAAACGCTGCCTGTAAAACACAAAATAACAAATCTTGCGGGTACCAAAATACTTTTAAATGTATTTTTGATACAGGGGCGAAAGTGATTACAATAGGATAATGAGATTCGCCGCTTTTGTGCCGAAAGCTCAACCTGGAGAGACGAAGCTTTGAAGAAAACTTGGGAATTTAGCTGCGTCATTTCGGGGACAGGTAATTTTTATAACGTTATATCAAATCCTAGTGATATTATAAAAACGGATCTTTCTTGAAGGTTTCGTTGTAATGAATCTGGATTTTGGTAAAAGCTTACATAGTTGTTACGGAATAAAGTGAAATATAATCTATACTTATAATAAATTTGTAGCAGTAAAAATTCTGAATCTTAAAAATATAAAAAAAAAATGGCAAAAATAAGTGTTACTAGACAAACACCGAACCCAAAATGTGATTGAAAAAATGTTTGTCTGTCTGTTTGTTCAGACATCACGCAAAAAGTATATACAAGAAAAAAAAACAAATTTAGTTTTGCGGTTCTATCTAGACCTGATTACTGTACCAGCCGCAAATAATAAGTTTGTCGAAGTTTACGTCATACCCAGTTCACTAACTTCTAAGTTTTAAGTCTTAACAGTTATGCTGTAGTGCTGAAGGTTGAATTTGGCTTGCACCGTCCGTAACACGTAACACGTGTGGTGTGCGGCCGCCACTGATCGCTACCGTATAATTTACAAAGACAGTTTTTTTGAAATTTGATTTGAACGTGTTCTTATTGGCATTCTATGAATTGTTTGTTTTAACTGCTACTTGCAATTCCAAACCGTGATTTTCGGTGCGACCTTTTTATTCCTTAAAGTTTTTACCAAGTTTTTTCTCTACTATAAGGTACAGTTATTTTGTTTTATTTCTATAGTTAAGTCGTAGGTATAGATTTTAATTTTTAAGTGTACCTAGGTAGTATAATATACATATTTTGTGATACTGTTAGGTAAGATTAGTCATTCGTATAGATATACTCTCTGCATCATAATGATACCTCTAAATTTGTCAAAAGTGGCATCAGATGGTTTTATAGCCTCTGATGTTCTGCCTACCCCATAAGGGATACAGGCGTGAAGTTGTGTATGTATGTATGTATTAGTTTTGAGGGATTTTGCTTGTTTATTGAGTTTAGATTAGTTATCATCAGAAATAGGTTTTCTAAGGTAGGTAGGTATTTTATTTTCAGTTGTTGAGATTTTTATAATAAGGTAGATACTTAGGTTTACTTCTATAAGGCGTAGACCGTATAGATTTTATATTTGAGCTTAGTCGTAAATCAGTGTTGATAGCTATTCGAACGTATTAATAGGGAGTTCTCTGCAGAAACTAACTATAATCCTGCAGAAGTATTAGAAACTTTGGAAAACAGAGTTTCAAATTCAAAACCCAATACAGAGTTTCTAATACCCAAGAAAAAAGTCTGCCTTAGTGTTAATAACAGTAATGTTAATACACCTTTGGGAGAAATTCTATGAGGAATAGCAAGGATAGCAGCGACATTGTTACCAGGAGGAAAAACAGTTCATATTATGTTTAAAATTATCGATCTTGAACGCACAGAAAATCCCGTATGTGGCCGTAAATCACGTACCAAGAATAGTGATAAAGCGCAGATCATTCGTGAGTGTTCATATAATTAAGGCAGACATTTTAACCGGTTTTGGTGCCGGGCAATTTTTGGAGCAAGCAAATTTTCGAAAAATCTTTGAATACAGTTTTTTCCAAAATAAAAATAAAATAAATAAATAAATAATAAATAATTATTTCTGAAACTCACACAACATTATCTAGCCCAAATTAAGTTTCTTAAAGAACTTGTGTTATGGATAATAGATAACTGATATACTTAAGAAATATATAAACATACATATTGAATAAATATATATTTTTTATTAGAAAATAAACTTAAATAAACATATAAACATCCATGCCTTGGCTAATATCTGTTTCGGCAAACAAATATCCGCCGTCGCCGGGATTCGAACCCAGGACCTCTGGCATAGAAGGTACGTTATTGTACGTTACTCCTACACCAGCCGGTCTTCAGAAATGAAAATAAAATAAAGGAATGTTTCTTTGGAGTGAAATTTGCTATCTCTATTATTTAGACAACTTTCCCTCCAGGGGTACATTAAAAAATTTCACCCTGTATGGGGCGTCCAAGACTATGGTACATTAAGGCAAAGTATCTTAAATGACGTGATAGGGTCTTAGCTGAAAGAAGACTTTATACTTCTATCTTTTAAAATACTATAATACTAAAAACAGTTATATTTTTTTTGTCCATTCTTTCGATTCGCACCATAAATAGGTGGTGGTTTTCCATATTAAAATCGCTTCGATTCCCAGCAAGTAAATATTAGGAAATCTCGAACTTTGTCTATCGTAATAAAAATTTTCTTCCTCTCATTTTTGTCATACAGTTTGTTGGATGTATATCCACAGAGTTCTATTGTAAATATTATGATATAAATGAACTTCCGATTCTATAGACACAACATCGGTAAGTGAGTGAATGTTTCAGTCGGCTGGAATCACCAACCTTTTTCTGTAACCCCTTGTTTGATTTCACTGTCAATTCACGTTCTTCTTAATGTTCTTTATTTTCTACTTCGTGTATGTACAATGAAGAGTAAATAAATAAATCATTTAACAAGTTTACTGTTTTATTAAGGTAGTCGTCGCTTCGCCGTGGCGTGGTTACTTTGTGTTGATATCACAGGTTAAGCACCGTTCTTGGATAGGTGACCGCCGACCATTTATTTCTCACGACGACTTCCGTGCTTCGGAGGGCACGCTAAGCAGTCGGTCCCGGGTGCTGTATACTTGTATACAGTAGTCGTTAGGGTTTGTCAGAGGCCATTTTCGGCGCCCTGAAAATTCTGATATCCGCGTCACCCAGGGTTAAGAAGCGTTGTGATGATAATGACTTTTTTATTAAAATAAGTAAAATATATTACTTTTGATCTAAAAAAATTCAAGGTCAAGGGTCAACAATCAAAAAACTTAACATTTAAAAAATGTTATACGTCTGCATTTCCCCCACTACCGCAGTCTTGCGGTTACCACAAAATGGAAATATCCGAACTGAGTTGCTGAGTCCCTACTTAGTAATTTACGATTTTATTTTTCCAAATCGTTGTTACACGGTTCCTACATAATTCATCGAGTAATGGCTGCAACTTCACCAACTTACTGGATGATTTCTGAAATAACTATGTGGTATTATTTTTAAACTTTAAAATTTTTCATATTTACCCCTCGAAGGTACACTTCATACGAAAAATTATCTGTATCTCCGTGAAATTTTTGACTTTTGAGCAAAAAAATTGAGCGAGTTGTTATTTAAGAGTATATCCTCGTGAAATATTATTAAAGCGAATCCTTGTATTTTTCATGTTTTTTTTTTATATTGTAAGGATAGTACGTTTGACTTACATGCCACCTGATGGAAATTGCGCATGAAGACTATGGTGTTACACGTCCATCCACGAGAAACCTATTCACTCGACACTTAAAAGTTCCAGGACTGTAGTGGTCAGGAAAAACAGACGCAGGCAGATTGGCAATCCGTACCAAAAAGGAACTATCGAAGCGTTTTGTTCGACTTCTTGGTAAATCCACTATATAGGGATGGAAGTTCTGTCTGCGTCTGGTAGTCCGGTGGTAAAAAGGGGTGGGTTCAATTTGGTCAAAAAGAGCACTCGCACACTCACCACAATGTAGCCGATAAAATACTGTGTTTTACGCACTATATGGATTAATTCACTTAAAAAAGGAAAGTCAACAAAATATATTTCGAATAATCTTATTAAATTTAATTCCCAACAACGAAAATCCTAAAGAAATAATTAAACCAACCCTAGTTATGTTACTTAAATAGATCAGAAGCAGTGTAAGCTATAAATAACTTTCGGTGGACATTAGTTGCAAAAACTGAAATATTTTTGCCGGGAAAAGCAATAAATTTACATTATAAATTGTTTCACAAGTCATGACTCCGTAGAAAATTAACAAAAGAGTAAAAAACGAGCAATAACAACACGGTCACAATGTCGACAGAGAGACATAATAAAGTCTTAAACCCGGTGCTGCAGCCGTATTCTGAATTCAAAATACTTAAGTATTCAATATTTATTCAGTTCAATATGGCTATCGTATCAAAAAAAGTCGTTGTGTAACTTTATGATACGTAGGATAGGTAAATAGAATGACTGGTGGGTCATTTTCGAAATTCCAGGACGTGATAGTTTGTTACTGAAGTTTACTCAGTAATTGATTAATATTTATAAAAAATAAATATTAATTACTTACTGAGTAAACTTAACCGAGAGTTAAAAAATTCATTACGCAACGCATGGTTACATAAGCGTAAATTAATAGATACTTAGCGGGTGGTGGTTGCGTGTGTTGTGAACACTGCTGTGTGCGTGTTGACTGAGGCGGCGCGTCGGGAAAAGTGTAGAAAGGTCTTTTTATTTATTCATAGAAATTTCTGGTGAAAAATTAAATGCCTTCTTTTATTACATAATTATGATCAGAATCGAGTTCAGAGTGCTCTCCTTCAGTATCTAAAATTTGTCACCAGTCTCCCTGTAATAACCTTTTCGATGATGGATAATTTTTTCATAAAAGACGACTCACCCTGAGCCCCTTAGTGACCTGACTCCTTTAAAGTTTGTTTGGCTAGTAACCACCTTTTACAAAAAGTCTGCTGCTGGAGGAGGAGGAAAAGGCGGAGGTTCTAAATTTAGTTTTCAAAAAATTGTTTGGTGTCTTTGTTACACGATTTCTTAAACAATTCTGAATCGATTTTAAATATTCTTGATTCATATGAAGTTTCCATTTAAATTTCATCGTAGTCAATGGAGTGCTTCCTGAAAATTATTAAATTTTTGAAAAAATGTGTACGAGAACGGAGAATATTACATTGAAGACCTTATACTTCACCAAAGTTTTGGACGTGAAGTCGGTTTTTTTAAAGCTCTGCATTCGTTGATTATTGAAAAATCTGTTTCTTAGAAAAAAATATTCCTGTTTCATTAGGGATATCCTTAAGGATTCAAAGCAGCAACGTCTTCCTTTTCAGATCACATCGATCGCAAAACTGTACAATTTGAGTGAATGATTATTGATCAAGATTGTTCTTGATATTTAAAACACAAACTAAGCTTGTTTAAATATATTACGGATGGAATACTTCATCACAGAAAAAACCCTTAGCCCCATTACAATTAGGATATAACGGGAATAGCTGCCGTAGTTGCGAATTTTTCAATCCAACTATCATCCCAAAATCGCAAAAAAAAAAAATTGAAAACCTGAATTTCAGTTTTTTTTATCTAAATTTAAGTCCCAGGTTTTACACATTTGAGATGTAATGTCTGGCTATCGATTGATTATATTTGGGACGAACGAATTCTTTAAATTATATGTTACCACAGTTTTTACTTCCAAATAATATGTTTATCTTTTTTTTTATATAAAACTCTTCCGTTACTGACTGAGTGACTGACAGACAACGTACAGCCAAAACTACTGACCGTAGAGAGCTGAAATTTGGAACATACAATCTTTAGAGGTTATGGGGAGCACTAACGAAGGAATTCCCAAAATTTCCACGGGAACGGTAATTATTGGACCTTTTAGTTTGTATGAAAAA
Organism: Stenoptilia bipunctidactyla; assembly: GCA_944452665.1. NCBI lineage: Eukaryota > Metazoa > Arthropoda > Insecta > Lepidoptera > Pterophoridae > Stenoptilia > Stenoptilia bipunctidactyla. The sequence continues at coordinate 28,651,692 of OX101727.1, read as the reverse complement.
TCTTATTCCTAGGTTGCACGGATGTGAAACTGGGTATAAAAGTTCTTCAACCGGTGTCTGGTTGCAATATGAAAGGAATTCCCGAAACTCCCACGGGAGCGGGAAATATAGGGCTTTTTAGTTAGTATGACAAATCTTAGTTCTTGAGTGCACCGAGATGTGAAACTTGGCAAAAAGGTTTTTCAATGTATGTCTGGTTGCACTATGGAAGAAATTCCCGAAATTTCCACAGGGTCGGGAAAAATAAGACTTTTCTGTTTATGCGCATACGAAGTTGGAAAAAAACCTAGTATACTTATAAAGTAGATAATATTTTTAAACTGTTTCATTTTGATTAAAATATGTGCTTCTTATTTTTTTTTGTATCGATTTCATTTGAAATAAACGTACATATCAATTACCGGCAAAGTCGTTCTGATTTTAGCCGACTGTCGTTACTCTTTTTCATAAATTGAATTTCCTATTTGTACCCTGATCTGCAGTGTTAGTATATCTTATGTAAATTTTATTATTTTCCCGTTGACTGTTCCCGCGAAGAATATAACCAAAAAAAGAAGTGCTAAGTTGATAGTTTTGTAACAATTATAGTTAACAAGCATCAACAATACAAATAAATATAAATTTATTTTTCCATGGTTAAGAGGGGAATAAACAAGTAGACAATAGGCACCAAAAAGTGAGGAATATACTGAAAAAAGTTTTGATAAAACAGTTTATATAATTGTTTTATTTTTTAAGTTTAACTACTGTTTATCACATTGTCAAAGATTTAAAGACTAAAAAGTTTCAAATTTTTTTCGTTTTCAATCTAACCGTACAGAATAAGTTCTGCTTTTACAATAGCATAGCATTATTGCTGTTGTCATAATGCTATGCAGCAATTTTGAGTTGCAATGCATACTTCATCCCGCCGGCTCACAACGGAACAAACTTTACTCACAATATTTTTCACTCTTTTGTGAAGCAGATCATACTCTCGTTGCTAACACGATCTTGTTAAAAAGTATAGTCTTTCGTTGTTTCTTGTACCGAGGAGTAGAGGGTGCTTGTAACGAAAGTTAATTAAAGTTTCGGAACAGTTTGTAAAAATAATACGATTCAAAAGAAAAATATGAGTGCTTTTTTGAATATTGCGTAAAGTTCTTATCTTGCTTAACAATCTGGATTCATAATAAAAAAAATTATGACCTTGTCATTGACTTGATTGGCAAGTATCACATCACTCTATGAAAGATACCTTCGCCCTATCGGCCCTTGATAAGTGTGTCATAAGAGGCGACGTATCTGATAAAACCCCACTTAATGTTAAGACCCCTAAAGAATCTATCTTCTCAAAAATCTGCTGTACAAAATCTGCTTTATCACTCCGGTATAATTTATATATAGTATAATAGCCATCCTCAGCTGATAATAAGATTGAAGCTAAATACGCATAGTTCAGGCACGTCTAATAAAATGTATACACTTCGCAGCGTATTCGGTTGTAATAAGGTTTAAAATCCAATGAAAATGTTTGCACATTATCAGACGTGACTGTTACGTTAAGATTGAGGTCATTCTTTTTTTTATTGTAATTTTAAGATGAATGAAGGATGTACACTATCGACTCTATTGACCTATTTGTATAAATAATAATAAAATAAATAAATAAAATCTCCAGGCAATCACACCAACTACATGGCCCCAAAGTAAGCATAGCTTGTGTTATGGAATAACATGTACCGAACTAGGGGGGAACCAAGAATAAAAAGACATAAACCTGTCTGCCTCAGACGCCAGTTGTTGCGGATTCGATTCCCGCACGGAACAAAAAAAAATGTTCCGTGTCTGGGTGTTTATCTATTTATGTATTTATATTCTAGGTTTCCCTCTAGTTCATTACAAGGCATCCCATAACACAAGCTATGCTTACTTTGGGGCCATGTAGTTGGTGTGATTGTCTGGGTATTTTAGTTTTTATTTATTTATAAATATAGCAACTACTGGGGTCTGAGGCAGACAGGTTTACCCCATCGCCAAAGTGGTCGTGGGGTAAACCTGTCTGCCTCTGTCTACCGCATACCAAAACGTATATAGGTAACTACGATAAGTATTTTGTGATACTATTTCAAATCACTCCGAGTATTATACCAAAATTAGTCCTGTCAATAAATTTTGCATGTACCATGTAATATGCAACATAACATTTGCAAGTCAATACCTTATGTCGGCACACTTAGTTAGGATCTATCAATAATATATGTGTATATTATATTAATTAACGACAGAGTACGTTTCAATAATTATTATACATATAAATGTGACTACATAGTGGGCGTACACCCACAGGAGGGTTGCGGGTTTACTCAAAGCCATTGTCAAGTCCGGTGGATTGTAAATGTTTCTGATATCCATTAATATTTATCATATAGGATTGTGTTTTAGTCACCAGCCAAATGTTATTTAAACGTAACAGCCTATTTATTTTAGTAACAATCAGTAGAAAAAAAAAGGTATGCCACCACAAACTGTTTTACAAATAGTTTCTGTTGATGAACAAAGCTACTGCGACGCGGCATTTCGTTGGTACAACGTAGTACTACAAGATATTTTGTAGCAGCGCGTAGTCGTCTTTATTTTAATGGTATTTTATAATTAATACATAATTTAGAGTGACCATGTTTAACGTAATTTTTTTATTATTTTAATATGTTAGTGAATATATTAATTTTCTTATAAAAGAAACTTACCTTTTTTGCAAAATTGTCTCTATAAATGATACTTATTGTTTAAAAAAATTTTGTCGGTAACAAAAAAACAACCTGATATACAGCGTATTTTTTATGTCTTAGATTTAGAAAAGAGCTCGGAGATCGATGGCTTTATTTAGAATAGAACTTCAAGCGTATTTGTGCTTCTTAAAATAAACACCCCCGTGATTATTGAACATGCCATTTATCGAATTATACGTTTATTGATTGACAAACTAAATTCAATAAAAAATACAGTTCAAAATTCAGATCTATCTAGGATTAAGAATGAAAATTGAACATTAATATTATATAATGCACTCTAAGTCCAACGTCAAATATGTCTTTTCATTTATGATAGTTCATTAATGAAATGGATACTTCTGTAGATTTTCAAATGATTTTACCTTAAAATAAGGCGTTACGTTGTCGTTGTAAAATAAAGTACCAAGAAGGAGTAAGTGGAACTGGGTTACTGAAAAGAAGTATAAAGTTGAAGTCAGCGACGCGACGCGCAAAGCTTACTTTAGAAAAAAATCACTTTGAAACTCGCCCGTGACACTAACTTACATGCTCTTAGTCACGACTATATAAATTGAATGAACTTGGGTAAGGTTATGCTATTCTGGTACATTCATTATTTTCAATGTTATATTTGGATCATTATTTCTTTTATATTAATTTAAAATAATAATCAACGAATGTCACGCATTAAGAAACCGACTTCACGTCATAACTTTGGCTGAAGTATAATAAGGTCGTCAAGGTAAATATTCTCCGTACATATTTTTTCAAAATTTTTTTTCATAAAGTGCTCAATTGTTTTCGATGAAATTTATATGGGACCACGTCTGAAGTATCCTATCTTAAGAATCATTTCATAATTGTCCTAAAAATCGTGTATCAAAGACACAAAAAAATATACACACGAATTGAGAACATCCTTCCTTTGGAAGTCGGTTGAAAAATATTTTACATTTGGGCTGATTCAATTCAAAAATTGATTGTCTAAAAAATCACGCTGTTGGTGTAAAATACATGCATTTGACGGTCGCCGTGGTACAGTGGTCGCGACGCTTTTACGCCAATCGTGAGGTCACGGTTTGATTCCCGCACGGAATGTTCTGGTCTGGGTGTTTATCTAAATATGTATTTATATTCTAGGTTCCCCTTTGTTCGCTACATGGTATCTCTTTTTTTCCACCAAGAAAAATATTAGCACCTAATAGAGCAAGTGGAGACCGCGTTGGCAGCCATTAGACGCCTCAGCAATCTGAGTATACCCACTAAACATCTCCCTGCGCTGATCAAGCCTTAACTAAGTCAAGCAATCGTCATCGGAGCGACAGCCAATCGCTAGATAGAGACTGCTAGATGAGTATTCGGTTACTAATCATCTCTCAAAATTTGTCAGTATCATATGCACACTCTATTTTACAAGAAAGTATTTTTATCATTGGTTTTTATATACGTAAGTCACACTAAAAGTTTTGCCTAACTTCAAAAACCAACATGTTGTAACCCAAATATTATATTTACTGCTTTTCAAAATACATTTTAAACATTTTCTCTTACGATCGAATATTTTTTTTAAACAGGAGGACTACATGTTTTTGACGAACTCATTTAACGCAATCGCTGCCTCTTCAGAGTTCCTAAAAGTGAAAACTCCCATTAAATCTTTGATTTTGGGAAAAATACAGAAATCATAGGGTGCTAGGTCGAAGTAACCTGCAGGATGGGTGACGAGTTGTACTTTTTGATCTTCAAGTGGAATTGTGCAGATGGGACCCAAAGTTGAGAGAAAAAAACCCGATAATTTTTTTACCAACGCTTTTCGCCTGCCTAGTTTTCGTTGCCTGTCCTCATTTTCAAACACATATTTACAGGATTTCTGTATTTTTTCGAGTCCAAAACAATAAATTTACGTTTCATCTCCTGTGACAATGTCATAAACAGCATTAGAATGTCAAATTTTAAAAATAAAAAATTTTAAAAACGTAAAATTTTCGCTATTTGTCTCATACCAATCCTCAATATTCCTTGAATTGTGTAATAGGTAACCCGTGGGGTTTTATTCTATTAGTCGCTTAACAGTATTTACATTATTTCGTTGATGACAGTTGAAGGCCGCCCTTCACGAAATTTGTCATGTAAACTATCGAACTATCGCTTCACGACGCTCAAACGAGGTGCTTCTCTCCCAAAAGCATTTTGTGCAATATTGCGGGGTGAGAACTTTTGAAAACATAAAAAATCATCACCCTTGAATCTTTTCGACTTTATTCAATTTTCGTGGCGTATGCAGAACTTTGACGTGCGATAAAAAACAATTGACATATGATTTCCAGGCATTTTTTTATAACTAAGAAGGTAGCAAGTCGTTTCAAAAAATATAACATTTGAAATTCAAATAGTTCATATTAGCTAGAAGTGCTAAACTTTTAGTGTGCCTCATGTAATATGAGAGAAAAAATCAAATGAATTTCACAACTTTACTAGTCAGTCGACTTCGGGTCTTGACTGCATAATAAAGTAGTCATAAAATTGTACCCAAATTAGGCGCTACATTTCACCAGCGCAGTATGCTAAATATTTGTTGCAGCATTCTTTAACCGTAATTCTAGTAGGTGTTTAGCAAAATATGTTGAGTAGTTCTATAAATAACTGAAGTATTAATAGACTCAGAGCCGCTGCGATTTGCATACTGGCTGCTATGTACAAACCCGCCAGTATATTACATTAACACGCGTTGCAATTTAGTTTTGTATAATTTGAGTCTCATTTAACACATCAACAAGATATAATAGTACAACGAATTGCAAAGTGAATGCGCCAGGCTTGCTTATGGTCTGACTGAACCTTCTCTTAAACATACTTCATAGTTTCAGTGTTTGGTTTCTAAAATGCAAGATTATCAAAGGCGACACGCTCATTTATGTTTCAGTGTGTGTCATCAAATAACATTTTTTTCTTTGATAACGAATATACCTTGAAATTTCAACTTATTAACATATTATACCTACAAATAATGAATTCATCATGGCATAATCAGGAAAAGTTTAAACGAAACGCTATTAACCCGATCTATATTTAATTATATTTTACAAGCAACTGTATTTAATAATACGCCAAAGATCTGCCCAAAGAGTGTTTTATTTAACATCATGAATCTTGATTACTTAACACATGATAATTCATTGAAAAAACGTTTCAAGTTTATATCTTGACAAAGACTAAATAAACCATACAACACAGTAGTAGCCTCAAAAATTATAGCATCTGCAAACTAAGTTCCGAGTTTCGTGTTGCAAGTGCGATAGCTTACCGAACAGTGCTTAGAAGTTGGTGACTTCGTTAACTGCCCTCAAAATGTCTTACTTCTTACGTAAATGGCTATAACAATAACCGTAAGCTATATCCGATAAAATTTATACCATTAAAGGCGTTACACATGGCTAAGATACTATAATATTTTTTCTTAAGATACTTTCATTAAGTGTATTTCAAATACCTACAGTGAATAGAACTTTTTCGATTTTGATTTGATTTCGATACGATATCGCACGCCAATGAACCGTCACACATGACGAATATAATATTGTGTATCGTACCTTAAGGTAAAGGAGACTGATATGAGAATTTATCGTAACATTACGTCTTAAGTTATTAAATATATATTACCTTGATATTAAGATTCAAAATGTGACTATATGATGTGGAGATTTGTAGGCACATAAGCTTGGTGCAAACCCATTTAGCAAATTCTAACTTGAATATCGTATCTTCGTTGCATTATAAAATCTTAAAATAACATATTATGGTATCTAAGCCGTGTGTAGCGCCCTGAAACCATAGCTGAATAAGTCTTATTTCTCGGAATTGGTTGTAGTAGTGGTGTCTGGTAGTTTTGGCTTTTCATTTGTTTCAGTTCTAGTGTTTGTGGTCGTTTGATTTCTCGCTTATAAAATATAAGTGCTTCTCTCTAAGATTGAAATTATTGGATATCTAAGAAGTTCGTTTTGAAAACATTTCGGAAGTCAATTTTATTCCAGAAAATTCTGAATCCGTTAGTTTGTCACTTAGCGAATTAAGCTAACCAGCGTTCTATTAAGTAGGTACTTATTTCAAAGATAATACATAGATTTAGTACATGACGTGTGATTGCCATTTTTGAACCCACACCCTTTTACCATGGGACTACTTGTAGTGGAATACGATGGGGTGTAAGAAACGACAGAGAGTTAGAGCGCTATTTTAAACATTGCTGTGATAATTTTTTAAGCTGTATTGAAAGTTTCGAATGTAATAACTGTGATATGAAAAGTAATACTAGTGATAATTTAACAAATTTTAGACAATGTTTATATGTACAAGATCATTTTAATTTTATTGATAGTTTATATTTTAATATTGTTAATGTTTTACAGCAAGCTGCTATATGCAGTAAGGATTCTCGTTTCGGTGGAGGAAAAAAGTATAAGGGCACCCCGGGGTGGAATGACATAGCGAAAGAACATCACAGATTGTAACCGTCGTCTTATGACATTTTCAATCTTGATTCGCAGGAAATAAGGTTTTTAATCACTGGTTAAGTGTTGGTAAGCCATCCACAGGGATTGTTTATGAGGAAATGATTGAGAGCAAGAAACAATTTAAGAATAAATTAAAATGGTGTCAGTTTAATGAGGAGAAAATAAAATTAGATGTTTTAGCAAAAAGTAGACATGATAAAAATTTTAAAACATTTTGGAAAGACACAAAAAAGCTAAATTATTCACAGAATTCACCAATCTCTGTGGATGGCATACAAATGTCAGATTTAATAAGTGAACATTTTGCTTCTCAATTTAAAGTTAAACCGCGGGTTATAACGAAATCTACAACTAGACCACCGACAGCAGCTGGGTCTTCGGATCATAATGTTGTTCAATTTTCAGTTCAAGATCTACGCAACGCAGTGCGGAAGATGAGACGTGGTAAGTCACCTGGCCATGATGAACTGAGTGTTGAACACGTTATGTATGCTGGGGATTTATTGCTGCAAAAACTTTGTGCTCTGTTCAACCTGTGTTTGAAATATTCATACTTGCCTCCTGAGCTTATGCGTACTATTGTTATTCCTATTGTAAAGAATAAAACGGGGGATCTCGGATCTTCCAAGAATTACCGTCCTATATCACTAGGTACTATCGTGGGCAAGGTGTTTGAAAGGCTTTTGCAACCGCTGCTTTTAGAATGATTGGAATTTGAAGACGCAAATTTTGGCTTTCGTGCCGGCCTATCAACTGACTCTGCTATTGTATTTTTAAAACATGCTGTGAACTTCTATAAGCAAAGAAATACAACCGTGTACGCGTGTTTTCTTGACCTGAGTCGTGCATTTGATCTAGTGAACTATGATGTTCTGTGGAACAAATTGCGAGTCTCGGGTGTAAACAATGGCGTGGTAGACCTTTTGCGATGCTGGTACGAAGGCCAGACTAACTGTGTAAGGTGGGGCGACTCGACCTCTAATTATTATAAATTAGAATGCGGTTTTCGCCAAGGAGGGCTTACGTCGCCGGACCTTTTTAATCTCTACATTAACAACCTGATCCGTGAACTGAGAAGCACTGGCGTTGGTTGTCATGTGGGTGGAGTATGCTTTAACAACCTCAGTTACGCGGATGATATGGTGCTTCTTAGTCCATCGATCAAAGGCCTAAGAAAGCTGTTATATAATGTGCTAAAAACTGAACTCATGATTTTTGCTGCGGGGCAAGGTCCGTCAAATGTTCCTCGAGTATGCTTGAATGGTGTCGAAATAGGCACGGTACAGCGTTTCAGATACCTTGGTCATATTTTAACTCCAACACTAGGGGATGACGAAGATATGGAACGAGAGAGACGGGCGCTCTCGGTTCGATGTAATATGCTCGCGCGAAGATTTGGCAGGTGTAGTGATGCGGTAAAATTAACATTATTTAATGCTTATTGTCAGTGTTTTTACACTTGTCAACTCTGGACCAACTTTAAACGCAAATCATACAGCACCATGAGAGTGCAATACAATGATGCTTTTCGCACTCTCATGCGTTTGCCACGATACTGCAGCGCGTCGAGTATGTTTGCCGAGGCGCGTGTGCCCGACTTCTTCGCCATCATGAGATCGCGTGTAGCCTGCTTCTGGGAGAGACTTGTGAATTCTAATAATAGAATTTTACGTGCTGTGTCGTTGGGTTTTGACAGCCCAATATATAAGTATTGGTTAACTCTTCATCGAAGCGAGAATCGAAAATGACTTAGTATCACATACTGAATAATTAAGATTATATTTGACATGTCAAGAATAGGACTGAATTAATGTATTTTAAACATAGTATTAGAATTTTTCACTTTAAACAAACGCAAATTATTTTTGTTAACTGTTTATTACTATTTTAATTGCAATTATGGGACCTGTGCTTGAATAATAAAGATTTATTTATTTATTTATTTACTACTAGACGCGGATAAAATTTCGAGTCGTTTGTTGGTTAATAGGTATTGCAATACTTAATCAACAAATGCAGACCATTAAAAAACCGACTTCACGTCCAAAACCTTAGTTCGAACTCGCACAATTTTTCAAAAAAATTAAAAATTGTCATTAAGTGCTAAATCGATTTTGATTAAATTTATATGGGACTACTTCTGACTGAAGTATCCTCTATAATATGAAACAAAAATATTAAAAATTGATTCAAATTTGTCCAAAAAATCGTATAGCAAAGACACAAAAAAAAAATACATACGAATTGAGAACAATAAAAAATCCTTTTGGAAGTCGGTTATAGAGTGGAGCTAAGTGCTTTGATAGTTCCTTTTTGATACGGGTCGCAAACTACCTGCGTCTATTTTCCTGACCATAGTCCTGCGGGGCTGGCATGTGACCGTCGACAACGAGAAATCGGGCCTTTTATCGATATTTTCCTAGAAAATGGTCCTTAGTGTATGTAATTTATTAAGAATGTGACATCTTTGGTTCTGTAGTCTTAATCATGGTATCAAATCGAGTGAGTATCTATCATGGTGCGCACATTACCTTACATAATAAGATAAAATAATGAAATAATATTTATCTTGTTGATTCGAGTATTTATCGATGGTTGCATGCTAGCCCTGCTGGTACTTTAAAGCGTCGATTGAATAGGTTTCTCGTGGATGGACGTGTACCGCCAAAATCTTTATAATCACTTCCCGTCAGGTAGCATGGAAGATAAACGTCCCATCCATAATTTAAAAAAAAATTGCACTTTAGTTCTTTTTATTATTTGTTATTGAAATTTTTACATAGGTATTAAGTTTAGATTCTTTGTTTATCTAACGTAGTCATGGCGGCTTGTAGGTAAATGGGTCGTTCAAAATGAATCTATTTGTTTTTATTTTAAAATATATAAAGTTTTAATGCCAAACCGGGTCTTGAAAATAAGTTTCCGCAAAGTTTTGATTTTAAATCAGCAGGGCCCAACATAAACAATCTAAAATATTAAAATTAAACATCAAGAAGTTTATGACTTTGCTTTAACCTTCTTAGAGCAATCTTATTTATAAAGTTACTAGTAAAGATCCATTAAATTAAAGGATTATTTAACGGCTTAAATTTTAACTACGGTCAAGAATTCATGCGGATGTTGAACCACTAGATAAACTTATTGATCCAATTATTGCTCAATACAGAATGTATATAAGTTACAAGTAACAGCTAAAAAAGTTAATTTTGTAGTAGTTACTTCGTCTCTGCCTACCCCAAAGAAAGACAGGCGTTAGGTTATGTACGTAGTAGTATTATCGTATTAATATAATACGTATTGATATACCTACGTTATTTTTTTAAATGTTATTAATAGCTCTTTCTGTATTAAGTAGCTATAATGAGCTCTTTTACATAATACTCTCTAATTTCTGGTGCATTCTTTATTTTATATTTGTTGCACTTAATGAAGTGAAAATGTATTTATGATATTGGTGAATATTTTTTTTTATCATCAATCAAGATATATATATATTTTTTTTTAAAGAACATGTAAATATTTATATTTTTTTATATTGTAAAGATAGGACGTTTGTCTTCCATACCACCTGGTGGAAAGTGCGCATGAAGACTATGGTGTTACACGTCCATCCACGAGAAACCTATTCACTCGACACTTAAAAGATCCAGGACTGTAGTGGTCAGGAAAAACAGACGCAGATATTATTTACCTTTTTATTCGATCTAAGCAAAACAGTAAAGAAAATTATTTTTTAGTGAAATTCTCATTTTCCTAAAAGTTTCAGTAGGTTCTATGTTACGTTGTTCATAAAATTTGGGCTGATTTAATGTTCAATAGGCTTAGCCGCTTTTTGGCTACGGACCCGTTTTCCCCGTGAGTTTCACCCCTAATTGTATAAAAGAACCCGTCCACCCCTTGTCATTTTAAAAGGTCCCCTTTTTCATAAATAAGAAAAAGTACAGTGATAAAGAAAACTGTTAAACTACTATAGTAGTTTAATTTAAGTACGCACGATAAAAAAAAAGTAATGAAATTCATTATCGTTTTAATCAACACAAATCACAAGAAATTTCTACGTTTATGTCAAAATAAACATATAAATATTATACTTTTATTTTTTTTTTCGCCAAAGAAAGCTTAGACTACCGACTGGACCCCCCGAAGGAAGCCTGAGAGGAGGTGGATGCTTGATGCACGAAGAGGGGACCTTTGGGGTCTACCCCGCCTGCCAATCCCTAACAGTGCGAGACTCGCCGAAGCCCAGTGCTACCCGCTAAACACCCCCTTTGCTGAGAAATCCCGAGTTGAGGTTTTCTCATCATTGGAACGACAGCCAATTGGAGTCAGAGGCTGCGTACAAAAAAGAAAATTGTACCTAATATCTTAATAGTTATATACTTAAACTAACTTTTTTATGTCTGTGACCAGCTTGTAACATTACTGTATCACCACTTTCTGAAGAAATATATGTTAAACCGGGTATCACAAAAGAACATGAACTGCTGCCTCCTTCTGACATTTTACTGTAATTAATAAAAAGACGTGCCTATAAAATCTAATAAGAAAACTTATGAGTATCTACTGAGATTTTATTGTAATCTACTATTTGATGCGAATCAATGTAGGTTTATTGAAACCATTTATAAAATCATTTATTCTCAAATTTGGGTGATCTTCCGGAGACCTCATAGATTTTCGAAGGATTATTATTAACAACTTATTAGGCAACTAACTACTTGGTGACAAAAATAATAGATGAGGTATTAAAAATAATGAATTGGTAGCTAATACTAACCTGTGACTGGTGACGTGTAGTCTCACAGGCGTCACACGTTTGTCAAAATCCTGGAATCGACCACTTCCCCCAGCGTGCTTCGATCCTGCGTCTCAGTAGCTTCTGTTTTAGTGCTAAAACGGCCGTGAAAGGGGGCAGACGTGTCCATAGATGTATATAAGTACTAAAGTATAGATGAACGTCTCGCGGATTTGCACTTTTTTTTGCGCCACACAGTATCCACTCCTGGAACCTTTTTGACCAAAGCAACTCTAGAATGCAGCCCCTCCACTTTCAAATTTTCAGAAATTCGTAGTACAAGTTATTACTATAGCGCAATTATAATTTGATTCGTTTTATTACAAAGGTAACGAATCAAATTGAAACTGCGCAATGCCAATAAGATTAAATAAACTGCATGATGCTATGGGAGTTGGGAGTAGTAAAAAAAATATGCATCTCAGACAATTCATTTTTTATTTTTATAATATGTTTAATTATACAATGTGTTAGGGTTCCGACTTTTGATACTTTACCTACGTGATATACATCAAATTTCATCGACAAAAGTCACCTTAGGGGGGGGCGCACCCCTCACCCCTCGTGATGGGGGTGATTTAAAAATTTCGTTTCTCTGGTTTGCTTTAAGTTCGTAAAACCATTTTTTTTTCATATTTATTGTGTGTATCTTGTTGAATTACATCTCATTTTAAAGCTTATTAAATTTACCAACTTTTGATACCACATTCACTAAAAAGTCATAAGAAGAAAAGAATTAATTTTAATGACTTAGAAAAAAAATCTTACTTTTTTGTAGTATTTTTTTAGTTTTTTGTCATTAAAAAAAAAACGAAGCCCTTAACAATGCATTTTTTTCTTCTTAACTAGTACTATTTGAGTTTATCTTTCTAACGATACAGAATACGACAGTTTAACTTCAAAGAAACAGTCCTAACTGCTAAGCTAAAATGACATCAAAATAAAAGACACGAAATTTACAATCTCTTTTTTATTTAGTTTTGCCGATTTTAAGTCAATTTAACAATTGTTCAAAGTGACTACCATTGTTTAATAAACAAGAAGTAGCCCTTAATGCTACTTGTTGTGTAGCTCTTTTAATCATAGCTCTGTCGGCTTTTAATTCATCAGCTGCGGTCATAATTTTTTGCAGCAGCTCTTCTCTTGTTGTAGGCACCTCTAGGTAAACCCGCTGTTTCATGGTCCCCCACAGGAAGAAATCTAGAGGTGTCAAATCAGGGCTACGAGCCGGCCAGGCAATTGTTCCTCCTCTTCCAATCCAGGGGGTGTAGTGTTCATCCACATATGCTCGTACATTCCGGGCAAAATGGGCAGGAGCTCCATCCATTTGCAAATAAAAAGACCGGCGTTCACGTCTGTACTCCAATGGTAGCTCATGTAGGAAATCCCCTCTTAGAAATTCCAAGAATCTCTCACCATTAAGATTGTCTGGTAAGACGATGGGACCTAGCAGCTCATCATCAATAATGCCTGCCCACACGTTGATTGAGAATTCGTGTTGGAACGAGGCGGGCCTCACAGCATGGGGATTTTCATTAAGCCACAAATGATGGTTTCGGTGGTTGGTTATCCCAGCTCTTGTGAATTTGGCTTCATCAGTCCATAATATTCGCCGTACGAAGTTTGCATCATGTCTCACTTTCCTATTAAGCCACGCACAGAACACAAAGCGAGCAGCATAATCTGGTTCAATTAAATTCTGAACTCGACGAAAATGAAACGGCCGTAATCCTTCCCGACGTAGAACTTGCCACACCGACCAATGCGAAATCCCAAGTCTTCTGGCAATATTTCTAGTGCTAAGTCGCGGGTCACTGGCAATCATTTCAATGATTTCTTCTTCCATGTCTGGTCTCCCCACAACAGCACGTTCATTAGGCGGCTGTCGGATTCCATGAGTGCGCAATCTTGCAAAAACGCTTGCAAAAGTTGGAGCAGAAGGTATGCGCCTTGTAGGGAATCTAATTCGATATTCCCGAACAGCAGCCGCAGCGTTTCCATTGGCGTATCCATAAATAAATACAATGTCGGCCACTTCACTTGGTGAATAATTAACTGCCATAGTATCGAGTAAGTAGTACTTAGCTAAATTCGAAAGTAAAACTTTGTAGCAATCGCAACGAGAAACGAAGGACAACTGATTAGCAAGTAGAAATCCTAACCAGTACCTTAGTATTGTTATCTCATTCACTATTAGACTGAAAGAGATTCATGTTTCGACTCGTACGATGCGCGGGGCGACGTGATTGGTGCGCTCTAGCCTTTCGGCACGGGCCTCGCCCTGATCATCCCTCGCCAACGCAGCGAGCGCAGAGGCAGTCAGGCGAAAACCTGAAGCAACCTGCTACCGCATTGCGCGCGTGCTCTAACTCGCGAGTCTTGATAGTACTTAAATTTTGTAACTAGGACGTATTACCTTAGTAAAATAAACTTTTGATATTTTAATTTCGTGTTTCCTTTTAACTAATTACTGAACCGGGCCTAAATTTTGGCATCGTTAGAAAGATAAACTCAAATAGTACTAGTTAAGAAGAAAAAAATGCATTGTTAAGGGCTTCGTTTTTTTTTTAATGACAAAAAACTAAAAAAATACTACAAAAAAGTAAGATTTTTTTTCTAAGTCATTAAAATTAATTCTTTTCTTCTTATGACTTTTTAGTGAATGTGGTATCAAAAGTTGGTAAATTTAATAAGCTTTAAAATGAGATGTAATTCAACAAGATACACACAATAAATATGAAAAAAACATGGTTTTACGAACTTAAAGCAAACCAGAGAAACGAAATTTTTAAATCACCCCCATCACGAGGGGTGAGGGGTGCGCCCCCCCCTAAGGTGACTTTTGTCGATGAAATTTGATGTATATCACGTAGGTAAAGTATCAAAAGTCGGAACCCTAACACATTGTATATAATAACTATAGGCCATAGATTTGTTCGGGATATAATAATAGATAATAATAATATATATAATAATTATAAATTGGTCACCGTGTTAAAAAATTTAACTTTCAATGATACGAAAACCAGCCAGATACAAATACAATATAGCCAAAGAGATTTTATTACAAGTTCATACATACTATAATGCGAAAAGACTTTTTCCCCAACCTATTACATGACATTTTAAAAAACGAATTGACGACTTGGCAGTTACTGATATTTTTCTTTTGAGAAAAGCTGCTAACAACAATAATTAACTTCTCGAAATTTTAGCACTTTTTAATATTAGTAATTTTTATTGTAATTGTTATCCAGGTAGTAAAGGATGGAAAGTCTTTTCAAATTATGTTAAAAGAAGAATAGACTATTATTTAAAACAGGTTATAATATGTCAGTTCTTGCCTCACTTTTAGCAAAGTATCGTTTTCGTTCAATTTGATTTTATGCACGATTATACTTCTTTTTATGGAAATACTAGGCGGGGCGTACGGGTCCGTCAAAAAAGAGCGAATGGGTCTTTTTAATCATCGGGGCGAAACTCAAGGGGGGAACGGGTCCATAGCCAAATTTTTGTTACAGTGAAATAATGAACATGACGTATAAAAATAATAAACCAATACAATAATTACAACGAGTACGTTGAGCCAAGCCTATCAAAGTAAATTACTATTACTAAAGTAATTACAGACTTAGACTAGATTCCTACAGTAGATGTGGACATTCATTATTAAAACTGGTAATAATATGTATAATTATAATTTGCATGTACCTATTTAAATTAAATTTACAATAAATACTTCTAAATTCAGAATGTACGTAGGCAGTAGGGTGCTTAAGTGTCGTTACTCATATCTCTGAAGAACTCGGTATATACAAGACGTAGTTTGAAAGTGTGTTAAGGAAACTAAGATGAGATGTCATTTACACTTACTTGTTAATTGACTTTGCTGTACATTGCTGGCTTATATTTGGTTAAAGTTAGCAAAATCTAAATTTCTGTTCATTATATAAACTCAGATCGAGGTTAAGCTTCAAGAACCTAGTCAAAAGCACAATCTCATACCTCTTCACATTCGCAATTGGCTTAAAGAGATAAAATATTTTTTTTCGTGCATTAATATAACTAAATGTGCAATTAAATATTTTCCCAAAAAAATATTAATTAATTCAAAAACATGTTTAAACAAATTACCTTTAATTGGAATGGCAAAGTCATACTTTAATCATATGTAACTCTACTCACGCAAGCATGTACCCCCCTGCTTTGCTAGGGTCCGGTCGGTATTGCATAGATCTTTAGATAACGGTAAATGTCAAACATTGTTATTCCATGCATTGTTTTCTTAATTAACTTTTATTGATTTATACAGAAACAGAAAAAAGTTTTTAATTATTAACAATATCAAGTGGAAACTTTGAAACTATAAAATATGATATTGAACCAAACGTAATATTTCGTAATTTCTTAATATCGTTTCTTAACCACATTTTGGCGCATAGAAAGTCTTGCAAAAAGGACATAATTGCAGACTTCAGCTTTAACTACTTCTTATGTTACACCCAAATACATAATAATTATGATGGATGTAATTTGGAAACTTTCATCCCAAGATTTGAACATTTACAATTTCAAAACAATTTGAAATCCAATGCAACAATATGCTAGCGTGTAAAATGAATACGAATATGAAATACCTCTAAAAGCAACATACCGTTCGCAACGTCTCAAAGTTCCAGGATAAGCCCCATTATATGAAGTTTCTATTGACGAGAAGATAATTTACAGTTGGTGAAAGGACATGACTTCAAAGTACTTTGGATTTAGGTACCTATCCAACAACGTTGACGACAAACTTCTGTGAAGTGGAAACGCTTAAATAGAGAATATGATGTCACTAAAATTGCTCGAAATTTTGAAGCCGCTTTAACCTGATATTGATGGGTGATTTTATTCTTATGGTTTCGGGTAGAAGTCTGTCGATTGGAAAAAAATTAAGGAAAAGAGTGTATTGCTTTATTTAGAAATCAGACATTTTAGGTATCTGCAACGTTATCTTGCAAAGCGTAACATCGTGGAAGCAGAGTTAAAAGTAAGGGCTTGAACAGTCTTTTCACTTTTAAAATATAGTCAACTTAATCAAACAATTTTCTTTATATTTTTAGGTTAAAAAGGGCACATGGTCCCAAAACGGGGATTATGGATTCCTTTTTAATAATGTACAAGATAAACATTGCACAAAGACACTTAGATAGCACTGACCAGGTTGGCCCAGTATCCTTTAGCTTTCTAACTCAAATACTGTTTTATTAAGCTACCCGAAAGGCAACTTTACCTGTGGACCTTATGATCTTAAGTTTAGAGGTTAGATTTGCTTGTACTATGTGATAAATTAAGTTGGCGTTTCCTAATGACCAGTGGCTTTCCCGGAGGAGCAGTGACGATGCGAGCAAATTACAGAACAATGCTCAATTAAATGTGTTCTACTATAGGGAGCCCAATTATTTGGGAATTTGACAGTGACTATGTACAAAATTTTGTATACTTCTGAGTTTTTATCTGGGAACATCTCTCTGACAAATTTAGGGAGATAGGTATTAACGTGATCTGCGATAAAAGCTGACTTTTGAGTCAAAGAATGAGAAAATTATTTCCTGTTTCAGCGAAAACCATGTACAACGCTTTTAATTTATGAATAGGTATTATAAACACAATTTATTACTCGACCTGTTCATTAAACGTGTGCATTGTGAAAGAGTGGTTACCTATGTGAGTTGGTAAACAGGTCACGAGGAACCACAACACCCGTTTTTTCGGTTAATTAAAAAAATACATATTATACATACATACATAACTTCACGCCTGTGTACTTTATGGGGTAGGCCGAACACCAGAGGTTATAGGACCATCTGATGTCACGTTTGACTTTGGAGGTATAATAATGATGGATAGAGACAATTGTAGTGACAGGGGGTCAGCCTATTTGCCCACACAAAAAACTACATAAAAAAACTACGGCAATAAAACCTCTGTCCCTTAACTGACATTTACAGTATGCCCGGAAAGAGAAGCAGCTGGTACATTCTATGTTTTTCTTTAGCTCCCAGTCCAGCATGGAAGACTAATATAAAAATATTTCAGTTATTTTACTTGTGGTTTTAAATAATGTATTAATCAATTTTAATGTATTAATTATATTAATGTTTCGTTTAATCATTATCTACAGATATTTTATCAAGCATTTTGTACTAAAAATCCGCTGTTTGATATTAAAATTTACTATATGATTTTAAAATAATTAAAATACAACATGAACTTTCTATATCGTCTATTGAAATCCAACTTTAACTTTTTATATAAATTAATTTTAATTTATACTATGTATTCTCCAGGAGGCTACAAGGCCACCTGGAGAATCCCTTCCTAACCTCCCGACGCCGGCTTGCATTGCCACACGTCATGTCTTGTCTCCCCAGCAGGAAAAAAGATAGCAAGGGAATGCCTTTTTGCTACGCTGAATGTTTGTGGAGGAAAAGATGATAAGATTGATGAAGTATGCGAGGTGATGAATGCCAGGAAAATTTATGTGATGGTTAAAAAAAAAGGTTGTGGTATGTCCACGCATAGCCGACTCTCTGCTTACTGTTTCTCTGTTTCTGTAAGAGTTTGAGAGAGGAAGCCAAGGTTCTTCGTTCTTTTGTCAGAAAGAATGAATGAGTGCGTGAAAGGTTATGAGTGTGTGAGTCCCAGGGTGCTGTGGCTGAGAGTAAACTAGTCTTAGGACAGTTCTGGAATAATGTCAGAGATGTGCTTAGGAGGTGTGAAGACAATAAAAGGATTATTATTTAAGGCGATTTTAATGGCTGGCTGGGTGTAAAGCGTGATGTGTATGAAAGAGTAATATTGTCTTAAGTTTTCGCGATTCATGAATATTCGAGAGTGTACCGTGGAGTATATGTCGGAAGCAACCATTTTCTTGTGGTGTCAAGACAACGATTCTCATGGACCATCTCGATAACAACATATATGTTAACGATATATATACGACATACACGTTAACGATAGGCGATTAAATTCAGCTAAAATATATAGTTTGGGTATTATGACTAGAAGTAAAAGTTTCATTATAATCAAACTCAGATTCATCTCAAATACTGACCTTGCAAACATTTGATATTTAAAGTGAGTGTTTTTAATAAATATAAAATGGCATAAAAATGTCAAAAACTAAAATATATTTCCATCTCTGCAATAAACCTAAAAACAAACCGCCAAAACCAGTACGGCAATATCAATTTGGGACCGCCACTTAAAAATACCTCTTACTAACTAACGTCCAATCATAAACACATTTCAAAACTGCCGGCAATAAGTGTTAAGGTAAACAAATGACTGCTATCTGCTGTTGACAGTCGCCGCAAAGGCAGATTACACAACCGAATTGCCGCGGAATGGCGGAATTCACAGTTAAAGCTTCACCATATTGGATTTGGCATTAGGGTCAAATGTAATTAACGGCAATGTATCTGTGTTAAGAATTAAAATTGTGATAATGGGTTTTTGAGTTGTTTTTATTAAATTGAAACCTCAAACTGATATAAATCATTCAATCTAATGTTAATAAAGAATTTGATTCTGTAACATCAATTATCTGAGTGGCAAAGCGAGAAAATCCTTATCATTGTCCTTTTTTCTTTCAAGTCACGAAACTTTACTTTTTTTGACTTTATGATCACCACAGTGCAAATTCGGCTTTAAATAGCCCTACAGCCTCTGAACATGCGTTTTGTACAAGGTGCTTATGAACTTGTCCAGATAACGCGTTATACGAGCGATAGGACTTGCGCATATAACGTAAAACGCGCGACGTGCATGCGGACAGAACTTATGAACCTCTAGTATCTCATGATCGCGCGATTCAAGAAGTCAAAAGTCAAAGTCAAAAGAATCTTTATTTCGTAAGTATTTAAATACATTTGAAAAAGTCACACAATTTACAAATTGAATTGAATCTACCATAACTTCGGAAAGTCCATCTGTTGAGAAGAAGTGGCAAGAAACTCAACAGCAATCATCTTTTAAAAATACACAATAACAATTAACAACCAGGGAATACCATCTTCTTGCATCCGGATATCTTATAGTAAAACTTTATATAACACTTATCCTTAAATCTATCGAAGGGTTCATCTTAAATATTTTGGAATTTTATTATAAAAGCGTACACATTGACCCATGAAAGAGTTGGTGATCTTCTGGAGTCTACTATTATATTTTTGGTTGATGTTACAGGCATGTCTAATAATATGTATACATTTTCATTGAAATTTGAACCTTGTCACAACCGAATAAGCTGCGAAGTGTGTACATATTAATGCACGCGACTGTACTTAGAACCCTTCAGGCTTCGCCTGGCTAGCGTCTATCCTTCATATAGAATCTGCCGCCAAATATGACCACTGTAGCGACGTTATGCTCCAGGAATGTTTAGTTAAGAGCCTTCCAAAGCCCTAGTGCTGGCACCTTAGTCCGTGGGTTAACTCAACGATAAAAAAGTATGTATCGATTAAAATGAAGATAGATCAGGTGGCCACCTAAAAGATGACAATAAAAGGGAGCGTGTTACCCATACGTCCACATGATCAAAACTTGATCATAAAATCCTTTTCAAATCACAAGGCACAAATAAATTATTAAGTCGCTAGTGCTGGTAGTGGATGTAAGAATTTTAATGACCAAAACGGCATCTGATAAATCCTGACGGCTTCTGGTTCACTAGTACCCAAGCTTCACGAACAAGCTCTGCTCAAGGAAAAACCTTGCAAAGAACCTTGGGTATGCTTGTACCGAGCAAGCTCAATGTTGTTCAAGTTTATCAAAAAATATAAAACGTTGAACAGTTCCACCGGTCACCTTGTGTGATAAACACAAGAACATCTACGCGATGACGACCTTAGTTACAGTCATCATAATAGACTCCTTAAAGTATATTTTGGAATGAAAGAATTTTATAGACTCTTAAAATTCTTTATTTATAAAATTTGTTGATCATTTCTTTAAACTCGAATTTTCTTTACTTCATAACATAAAAGCTAAAAGACAGTGTTTCCACAAACCCGCAAATAAGGTTTTTCTTTTGATATTAAAAATATAAACTTAATTTCATCGTAGCATCAAGGAACAAATTTCCTCCAAAACATGGCAATCCTCGAGCAATATTAAGGCTTAGCCGAGTACTTATTTTGCTGAAATATAACTTGAATCTAGCGAGAAACCCCATTTATAGGTAAAATATAACAACCTTAACTTATCTGTTTTTATAGGCTTGCAAAATAAAGAATACATAAATAAACGTTTATTCTAAATGTTGCGTTATATGAAGCTCGAAATGTTTTACGTGGCTTTTGACTTATGGCAACCCAAAAGGTATGTAAATACACGGCGCAATTTAAACCTTTTAGAGAATAATTTAAGATTTGAATTTCCATGAAGATAATGTTTATTTTTATATGTTTTAGGAGACAATGCGCTTATAAATGTTATAGGCTTGGTATGAAATGGCGTTCTTAAAATTAGGGCTAGTTAAACTTATTGGCATGTAAAAAATATGTTAATTGAAAATTGAATAAATCTGATATGGAAATTGTTTTATAGAAATGTTTTTTGCAAATAAGGTACCTAGCAATTTTTTACAAGGAAATTCATATTTCCGCTAAAACATTAAGCAAAGCATGTTCACTTTAAATTACGAATGAATACCATTAAAATAAAGACGACTACCTATGAGGTACTACAAAAATCTTGTAGTACTACGTCGTGGTATTATCAGTGAAATTCCGCGTCGTAGTAGCTATGGGAGGCCTATGTCCAGCAGTAGACGTCTACTGGCTGTTGACGATGATGATTTTATATCTGTTATTTATTGGTGTACAATTGCGTACCAAAATTGTATTTTATTACATTTTTGACCAGTTTGTAAATAAATAGTTAAATACAAAATGTAGTAATAAATTAAGACTTAAATAACGTTACTCAGTCGTTGCAGGTTCAACCTATTCCGGTATATCGAGACTGCTCTCTGCTGGCCATGTACGAGCTTTTAGCCAAATTGAAGCGCTTACAAAACCAATGTATTATTTTTAACCTCAGAATTATAAGGTTTGGTCATGTTTCAGAATTTCGCAAGCAACTGCAATGGCATCCAATATACTTACGTCGAAAGACAAGAGTCCTTTGCGCCTTCAGTAACTTAATATTCTGCATATTCCACACTTTATTTTTTGTTCAAATAAAAGGTTTACTCTTACGGGGTCTTTGAATACGTTGCGTTCAGAAAATAATTCATACAGTTCTACCTATTTAACTCAATCATTTTTTCAATAAATAATTTAGATAAAATTTTGATTTGTATCATGATTCTATTGATAAAAGTTCTTTATGATTTTAAAAGTTACTTTTATATAGATTAAAGCAAATGTAAGTCGTAGTGTGGTTGTAGGTGATATTAAGCGACTGGATGATATATGTAACTACAAATGGTACCTTTTCAAAGTTGGGATGCTTACCGTTTAAGGGGATAACAAGTTTTTGAAATAGGAAATATGCGCTTATACAAATGCTTCGTGTGCTGTTTTGTATTCTAAAAATAAATCAGGATACGGTATATCTGTGTGATAAAAATTCAAAATTCTTTATTAAAAATATAAATTGTAATAATAAGCCTTAAAATACCATACTTATTTAAAAATAATAAGTATTATAATTTATTGCAACAATACAGGAAGCGTTAACTGTGGGTCCCCACATTAGGAAGAATCTGTGTCATGGGAAAAAAATGTATCATACATGTTGGACAAGTTTATGATGTGCAGTAGCATAAAAATAAAGAATATCATGATGAATACAAAATTAAAAACTATTTTGAGAAGAAAACAATGCATTATGTATTCAAAGAACAAACGCAAAGATGTAGTTACTTATGTACAGTTACCATGTTGGCTACAAAAACTCTTTGAACCCCGTGATCTTACTTCTAATTTTATAACTTTATGAGACTAAAAGCGCATATTTCCTAAATCAAAAACTTGGTAACCCCTTAAACGGTAAGCATCCCAACTTTGAAAAAGGTACCATTTGTTACCGAAAAAGGAGTTTATCTAAACTTTTTCACTCATTCCCCAGGGTTGTCAGTTTGTAAATCTGTCTGTACCTTTTTCGCAGGAAAGAAGAAAGTTTTTGTATAATTACAACATTAAATTTTAAACTTTTTGTACGCCATTAACTTGTATCTTTTCGTGTTTAAGAAGTCTTTTAGGGGTTTAATTTGCAGAAAATTGAGGAGTTGGTGAAACGAGCATTTAAGTTTTAATTTTTTTTTAAATCAATGTTTTTTTTGTGTTACTGTATTACAAGCAAAAACGGTATATTGTTTTTTTGACCTTGTGAGAGTAATGCAAATATCTAAATAGCTTAATAAATGCTAATTATTTGATTGGCAAGTCGCACTAAACTTTTAAACTAAAACTCATTGATTTATTGGATAAACAACTCAAAAAAAATGTTTAAGGGTCTAGGCCGTACGCAAGCGAGAACAATTTCACGCGACCGCAAAATTGATGTCGTTTGGTGGTAGCTTGGTTTGGCATCTTTGTTTTCTTTCAGATTTCAGTACAAATATACCTTACAGTTCATCACAAAGTACACAAATTCACAACACGTAAATTTGCTAGTGTCATCTTGAAATCCAAAAACACACTGGAGATAAGAGTACTAATTTGTACGCTCGGGATGCGCGTGATATTTCATACATTTTTCTATGGAGAATTTACATACGTAAAACCAGGTAAAACTTTTATGAATATTATGGCTTGAAAAAAGAAAGATTTTGTTTGTAAAGGTACAAAGTTATTTATTGGCTTCTGCAATGTTCAAAAAGTATTTTTTTTTATTTAATTCGTATTAACATACTGGGTTAAATATGAAAAAAATAAAGGCATGTTTTTGCATTTTTTTCTCAATTTTGAGCGTTTTTTGCCGTTTATTTTATATTAACTATTAGGTTTTATGAGTTAAAATGAGCATAAAGATAATTTTTGGTCTTTCATTTTAATGTATGCAAATTATCTATTTTATTATCAACCATATCCTTAAAAATAAAAATAACAAATTATGAAGTCTCTATTGTCATTTACGAATTAATCATTACTATCCTAGGTAGTTGTTCTAAATTAACCGTAAATTATCAACTGATACTCGTTCTTTGTTGTTCCTGTTGAACTCCTTAAATACATATATCTACATTCAAAAATTAAGTTATATCCAAAAATACATTTCCAGCTCCCTTTCAAACCGCAAATGCAAAAATCCACCAACAGTCCTATTTTTCGTTCCCCATTTTATTTTACTAATCAAGACAACAAAAAGTTCCCCTAACTGAAAAAAAGACAAAACTTCCACCATATACGTATATGAATTCAAATTTGTACATACATGTTTGTCTGTCGGCGTGGCGGCGGCGGCGGCCACTTCAAAGAAAACTGCGGTGCGCTCTAATTGCATTTATTTGCTCGTAGCGCGCTGGGGAGAACTAAATACTTTATACAGGGTGTTTATTCCGTGAAATAAGTATAATTACAGCGGATTGCAGCGGTGATATTCTTTCAGATTCTTTTTTAGCACAAGCGCTTTTGCCACTCATTTCGCGCTTTTCATACCTATTATATCACGATGAAAATATTTTAAATATAGTTTTATATAGATGCAAATTTTGTTGCAACAAAAAAATCGACTGTCCTTAAATTATGTAAACTTTAATTCACCAAAGTGTATTAACCCCGCAAGCGACCTGTGGGGTCGCCAATTACCACCACTCTGACGGTGATTCTGGCAATATTTTAAGAAGAACTAGTTGTTTCATATTGTGCTATCTTTCATCTTTGACCGCATTTTTACTTACTATCAGATGAGATTTAAATAAAAAATGGGTTAAGTCATTGGTAAAAAAAATATGGCAGTGGGCAAGGAACGCGCTCGAAAAATGAATGCCAGAAAACTACCAGCCTGTAGATTACGTAGGTACTGAAAGCTAGCGCTTTGTCATATCTGCCACGAGCTGCATTGTAGGTAGATCCTAGTCATGATCTCCAATAGTCGTACTTGAGCTAATGAAGTCTCACCTTCGTGAGAAGTCTTTGCCAAGTAATGAACAGCTAACTTAATTATTATATTACAATTTATATTCGTCTTTGTGATGTTACCGTCGAAGTCGCTGTAGCACCGTGGTTGCTGTGAATATCAAATGATATCGTAGGTTAAGCGCGCTCGTTATTATATTAATAATAATGATAAATACTCTTTATTATCAACAGAAATCAAATACATAACAAAATTTTATAAAACAAATATGGACAATGTGGACACCCTTATCGCTCCAAGCGATTTCTTTCAGGCAACCCGTTTACAATAATAAGATAATTTAATTAAAATTATACCAGGGAAGAGCTTAAAATATTACAGTACCTTATCCTAACCATAAGAATATAAACACCTACGCATATTGATTGATGCATGAAATAAATATAAAAATAACAGAATTAACTAAATAAAATAATATACAATAAAATACAAATACTTATATAACGTATAACAATATTCATATAACAAAGACTTATTAGGAGGCGTGACCGCCTATCATTTATTTTTCACGATGACTTCCGTGCTTCGGAGGGCACATAAGCAGTTGATCCCGGGTGCTGTATACAGCAGTCGCTAGGGTTTGTCAGAAGCCATTTCGGCACACTGAAAATTCAAACATCCACCACCCAGCACTGGGCCAGCTTGCTGGATTACAGCCTTAACCTCCTTGTCATCTAGATGAGAGACTCAGCCCTGCAGTGTGCTCCATTATACTGAGTTGTGATGATGTGGATGAATGTATATTAATGTTTCGGTTGCTACGGGACAGGCCTGCGAGCCTCATGTAGCAACCACCGTGTTCTTAATTGCTGTAGCTTCTTTTTTGTCAATAAACGATATTATTATTAAAATTAATCTGTTGATATAAAATATTGTTCATATAATAATAATCTTCACATGTAATACAATTAATATAAAAAAATGACAGCATTATATATTTTATATAATCAATGGATTAGTTTGTATAATCCACGCTTGCTTTCGACGTGACAAAATTAAAAGGTTGTATAACTTGAATGTTCCCAATTCGATGAAAGTTTTCGAACATATTTAATAACTTTTCTGATAAGCCTAGGAATAACATATTTTCCTTTCATAAGATTTTTACACAGTCATATTTTAATTTAATAGTGATTGGCTTGCCGATAGAGTGTTGCCATAGAGTGCAAATTTCGCGAGTGGTCGATCTTAAGCGTCAGCTATATGTTTTTAACGCAGGGTTTACATCTTTGAATGTCAAACTTTATTAAAAGAAAACCTTTATTCGGTTATTAATACAAAGTTTTGTAATTAATCGAAAATTAGTTTTTGTAACATATTAATTTTTTGTAACATTGTTGTTTCAGTTATCGTTACGTAAAAACAAAAAGGCTACATAGTTCTTATCTCTTCTTTCGTTATTCTAATATTATAATAACAACACGAAGTAATAACAAAATGAAGTAAATGTTAAAGCTTAAAAAATGGCAGTTTTCCCATTATGTAAAATGAATTCGTTTTAACAAATTCGATCAACTGTAAAACTGATAGTGTTCAATGAAAGCTTAACGAAATATACGTTAATGCTCGAATTTACATGAGTTTTCAGCCAAAAAAGCTTGACGATTCTCACTTTACAACTTATTGCAATACAAATTTGGCAAATGAAAGGATATATTCGACATATTTTTGTCCCTCTTATATGTTATTACGGATGCTATAACCCAAAAAAATTGCATTTTTTCACTAACTAGCAGCCTTAGCGGCTTTATCTGCGTATTTTTTAACCCCCGACGAAAAACGAGAGGGGTGTTATAAGTTTAACGTGTCTGTGTATCTGTGTATCTGTGTATCTGTGTATCTGTCTGTGGTATCGTAGCGCCCAAACGGATGAACCGATTTTCGTTTAGTTTTTTTTGTATTATAGATAATTTTATCCCGAGTGTTCTTAGCCATGTTTCATGAAAATCTGTTCAGCCGTTTGAAGATCATCAGCTCTTTTCTAGTTGATGAGGGGATCTGACTACCTTCCATATGTCCTTTCGATGCGAAATTTGGTACCGTATTGTTTCAATTATATTGAAAGTATATGGTAAGGTAACCATGACCTGATCACCCGTTTGAAGGTCATCAGCTCTCTAATAGTTGATGAGGGGATCTGACTAACTTCCATATATCGTATCGATTCGAAATTTGGTGCCGTATTACAACAATGATATTAAAAGTATATGGTAAGGTAACCATGACCTGATCAGCCAATTGAAGATCATCAGCTCTCTAATAGTTGATGAGGGGATCTGAATAGCTTCCATATGTTGTATTGATTCGAAATTTGGTGCCGTATTACTATAATTATATTGAAAGTATATGGTAAGGGAACCATGACCTGATCAGCCGTTTGAAGGTCATCAGCTCTCTAACAGTTGATGAGGGGATCTGACTAAATTCCATATGTCGTATCGATTCGAAATTTGGTGCCGTATTACAACAATGATATTCAAAGTATATGGTAAGGTAACCATGACCTGATCAGCCAATTGAAGATCATCAGCTCTCTAATAGTTGATGAGGGGATCTGAATAGCTTCCATATGTCGTATTGATTCGAAATTTGGTGCCGTATTACTACAATTACATTGAAAGTATATGGTAAGGGAACCATGACCTGATCAGCCGTTTGAAGATCATCAGCTCTTTAATAGTTGATGAGAGGATCTGACTACCTTCCATATATCCTATCGATTCGAAATTTGGTACCGTATTACTTCAATGTAATTGAAAGTGTATGGTAAAGTTACAATGACCTGATCAGCCGTTTGAAGATCATCAGCTCTCTTATTGTTGATGAGGGGATCTGACTACCATCTTCCTAATATTAAAACCTACTTTAAAAAGTACAAAATAAAAGTAAAATTAAAAATTTTAAAAACCCCCCGACACAAAAAAAGACCTTAAAAACTAACAAATAATATTTTAAACCTATTCTAATTATTATCGTCCCATATATAATTGACTGTAAGACTTGTACTTTAAAATATTTTTATTTTCCGAGCGTCGTCGCCGCGTCGGGGGACCGCTAAGTGAGAAAAACAGTTGTCAGTTGCAGATTGCATCAAAAGAATTCACTCCGAAAAATTCGTAAAATCGACACAACCGTCAACGTCGTCTGCCCTCACGTGTCTGCCCGTTCGGGTCGCCGCACTTGGTGACGCCCACCCCCGCGCCGCAAGCCGCACACCGAGCTCGCCGCGCGCGGCATTACGTAGAGCGTAGACTATGCATGAAACTTAAGATTGTTCATACCTAAATGTAATAATAAATTAGCTGTTGTTGGCTTAATACTTTATATACTTAAGCGGTCCCCGACGCGGCGACGAAGCTCGGAAAATAAAAATATTTTAAAGTACAAGTCTTACAGTCAATTATATATGGGACGATAATAATTAGAATAGGTTTAAAATATTATTTGTTAGTTTTTAAGGTCTTTTTTTGTGTCGGGGGGTTTTTAAAATTTTTAATTTTACTTTTTTTATCCTGCGATAAATTCTGGATCAAATTATATAGTTAGGTTATCACGCACAAAAAATTTACTAAACCCAAATGGTAATTTTAAAGATTTGCGTGTTCAATGAAACCGAGAAATTATTCAAACTTTATTATATTTATTATAAAAGCTTATGCTTAGAATACAAATAGCATTTGATGAAATATACATAATAACGCTTGTGGAGAGGTCTCAACTCCCAGCTGAGAGAGCTTAAGAAACGAACTATTTCTAAGCTGTCTAGTTTTGCGTGTTTCGTAAGATACTCTCTAGTGGCTCTGTTTGCTTCCTTGAAACCAGCTAAATATTAACTTCAAAGCCACTTTATACATGAGTTTGTCTTTGCAAGTAGATGGTATGACGCAGCGGAAAAAGCTAGAATTTATGAATTTTACGAAATAACCTATGAAAAAAAAGCGCATAAACTTATTACTCAAGAAATTTATCAAAAAATTCAAAGGACCAAAAATAAGTGGTATAATTTAACATTGTAGACTAACTGTTCCTTTCACAGACGGTCAATTAACTGCTAGAGTGATGAAGTTGAATATTTGGAATTAAGATTGATTTTGTTCAACCTCTTAACATGATTATTCTTTAAGATTATGCCAAAATTACTTCTCGACCATCAGAAAATAAGTTAAATGTTCTATAATTTACCATTAATACATTAATTCCTACTAGATCAAATTTGGTAACTTTTGGAGTCTATAAGACCGTACCACCGTTTACGACCGAGATATTTTGAAAATAGTTGACAAAGATTATGTTCGAAACTTTAGGAGATAGTGGTTAACGTGGTAACTACTAAATTTCTACATCTGGTTTCAAGGATTATTTAGTAAATATATTTAATATAATACAATAAGAAAAATGCGAGAGCTCATAAAAAGGCCACGCAGCCAAAAACGTTTAAGGGCACGTGTAAGCACAGGCGGAGCGTCGCGCGGGCCTTCGCACGTTTTCCTGACATCGCCGGCTTTGCTCTAAATACCGCGGATAGTGCCGCAGTAAAGCCGGCGATGTAGTACAAACGCACAGCTCCCAGCGCGACGCGCCGCTCTCCTTAGACGTGCCCTAAGATAACCCTTTAGGTTTAGTAACTCTAGTAACTTTTGATACCTTAAGAATGTTCTAATATTTTATATGCATAATTGTATCCAAAATAATACTATATACTGTAATAATACTGTAACTTGTGTGTATAAATCAAAAGTTGGGCTGTAACTAACACCATTAATATAAATGCAATTTATACTATATTCGTAAGTGTCTAATTTTAATTTTATTAGATTGTTTCTAGCACTAGTGGTTTGTTCATGTATACGTCTTCTCAATAAAAAAATACGATAATTACCTGTTTTCAAAAACCTATATTCATTTAAATCTCATCATCATCATCATCAACAGCCTGTATACGTCCACTGCTAGTTACGTCCTCCACGACACTTTGTCCCATGCCGCCCTCATCCAGCGTTTACTTTAACTTTTGACTTTGACCAGATTGTCGGTCCATCTTGCGGGGGGCCTGCCTACGCTGCATCTCTCAGAACGTGGCCGCCACTCAAAAACTTTTCTGCTCCAACGGTCATCTGTTCTGCGACCTATGTGCCCTGCCCACTGCCACTTCAGCTTTGCAATCCTTCTGGCTATGTTGGTGACTTTGGTTCGCCTGCGAATCTCCTCATTCCTGATTCGATCCCGCAGGGAAACTCCAAGCATAGACTCCCTTTTCATGGCTCGCTTAGCGACTTTAAGCTTGTTTATAAGGCCCATAGATAGCGAACACGCCTAAGTACCGTATGTAAATACTGGAACCACACACTGGTCAAAAACCTTGTATTCAGACACTGCGGCATTTGAGACGAGAAGATTTTACGGAGCTTCCCGAACGCTGCCCACGGATTTGGGATCGACGATTAACCTCTTTCTCTAAGTTGGACCTACCTACTGGACTTTATGTCCTAGTTATAGATAATCGTCGATAACTTCAAGCGTAATGCCTCCAATTACCACAAGAGCGGGTGCAACATGGACGTTCGACATAATCTGTTTGTTCGGGAGGCTGGAAGTCGTCGAATCTAGACGAGACGGTTCGTAATGACTCTAATGACTCTTGAAAACCGCTTGTATACATGGCTTGACAAAGTAATGGGTCTGAAGTTCTTCAGAAGGGTTTTGTCACCTTTTTAACCCCCGACGCAAAACGAGAGGGGTGTTATAAGTTTAACGTGTCTGTGTATCTGTGTATCTGTCTGTGGTATCGTAGCTCCCAAACGGATGAACCGATTTTCGTTTAGTTTTTTTTTGTGTTATAGATAATTTCATCCCGAGTGTTCTTAGCCATGTTTCATGAAAATCTGTTTAGCCGTTTGAAGATCATCAGCTCTTTTCTAGTTGATGAGGGGATCTGACTACCTTCCATATGTCCTATCGATGCGAAATTTGGTACCGTATTGCTTCAATTATATTGAAAGTATATGGTAAGGTAACCATGACCTGATCAGCCGTTTGAAGGTCATCAGCTCTCTAACAGTTGATGAGGGGATCTGACTGAATTCCATATGTCGTATCGATTCAAAATTTGGTGCCGTATTACAAAAATGATATTGATAGTATATGGTAAGGTAACCATGACCTGATCAGCCGTTTGAAGGTCATCAGCTCTCTAATAGTTGATGAGGGGATCTGACTAACTTCCATATGTCGTATCGATTCGAAATTTGGTGCCGTATTACAACAATGATATTAAAAGTATATGGTAAGGTAACCATGACCTGATCAGCCAATTGAAGATCATCAGCTCTCTAATAGTTGATGAGGGGATCTGAATAGGTTCCATATGTCGTATTGATTCGAAATTTGGTGCCGTATTACTACAATTACATTGAAAGTATATGGTAAGGGAACCATGACCTGATCAGCCGTTTGAAGATCATCAGCTCTTTAATAGTTGATGAAAGGATCTGACTACCTTCCATATATCCTATCGATTCGAAATTTGGTACCGTATTACTTCAATGAAATTGAAAGTGTATGGTAAGGTTACAATGACCTGATCATTCGTTTGAAGATCATCAGCTCTTTAATAGTTGATGAGAGGATCTGACTACCTTCCATATATCCTACCGATTCTAAATTTGGTACCGTATTACTTCAATGAAATTGAAAGTGTATGGTAAGGTTACAATGACCTGATCAGCCGTTTGAAAATCATCAGCGTTCTTATTGTTGATTCGGGGATCTGACTACCTTCCATATGTCCTATCGATTCGAAATTTCGTACCGTGTTACTACAGTGAAATTGAAAGTATGTGGTACCTAAGTTACCATGACCTGATCAGCCGTTTGAAGATGCTCAGCTCTTTTATAGTTAATGAGGGGATCTTCCTTTCGCTAGTTCTATAGATTCGAAATTCTACACCACTTCCAGTGTGTGAAATGATGCGTTGCGTTGCTCCAACTCTGCCGCAATGGGAATTAAGCCTTAAGTTTTTGTATTGTAATTTCTTAGTCTTGTCAATTCTGCTAAAAGACTACCTACTAGTTAAAACTTAATCTAGTAAATTAAAACTAATATGGTATCTAATACCTAACTAAGTTACTAACTCAACTAACTAATTACTTTAAATACCTTCCTAATATTAAAACCTACTTTAAAAAGTACGAAATAAAAGTAAAATTAAAAATTTTAAAAACCCCCCTCGACACAAAAAAAGACCTTAAAAACTAACAAATAATATTTTAAACCTATTCTAATTATTATCGTCCCATATATAATTGACT
This sequence comes from Stenoptilia bipunctidactyla, assembly GCA_944452665.1. Classification (NCBI taxonomy): domain Eukaryota; kingdom Metazoa; phylum Arthropoda; class Insecta; order Lepidoptera; family Pterophoridae; genus Stenoptilia; species Stenoptilia bipunctidactyla. Next base: position 28,619,191 of record OX101727.1, on the reverse strand, counting down.
GTAAGACTTGTACTTTAAAATATTTTTATTTTCCGAGCGTCGTCGCCGCGTCGGGGGACCGATAAGTGAGAAAAATAGTTGTCAGTTGCAGATTGCATCAAAGAATTCACTCCGAAAAATTCTTAAAATCGACACAACCGTCAACGTCGCCTGCCCTCACGTGTCTGCCCGTTCGGGTCGCCGCACTTGGTGCCGCGCACCCCCGCGCCGCAAGCCGCACACCGAGCTCGCCGCGCGCGGCATTACGTAGAGCGTAGACTATGCATGAAACTTAAGATCGCTCATACTTAAATGTAATAATAAATTAGCTGTTGTTGGCTTAATACTTTATATACTTGAGCGGTCCCCGACGCGGCGACGACGCTCGGAAAATAAAAATATTTTAAAGTACAAGTCTTACAGTCAATTATATATGGGACGATAATAATTAGAATAGGTTTAAAATATTATTTGTTAGTTTTTAAGGTCTTTTTTGTGTCGGGGGGTTTTTAAAATTTTTAATTTTACTTTTTTGTAGAACAAGACCACTAAGCCTTGGTGCTACGCTTTGAGCGTTTTTCTCTCGAGGATGCCGGAATTAACAGCTTCTGAAGGGTCTTAAGCGCAGGTTTGCCACCAGCTTTCTGAAGCTCAGCTGTAATTCCATCATTACCCGGAGCCTTGTGGTTTTTAAGCTGTTCAAGGGCCATACTAATCTCGTTCAGGCTGACGTCTGGGATATCTTCGGTAGGTATAGTGTCTTAAATAAATGAAAAATGTGATAAATAAAAATTACCCGACCAGGATTCGAACTTGGGACCTCTCGTTTGCCGGACGAGTGCTCTTCCAACTGAGCTACCGGGGCCTGGCGCTACGCCCCGAAATTACTTACCAGATTTTTGTTTTTACGTTATATTGCTAACGTAGCTCCATCTTATGGCATAAGCTTTGCAGCTAAGACCACCCGAGATCAATTTCTTTACAGAAATTGTGAATCCCAGTTAAAGTGAAGCATTGCAATGTTTTAATAATGTTTTTGAGGTTTTTGCATTTAAAATGCTCAATTATTCTTAAATAAATGAAAAATGTGATAAGTAAAAAGTAAGTAATTTCGAGGCGTAGCGCCAGGCCCCGGTAGCTCAGTTGGAAGAGCACTTGTCCGGCAAACGAGAGGTCCCAGGTTCGAATCCTGGTCGGGTAATTTTTATTTATCACATTTTTCATTTATTTAAGAATAATTGCATAAATACAAAAACTTTAAAACATTATTAAGGTAAAGTGTCTGGTTAATTTGGCTCGTGGGAATTTTGCCATGTCATTAACAGGGCCCGTGTTGTCATATATACCTGCCAGTAGAACTTCTCAACTTCCCTCAAAAGTTCGGGTTTAGACGACACAACCCTGCTTTCGTCCGTTTCCAACTTCATCAGTCGGTTCTGCATCATGGGCAGATATTTCGTTAAGACCTTGGAGCCCTTGTTTTGAACATTTAAATCTAACCATCAATATTAAAAAATATAAAAATGTGGCGAGCTTAATTTTATAACCGCCACTAAAATGTAGTAAAAATTATGCGTACTATACCTAATTTATTGAAATGTTAATCCGGTCAACTAATAAATCGTCATTATCACATGAAATCAGGACTACAATGCGTTAAACGGCGATACATTATAGGAACAGGCGGTAATGCAAACTACGAGTATGACTGATTCATTTATTGTTTTTTCACGTAAATCAGAGTTCGATACACACTGCAACAGAATTATATATAAAAATGTATTATACAAACTTTATAATACATTGTTACTATGTGATTATATAAGGAATAGGTTTTTGAAAAAAAATTTACCCTTGGTCTTACTGATGTTTATTACAAATTTTACACATTATCTGTGCTTTGATTTAGTCATGAAAGCGTAACAGACTTTCCCATTTATTAATATCAGTATGGATTAAATATTCAATTGATATTTCTCGATTATATAATTTATTAAGACTTTTTTCAGGGTGCAACGACCACCACCGAACTCACGATGCAAAGAAATTAACTTAAGATACAAAAATAAAATATTTAATAATATTAATCATATATTTCTCATTTTCTCTTAAATAGAGCATATAATGAAAGACTCGAGTCAAAAAAAATATTTAGATTGTATAACTAGGTAGGTAGATTTCTGAAAAATAATAAAAAGCAACCCAAAAATATCCTATTTAAAATTTTAAAATTGAAGGTTTTCAAAGGAGTTTCTCTACCATGCCCACCTATTTAAGTAATTAGGCTGAATAGAATGAGTTTACGTGAGCCAAGATCCTTATAATTTCATTAGCTATGGAATTTTCATAAAAGGTACACAAACGTATGAAGGGTTCTAAATAATCTTATGCAAATTATTTCAAAAGTTTTACGTATAATATTTATAACTGGAAATTTTAGTGGCTCGAAGTGGCATCGTGCTGTTTTTGGAAGAAAACCAATTGTTTATTTTGTTTGCTTAATAATTTAATTTAATATTTGAATTTTTTTTTTTAAATGAATGCTATGACTTTTTGATGAATGTGGTAAAAAAAGTTAATAAGCTTTAAAATGAGATAAATTCCAATGAGATAAACATCACAAAAGTGAAAAATATCTGGTTATAGGAACATAAGTCAAATCATAGATATGAAAATCAATATATATAAAACTGTTCCGTTACTGACTGAGTGACTGAGGTACTGAGTGACTGACAGATAACGTACAGCCGTAACTACTGGGCGTAGAGAGCTGAATATTGGAACATACATTCTTTAGGGGATGTAGGGGTGCACTAAGGAAGAAATTCCCGAAATTCCCACGGGAACGGGTTGGACTTTTTAGTTTGTATGAAAAATCTTATTCCTTAAGTGTACGGATGTGATACTTGGCATGTAGGTTCTTCAAAGAGTGACTGGTTGTGCTACGAAAAAAAATTCCCAAAATTCCCACGGGCACGGGAAATATATGATTTTTAGTTTTTATGAAAAAAACTTATTCCTTGAGAGCATGGGTGTGATACTTGGTATAAAGGTTCTTTCAGTGGGTGTCTGGTTGTATAGTTTCTGACATTTCCACGAGAAGGGTAGTTAAGCGCATACGAAGTTGCGGGATAAAGCTAGTATTACATAAATCAACCCCTCTAGAGCGCGTGACGTATTGAGGTGATTTTGAAAATCTCCTATAATTAGATGTATATATAGTTATAGATAAAACATTAAAGTCCGATCATAAGTAGCACCAAAGAAATGCTACACCACATTCATATAGTATTAGCTAACACTGGATTTAAATTGTGCATTGTAAAACACTCTACCAAAAGGTTTGACGTACGTGCTTGCACACTGGGCTTCATTGGAACTCACAATTTATTTTAAGGACTTGGTATTCGAATAAATTTAGTTATTTACCTAGAACGTACTAAATTTCAACAGAATTGTGGAGATAAAATGTATATATATAGATGTTAAATCTTCAGCCAGAGACCCTTTATTTTTAATGATGTAATTACATTAGGATAGACAAGGAAGGAACATAGACAAAAAGGAAGACCGTCCGTCTTTGAATGACTATCTGTTTCCTACTTATTATCAATTGTTCACTGAATAGAAATAGTCTTGTTTGATTATTGATTAACTAAGACTATAATTAAACAAATTACAATAGTAATCAGTAACTCAAACTAAAAACACCATAAGTGTAACCTGAAAGTGAGATTCAATAAACTTATGTTATTGAGAAGGCTTATGAAGAAGGCTACGTAATCAAAAAATATAATTTGTTTTTTTTTTTTATGTTAGAAGTTGACTTAAGTGATGTATTTAAAAATATAAAGTATTAATTTTATGTACTTATTTGGTGTGAATACAAACGAAAGCTTGTGGGAATTTCATACATGATCAGTTTTATTCCATGTTTATTTTATTTATTTTGTACAAATTCATTATAAAATCTATATCAAAGCTATGTTACAAACTTTATTTCTATAAATAACCGCTTATTAATGTTTTATTAATCGTCAAATATACTCTTATTAATTTCCACCAAAGGTAATTAATTTAACAAGATAACTTCTAACTAACCGTGCATATGATACTTTACGAAGCATACGTGTCATCGAATACGCAAGCAGCTCAGAAGCGTCTCCTTATTCGTAATTCTGACAAATAGACGTTGGTTTGTGTCGAGCCTTAGATGATTCATGCACATTGGCATAACGCCAGACACTTACGGAGAATCTCTACTGAAATAAAGCCCTTGAACAAAACGAGATAGCAACAGAGAGATGTATAACGGCGTCTCTTTTTATTTCTTCGAATTGAAGATGGTTTTGCTTTGTGATAAATGGTAAGATGCGTTTACTGTTCTCCCCTCTAAGTTTGGTCAAGCGTTTGACAGGCATCCTGTTTGTATGTCGTATGATATAGGGAAATGTTTCTATTTGATTTATTTTTGTTCTATATTGTAGTGTTTGTGTTTTGTTTGGTTACCTGAAAATAGATTTATATATTGACATATACAAGAATGGAGGGGAAGATCTTCATAATAGAAATATTATTGCTGAAAGATATCAGCAAAATTTTAAAACGATGCGAACGTGTTTATTCATATGCTGCTTACATAATAAATTGATAGATTATAGACTAGATCAACAGACGTGGCAAATATATATGTTGAGTGAATTATTAAAAACAAGATGGAACTTTATAAAAATGTTTATACCATAATATGTGAAATGTAATGTACTTCCAAACAAGCAGAGATATATGAGATATATTTTTTAAGGGTGCATTTCGTTGTGTACAGGATATGTCTTATAAAACTTTTAAAGAGATAACACATGGGTTATTTTATTTGAAAAATCACAATTAGTTGTTGATAATAAATTCACACATCTAGCCCTGAATAAAACTTCTCCCTCTTATAAAAGTGATAAATAATAAACATTTATTTTTACATATCGCATACAGTAATACAGCCGATTGGAGATAATAGTGATGGGACCCGTGACAACCGGCGCCTGAAACAGCAGCTGTACTGTTACCTATTTCCACAGATTAAATAAGTCATATTTTATGAATTATCTTTTATATGATCTATGAAGAATGAGTTTTAAGTTCACTGCCAAAATGATTTAATCATGAAAAGCGGTTGTAATAGTCGTTACAAGCAATTTGTCACACAAGTAGGAACTCCGGCTTGAAGCCATTCGTTCAAACTTAGCTCAACTTGTTGCAGCATTGACTAGAGCACTTGAGTCTTTGATTAGACTGACTCTTAACGAAAGCAAATGAAAATATTTTTGACTTCCGATGATCTGGGTTATTAATCAAATCGAGAATGGGCTTTGCTCAGGAAGATTTTGCTTTGTCTGACAAAAACTTATAGGTAGTGAAACTTACGCCAGTTTTGAATTTGGATTGGATTTTCTTTAACATTACATACGTGTACAATAAACCGATAAACTTTCAATCTTCTCTCTATCTACACATAAATGTGTACTTATAAAGAATATAAGGGGATTTATACTTAGTGCTTATAAATACATATAGTTCTACGTGCCCAATCAATTTTGCTGAGTACCGAGTAGAACGTTATATCATCTTATCAGAAACGCACCAGTAGTTTCCCTCTGATCGGTCGATATCGATGTCCCTCGGTGATTAGTGAGCATTGCTTAGTATTTGGTGTTGGAGTAGCAATGTCTGCCTCAGAAAGATGTTGAAGTTCAGACCTTCCAGAATGCAAAGATTTGTGTAAGAACCTACAAATATATCTTTGTTTTCGTTCACCTAGGCGAACTTTTTATGATGTATCTAACGGAAAGAAGAAGAAAGTATATTCAATTGCTTGTTTTAAGATTAATGGCGTGATGCTAGATAAACGTGAGACGATGTTATCAAATCAAATCAAATCAAACATTTATTTGCAAAACATATGGTACAAAAAATATGGTACTTAAAATGAGGTTCATCTTATCCCTATTCAATATTTTTTTTATTAATGCAGTAAGCATCTAAGAACTAAAGCAAATAAATGTACCTTATTTACAGTCAATTTAGTTCCTGGAATATAGCCAGTAAAAATTAAAGAAGAAACTTGGAAAAAAATACAGTTTTATTTTGATTCAAGCCTAAAGGACTCGTATTAATTAAAAAAAAATTGATATATCTCATTAATGATTGACTTTGGCACAATCATATACACCACTAAATTTGTTGCATATGACCTGTCCCATACTCCCTTACAAGGGTGCTTACTAGTTACCAGTCACCCTGTACATTGTTTTCACTGGCTTTTTACAAGGTGATATTATTTCTCAATTTATTATTTTTACTCTTCATAAACCTTCTGGCTATCAATCTAGAATGTTGATCTGCTATATACAGCTTGCTTTTGATATAAATTAAGCGTTTTAATTGCTCAATAAAGACCATTTAAGTAAACCTTAGAGGTACTTCATTTTACGTCAAAGTTATAAAGGAAGCAGTTTTCATCATTAGAATATAATTTTAGTACTCAACCGTCAAAGACCCTATCTTCTATCACAGTGACACCACCCCCATGTTAGATAAGTTTATTGAGGAAGTAGATTATATTACAACAACACTTCTGATATTTTAGAATTAATTTTCCAAAACCTATGACATAAGTGAAATTTATACGAGTAAGAAAGAGATGCGGATTGAAAAATATGTACGTAGTGACTAAGAATGCAAAAGATATGCTACGGTGGTTTGGACATTTAGATAAGATGACTGAAAGATTTACGAAAGAGGTGTGCAGAGCGATGATGGATGGTGTTGTCGGAAGGGACCGCCCTAGGCGAACGTATGTCGATCAAATTGGCGACATTCGTAAAAAGTTAAAAGTATCCGTAACCGGCAGCGATCAGGTATGAAAACATTAAAGAATGTGGAGGAAGCTAAAGAGGTATGTATGGATCGAAGCAATTGGTGTTCCCTTGTCTCTGCCTTCCCCATAGGGAGACAGGCGTGAGGTTATGTATCTATGTAAACATTGACGTTGCTACTGAATTTTCGCTGATATGTGAAAGTAAATTTACCTTACCAAAGAACATCGTCTTCTCAATCACTGCATTTGTTTTATCTAACATATGCCATCATGTTTTTTCATCTCTAGTTGTTGCTTACATCTTGTGACGTTTTCCATTCAACAAAGTAATATTATCAGAAAACATTGTAAACTTTACTCGATTTAACGATCTATGCGCCCCAGAATATAAGAGATGGAAATTTTAGTATCTTGGTTTCTAACTAGATATGCAGGATGTAAATTTAAGCTTGGTCAGTATGAGATAGTCTAACTATTTGACATATGTAGGTACATAAATTTTTATTTCAGTGAGAAGAATTACATTTATAGATTGGGTGCCTACTCATTTTTAAAATTAAACCCGGACGTTTGAAAAAAAATTATTTCAATATTTTTATTTAAATATTGATTGTGTATCGTATATTCTTACTAGCGCTATCCTTTTTACCCTCTATAACCATTGCGCATTTTATATTAATTGTGTATCACATTTTTGTAAATACTAGTATGCCATTGCTTTTCCTATGAAATAAATAAATAAGCTAGCCCAAAGAAGAGTAGGCTTCACTTCGTTCCGTACAGTTACGTCTAATAAGATGCAAAGACTATTTGTAAGATACATTTTCCAATTCGGTTGTAATAAGGTTCAAAGTTCAATGCAAATGTATACATATTTAGACATGAATGTACAAGTTGGACGAACGCCTTGGTCAAGATCACCGATCACCGTCTGGAAGAAAGAGGCTTTTGTACAGCATTTCTCCTTGCTAATTATGATGTTGACCGGGTATAAATAACTTTTTTTTTATGAGAGACTCTTTTCACTCGTTTGACCTCAATCTCACCTTAAGGTAAATGAAGACGACGTCGAAGATGAACAGCCTAAAAAAGAACTGGCTCTTCTTAAAGTATAGCCGGGACACATGACCGCTAGAGCGGTAACAATCGGCGGCAGATTTTGTATATATGACTTTTTTATACAGGGTTGATTTGTAGTTGTCTTAATTTTAATGGTAATGTAGAGTGACCATGGTTTTCTTAACATGTTAACGGATATATTTATTCTTTATGAAAAAAATAAATACTTTTTATTGCAAAAATCCTTTCTATAAATAATATATATTGGGTAAAAAAATTTGGCCGGTGACTACAAATCAACCTTGTATATAAATTGTGGTTTGTCAGTCAGTCAGTCAGACCCAGGCGGGATCCTACCACCAAGCGGGGGTCATTCGGATTAATCGCCTTTCACGGCGTACTTATCCAGGGTGGTAAGGCTGTTCTAAACCGACCCTATGAAGACATAACATTTTACTAGATCATGCTGAAATTATAAACATGAAACTTTGAGATTTGTCTATTCACGCTGTAACGGCTAAAGTTTTGCATATAAATAAATAGGACGGGCTTGGAATAACGTATATAATTTGAACTTTCAACTACATTTTCTCAGGATATGGAAGAAGGTGAGGCCACAAAAACAGTTTTAATTTTAAAACAACTGCATTTTAACAATCTGGCTACAAAATAACTTATGTGGCGCCAAATTGAGCTTTCAGATTGCGTAATGATTATAACATTTATTTTTAACATTATTAATTATAGACTGTTTAAAAAGAAACAAAAGAAAATATAAACATTGAACGTTTGTTTGTTTCTATAACTGTGAGTCATTGATAGTTCAAAAAAGTTGAAGTTTATGATTATGCTTACAGATATTTTAATCCGCAGTAAAATATTTACATTAAAGGACAACACTTATTTTGATTTCTATTTGAAGAATCTCATTGAAAGAACCTTCATATAATCGTCATGTTCCTATTGCGAAAACCCGCGTCGCAACCACCACCTATTTACCTTTTCGTGGAATGAAACTTCATTGTAGAAAGCCGCTTACATTTAGATGGTATTTGCTTGTAACAAAATAAAAATGAATAGTTATTTTAAAATATTCTTTATTATTTGGTTTTCACTTTTAGTTTGTAAAACATGAAAATGAAACTTAATTGAATCAAAAGAATCGATTAAATCTAAAACAGAATACTGATAAAGCAATTATAAGTCCCATTTTTCAGAATATTTACACAGCCATACAGATCACAGATACAGAATATTATATTCATTATTTTATTAATAGTAAATTGGTTACTCAAGATGAACTAGATGGCGTTGGATAGCAAAATAAACCTAACACGTGGATACGACATGCATGACCCACACGAACTAGTCGCGCGTGTCTGGCAGCCTATTTTCAAGTAAATAAAAGTTTGAAATAACACGATGAAAATATTTTTAAATTTATTTATTCTTGTTTCGGATAAAATAATAGGTCTTTTTACTTTGTCAGTGTTGGTGGTCAGCGAGGGCATCTAAACACTCCAAAGACAACTTAAAAATACAAACATAATCATGACGTTTTTCAAAGAGCCCTCTATACAGCCATGAGTCTGTTCACAGCTTCCAGTACCTGTACATGTATAACGACAAAGTTCACGTTAATTAAGTCTTTATCAGGTTTTCCCCTTGAGCATTATTTTTGCATTACACGTATCAAGGCGTCCAATTTTTTCAAAACCACAAATAAGATAATAAATATAGTTAGGATAGAGATAATGAGATGTCTTTCTTAACCATAAAAATTATGTGAGTATGATTTTTGGTCTTCCTTTCATTATTTCAAAGAAGAAACCGAAAAGCTCAACGTACCATCGAAGACACCTCCGCCTGACCACCACTTAGCTCATTTTTAATTGCATTCAAATATTTATGCGACATATTTTAAAAGTGATCAGGCGCCAATGGCCGCGGTGGTACATAATGCTTCGATTTTTTAACTATGGATTGTTAAGGTCTGGAATAAGACACTTGCGATTATTTTTTTTGAGCTATACTGCTATTTAAAGTTGAAAAATGAATGGACGTGTTACACTCCCAATTTCATCATTACTTTGAATTAAGTGACATAGGAGGCAAATATTATACTTAATTAAAGTAAATAAAATTTACATCCTTTATTCTTTTTATATAATGTATTACTGTATGCTTTACTAACAATAGTTATTTAAGTTCAAATTGTTACTAACATATTATGGATTACTGTTATCTGAAATAAATGATTATTATTATTATATTAGTTTGTTATTTTGAAAAACATGAATGTATTAAAAAAGGAAATGTTGATCCTCATGCTGTTGAACGGTTCACAGTTTTAGGAGAGATGGTACTGTATGCCTTGCCTATGATGATTTAACACACTAATTATTTCATTTTAGATTAGATCCTATTAATTCAAAATCTTTCGGTCTCTTTCCTTTAAGGAAACAATATCACCAAAAATAACGATATTGCAATTTTTAGCTTATTCTGCACTATGTAATAAGAGGAAATATCTTTGATTATCTAAGTTATTCAAAAATGTCTGACAATAAAACCAGCTAATTTATCGGCATAGCACTTTTAATAAAAATTCTTCAGGTTTTTATTATTCGGTTCAGATAATTTCAGTGTCATCGCAATCTATGGATGACAAGCTTTGACATTGAGGTACGGTCGTGCTGTAGACAATGTACCTTTCATTTATTTTATTCATACTTACTTCTGTAAAATTATCCTGAGCTTTTACAATTGATTAAACTATTCTATTTTAAACTAGGTAACGATTGATTAAACTAGGCTTATCTTGTAATTATATTTTCATTTAAGATTGACATTTTAGTGTATTTACAGACCACGAGGAGAGCAGTGGGCTCAATGATGATGACAAAACGCGAGGTCTCCCTCCAAAACCTACATTAATTTATGCCCTGAGCTATTGTAGCCATGAATGTTTGCTACGACATTAATAATCCTATATTAATTCTGTCACTCTTCAAGATTTAATTGGAGACATTCATGCAGACGATTTGGGAGGTAAATAACAAAGAAAATAGTAAACAACACCATAAAGCAAAAATATATAAAATTAATAATAAAAAGCTGTAAGTATTTGAATTCTCAAGAGGATACATTGTATTTGTAGGCAATAGATTGCGAGACCAATAAAGCAGTTGAGTGTCTCTATATTTTTTTTCCTTTTTTGCCTACAAAATGTAAGTTCTACAATATTTTATTTTCATTTCAAATTCTAACTATTCTAAACTAATTAATGTAAACAGAAAATGTTTGCTCCCATATTTCTGATTTCTACAAAACTGATTTCTATTCAAAGCATGTTTCATGACGAACTTATTGTTCGCATATTTAAACTTTTTTGCGATATATTCAGAATATCTAAAGACAAAGTATGTCTACAGAAGTTTTCGAACTACTGGACTATTTCAAAAGCAGCGTAAACTTTCATGAGTTATATCTTAGTCCCCGGTTCTCTGCATGTTGCGGATACTTCCTACGAAAGCTAGTTTACTACTGTACTACCGTAGGTTTAATATGCATAGTTATAAATGGAAATATTTAAATGATTACTAACTATTCTATAACTGGGAAGGCTAGTTTGTGCTGAATACTTGTAAATAGTCATGGAAAGGGTTCGTGAAAATCTGTGCCCGTGCTACAAACATTCTTACATCTACCAACCAACACATCAGGACGCTTAGTTTAATGGTCAAGTTTTGGCCACCTAACGCCGATGTCTCTGCAGGATCATTTAACAGTTTTACAATGACTGTAACATAGTTTGGGTTTACCTAATAAAATCGTTTAAGGCAATAAGGTCGCTTGTATTATTATAAACCGCTTCTTTTATTTGGATTTTTGTATGTAGAATCCTTTGAAAACTGAGTGCTTCATTTGTTAGCTTCCCCTCAATAGTCAAAACTAAAACTAAAAATAACATAAAAACTTTTTGGAAAATAACACTATCACTCCTTTTTGTACTTCAAGGCCTCAAAAACAAAGTTAATTATGTCAATATAAAACTATCCTATTGATTTTCGTGGTTACCATCCTTGTTCTTAAAAAGCGAACTATAATAATAAATAATAAATATTTCTGACACTCACCCAACATTATCTAGCCCAAATTAAGAAAATATATAAACATACATATTGAATAAATACATATTTTTTATTAGAATAAACTTAAATAAACATATAAACATCCATGACTTGACGACTAATATCTGTGTTCATCACATAAATATCCGCCGCCGCCGGGATTCGAACCCAGGACCTCTGGCATAGAAGGCAATGTATGTTACCGCTACACCAGCCGGTCGTCAAACTTAATACCTTAATACCAAACTTAGAACTTAATACCGGTATTTGACGTCTCAGATTCGCCTAATTAAACTGCACAGACCAATAGTAGTAGCGCAGCTTCTAAAGCTACACAAGTTCTCAGAACCATTTAATTTCTGAGCTAGGTATTTTAGTCTTCACAGAGCGTTAAGTTTCCACTTAACGCAATCCACTGATATCTTAGTGTTTAAGTTAACCGTGTGAGCTATTGAGAATATTGTTTTCTTTTATAGAGTTAGGAATATTCGAAAACGGCCAGTGTTGAATATTTTGTACCTACCTACAAATATTCACGACGTTTGAAAGTAAATTGTTTATGAAATAATTATTTCAATAAAATGTTCAGATTCACGATTTTTTAAAGCTATTATACACATCATACATAAAATTAGTTGTAAATTTGAGTTAGTTTAGTAGTTTTGATACTATTGATATATTGAATTAGACTCTAATAATTGTTGATTTTTATTCTTGTTCCATTTCCATTAATAAATAATATTGGAAATAAATAATATGGAAATAAATATATATGTTAATATATTCACGTATAATCTTAAACTATGACATCCTTGAATTTCAAAAGTCACCCTGTATTATTTACCTTAAGTACACTGTAACTTTAAATATTTTTTCTTTAAATGTCTTCCATGCTGGACTGGGAGTGAAAGAAAAACATAGAATGTACCAGCTGCATCTCGTCCCGGGTATACTGTAAAAGTCAGTTAAGGGACAGAGGATTTAAAGGCGTTTTTGTGGGCGATAGGCTGACCCCCTGTCACTACAATAGTCTGTCTCCATCCTCCAAGTTTGTCAAATGTGACATCAGATGGTCTTGTAACCTCTGGTGTTCTGCCTACCCCCTTTAGGGATACACGCGTGACGTTATGTATGTATGTATGTAACTTTAAATAAAACTGATTTTTATGATATTTTTACCCACGACGGAACGGAGACGGTATATGCGTTTGGGGTGAGAGGGTGTTTGTGCAAACCAATATTACCATTTATCTCCAGAACCACTGGTCCGATTTTAATGCGGTTTTCAGTAATCGCTTTGGATTTGATTGGTGCATGTTCTGAGATAGGTGTCACGGTAACAACTCACCAGGGGGCGCTGCAGTATATATTTGTTTGCATACCATTGGCCCGATTTGAATGCCGTTTTCAATTATCGCTTTGGATTTGATTGGTATAATGTTATACGATATCGAGTTACGTTACAACAAAGCCCCAGCAAAGTTGAGCCACCAGCAAAGTTGAGTTGTAAATACTTATTATAATACTTCACTATGTATTTAAATAAACTACATGGGTTTTCCAGCGGTGGTGGGGACATTAGAGGGCTGATGGGGAACGAGGTGTTGTGTATTGTAATGTATGGTACCTATATTATGCTTTTTAAAAAGTTTGAAATAAAAAACAAAATAAAAATTTTGAAAAACCCACGACGCAACGATTAAAAAGTAATTGAAAAAGAATAAAATAATTTAAAATCCCCCGACTGAAATGATTTATGTGACGAGAGATAATTAACGTGAAAAGCTTTTTTAAAAGTTCACTTGATCTCACACAGAGTCGGCCATATTATGAACAACATACTATTCGTTTTCATAGCACTTCCCTACGCTTACCTATTCAGTTCTCGAAGATGTAGATGTCGCAATAACATAGGTATTCAACTCCCTATGAATTTTATAAAAAGAGCAAGAAAATCCGTCGAGGGCTGCTATCAATATTTTAAATTTCAATATAAAACTACAAAACGAATTCATTCAATGGCAGCCCCAGACGGATTGTCTTGCTCTTCTTATAAAGTTCATAGGGAGTTGAATACCTATGTTATTGCGACATCCACATCTTCGAGAACCGAATAGGTAAGCGTAGGGAAGTGCTATGAAAACGAATAGTATGTTGTTCATAATATGGCCGACTCTGTGTGAGATCAAGTGAACTTTTAAAAAAGCTTTTCACGTTAATTATCTCTCGTCACATAAATCATTTCAGTCGGGGGATTTTAAATTATTTTATTCTTTTTCAATTACTTTTTAATCGTTGCGTCGTGGGTTTTTCAAAATTTTTATTTTGTTTTTTATTAGGTATAAGTTAATTATGTAAATTTACTATACAGATTTTTTATACCTATTGATTCGTCTGTGGATTTTGTGACTGATAAATAAATAAATAAAGATAACATCTTATTTTTTTAGGTGGTTTTTTTAAATTTTGTTATTTTTTGAGGTATTTATATGGAAAATGAAAATTAAACTAATTCTATGATTTTTAAGTTATATATGAGTATAACTTTACCTACAATTTAACATATTGAGGTATTTTTGTACAACACATTTTTTTACGAAATAATTAGTTCAACTGCTGCGTAAGCAAAGTTTAAGAGGTATAAATATTACTCAGAAGAGAATATTTTATACCGACGGTTAATATTCAGTCGGAACTTTCAAGTAAATAAAGTAAAGCTTTAATGCTATTAAGTCTCAACTTAGACTATCAAACGTACTCAACGTGCGAAAGTTTAAAAAAAATCAGTAACTAAGAAGGTGTGCTGTGAACAGAAAAACGTGATTTAAAGTGGATAGTCGCAATCCTTTAAAATTTCTGGTAAAGATTCTAAGAATGTTAACGATATTTTAACGTTTTTTTTTTTGCATTTTGTAATGCTTAATATCACTCAATAAGGAAATCATTACATAGCTTGTTTGAAGAAAAATATAGTAAAAGAATTTTAATAGATCAAAACAGATTTTTACCAATTTTTTTCGGCATTGAAGATAAATAGTCAAAGTGTTTATTGAGTTCAAAATAGATAACTGTATGGTGAAAAAACAAAAGCTTCATTAAATACTCTTATTTCTTTAGAAATATAAGTTATTGAACTTCACATAAATCACACACAGGAGGAAAATTGATCTAAACATTAGTATAAATTTTAAATATTACGCTGTTGTATATTCTTTACCCACATTTAATGTTAAACATAAAATTTTATTTTTACCTTTTATTTCTTTGAGTGAAATAATATTCAATTTGTTAACGTCGCCATATAACTATAAATTCATAAAAAAACTAGTTAGTTACCTATTAACAAAGACGTATTAAACTAAACTCGATTTTACTTTAAATGCTAGCCTTGCCAATCAAAGGGTGTTCTAGACGTCTGTTAATATCAACGATACCGCAGAATTGCATGATACTGTTCACTTAGAGTTCATTTTCTTAAAACAAACTGTATACCATTTGGCCCTTTGCAGCTTTGCCGAATACCGCTGCTTGTAAAAATAAAAAAACGTCAGAAATGTTTGCATAAATAAATGAAAAAATGTGTTAAATAAAAAACACCCGACCAGGACTCGAACGTGGGACCTCTCGTTTGCCGGAATAGTGCTCTTCCAGTGAGCTACCGGGGCCTTGCGCTGCGCCTCGAAATTACTGACCACTTTTTTGTTTCTATGATATTTTGCTAATGTAGCTCCATCTAATGGTATAGCTTTGCAGCTAAGACCACCCGAGACCAATTTCTTTACAGAAATTGTGAATCTCTGTTAAAGTGAAGCATTGCAATGTTTAATAATATTTTAAAGTTTTTGCATTTAAAGTGCTTAATTGCTATTAAATAAATGAAAAAATGTGTTAAATAAAAATCACCCGACCAGGACAGGATTATTAATATAATTTATTAGTCTGCCGATATTGAGGTATTCAATTTTGAAAAACTGAAGCTCCTAATTTTTCTTCACAAATGCAAGTCAGTATCTTAACAAAATTGCATGTAAAAATTTTTTTCAAATATCACTTACTTATTGATACATAATACACACGAATTTGTTGTATTTTATTTGTCATCAGTGACTTTATTGTCAAATATGATCTTAATATGTATTGTTAATTCAATAAGTAAACTATGCTCTACTGTTTAGTTGCCGTTTGACAACAAACTTGGAAATGTAGTCATAACTAGTTGATTTACCTGAGTTTAGGAATTCAATTAAGTAGAAATGGAATGAAATATTTTTATTAAGCTCTAATTTTCTGTTACTGCAAACTCACAACTGCATTACTTATCAAAGGGTGCTCTACAACACCACAGAATTGCATGGCACTGTACTTAGAGTTCATTTTCTTACTCGTAATATACCATGTGGCCCTTCGCAGCTTTGCTAAAGAGCCGCGCTAAGTTTAGTTGAATCGAGTCAGTAAGCTCTCGACTACCGAGGAGGGTGTACGCGCGCGCTCTATTTAAATTTACGAAAATAATCGTAATTTATCCGCAGTTCGTTCGTAATGATTCAACGTGTGGAGTTTTTGTAATAAATTGAAGTGGCAGTGACACATACAGTATGTTGCTTTCAAAGTGATGAAATAAGTGATTCATTCTCAATTTGACTGAAGATATGTTTGCAGTTTTTGAGGATTTTCTGTAAACGGTGAGTTTGTTTGTTTTTTAATTTTTTCAATGAGTTTTTTCCCAACAGCTGTAAGTTTATTATACTTTTAGCATCTAAGGTGTTTTAATGATAAAAGTACTAATACGTGTTCGTTTTTAAGTAAATAAAAAATGTTTTCCTGTAAAAATCCCTAATTGGGAAATTTAGAAACCAAAAGATAGATTTACTTTATAAAAATAAACAATCCATAAACAAAATAGTGTAAAACAATTTTTAAATTAAGCATATTAAAAAAAGAATAGGATTTAAGTAAAACAATAGCTAAGTAAACCCTCTGAAAACATCATATAAGCATTATGTCAATTTGATTCAGAACTTCAGAAACTGTTTTCTGTTTGGAAAAAAATAAGGCTAGATGTATAATATAAAAGTTCAAAGTTAATTAGGTTTTAGCAATTTGCACAAAGGTTATGAATACGAATGCTCTAGCCGCTCTAAACATGGTTGTGTTAATTAAAGTTGCCTGAATTAAAAATATATGTACAGCTACAAAAAAGTTTGTTTAGATTTATCACTTTTAGAAGACATTTTTACCAGATTAAAGCGTTTAATCCCTGAATTTGAAAGTCAGCGAAACTAGGATATAACTACAGTTTGACGTGATAAAGCCAAATAAAAAGTAAGCATAGTAAATAATGATCCTTTAATAGAAAATTGCTAAGATTGATTAGGTCAAAACAATTTTATATTTTATTTAAGTTAAAAAAATATAAAATTAATATTTTTGTAAATAATTTTAATACGAAATTTAATTTATATGAAAATTTAATTTAAAAAATAAAATGTTTTGTTTTTACAAGGATTTGCATTTATATAACTATACGTTGGTATTTGCTGAACATAGTTTATAATAAGATGTTACGTTAAAGTCATGTCTTTTGCGTATTTTTTTCTAAACACCATTCATATACTTTTACGATCACCTCTTAGATCATTACCAATCCTAAAACCCTTGTTTTTTAAACAAAAAAGTCGACTTTTTTGGTCACCTCGTGATACCTATTTAATTGACGCTTGAAAATATCATTTTTACAAACAACACCCCTGAAAAGCCATATAAACGAGATGTTAAAAACTAACCGAAATTCTAACAGTTATTTATTTTGCAACATAAATCGAAATATTGCTGACCTCCCTTGAGACATTTAGGATATATGAACAAACATAGAATCAAAAATAAGGGTCAAATGGATATTTTTAGAAAAAGACATCGAGTACATCTGAGAAAATAACTGTTATTTGATCTTTGTGAAAGGTTTCAGTAACTCCCCAGCAACTTTCGACTGCTTCAGTGATTGGGCCCACTAGATTGATGTCCCATAAGGACCAAACAGTGAATTCAAAAAAAATATTATTTTTTGTTCTGTGATACGTCCCATTGACTTTATTGTAGGAAATAATGAGATCAAGTACGGTCAGCAAGCAAACTAGTAAGAAAAATTAATAAAAGATCTTACAAATTATTCATCTTAAAATAAAAAAACACACAATTTATTTTGCTTTAAAGAATAAAAAAAAATAATATGACTGCATGCACGTCGCTTAGTATCGACGGCGGGTTGCTATAAAAGAATAAGAATGACTGCAACGTTGCGAAACTTTGCGATTCGCTGTCTCACTTGCACTTAAGTTCAACTGCATTAGGCTATCTCGAGTGAGCGAGCGCGAGCTTTGTTACTGTGAAACGATATTTGCAAGTGCGACAAAGAAAGCACTAAAAATATCTTTATTTCCATTCACAGTCCATTCAGTTTAAACTTTATTGTGGGAATATGTGCACGCGCGTTTAATTTTTGTTTATTGCAAATAAGAGTAATATTACAAAGAATTAAATTTAATGGAAAATTTAGTAATGTGATAAGGGGTTTATATAATTATTACGCTTACAGTTAACTTACAGTTTTCCAAAGGTAAGTTAACTGTAAACGAATTTTACTTATTTATTTTACACCATTGTTTAAAATAAATACTGTAAAATGAAACGTTTTTTGCTTCATTTAATAATTTCTAATATATTATTCATCATCATCTTAAGAGTACAAATATAATATTGTATTTAACTATATCAACTAATTATTTTATAGTATGATTTAATTTTTGCGTTTTTTTTTTATTAGTGACTAAACCCGCGTTTGACCTCAATCTCACCTGATGGTAAGTGACGATGAGGTCGAAGATGAAAGCACGCGGGTTTAGGAAGGAACTGGCTCTTTATACAATATTGCCGGAGCGGCAACATTTAATTATAACTAATTTATTTAAAAGAAGGATCAAAAAGTAAAAATACCTATATATTAATATCAAAGGCATCAAGTTTAACTAAGGTTTGAAATAAATAGCAATAATAAAACTGATATTTAGGAAAAGCCGTTGTTTGAGCCAAAATACCTAGGAAGTGTCAGCAGCCATTTAGTTTTTAAAATCCTATTGGATTTTTTCTCTTTGGTGTTATTTTTATAATTAACTCGATTTTTAATTCGTAGGGAACAAGATGTCACAACCACAACCATCTACATCATATAACCAAATAACCTCATACATTAAAATTGTCAATACCTACATACTTTATTTTACTACATCATAGTTTTATAGTGTTTTAAATGTAACATGTTTTTAATTTTTATTGTTGATTATTTTTAATATAAATGTTTATTACGAATCAATATTTTGTCGTTTATTGATATTAGTTTGCTTGCTGACCGTACTTGATCTCATTATTTCCTACAATAAAGTCAATGGGACGTATCACAGAACAAAAAATAATATTTGTTTTGAATTCACTGTTTGGTCCTTATGGGACATCAATCTAGTGGGCCCAATCACCGAAGCAGTCCAACTTTCGAGGCTTTCTTACCCTTGTAAGCACTTTTTCATTTTCAAATTATATAGGTCTTCTATTAACTTCTTATGAATGAAGCGATGCCTTGAGTGCGTAAACATGTTTTTGGAAGTATTACTATACCCTGAACACTAAACCCTCCTCTGTAATTGGATTTTTCTAATAAAAATTTCTAAAAGTACCACAAAACTGGAAAGATCTGAAACTAAAATACAAGTTTCTTCAACACGATCCTCATTCGATTGTAGTCCGGAGTTTTAGACGTCTGAATTTAAACTTTTGAAAACCAATGGTATTGACCGCACGCGGCGTCATTTCTGATCAAATGTTCTCAGTGCTGTAGCCAACATGTCTGTATGTAGGTACTATTGAACAAACTGAATCATGACCCATATTGCTGATAATTCATTTGAAACTGTCAAATTTGTAAGGTCTATCGCGTATAATGCACTTAGGACAATTTAGATATTGTACGAACTCTATACTCAGTAAATTGACGACCGGCTGGTGTAGCGGTAAAATACATTCCCTTCTATGCCAGAGGTCCTGGGTTCGAATCCCGGCGGCGGCGGATATTTGTGTGATGAACACAGATATTAGCCGTCAACTCATGGATGTTTATATGTTTATTTAAGTTTATTCTAATAAAAAATATGTATTCATTCAATATATATGTGTATATATTTCATAAGTATATCAGTTATCTAGTATCCATAACACAAGTTCTTTAAGAAACTTAATTTGGGCTAGATAATGTTGTGTGAGTGTCAGAAATATTCATTTATTTATTTATTCATTTATTGAACCAACTGAATCATGACCCATTTTGCTGATAATTCATTTGAAACTGTCAAACTTGTAAGGTCTATCGCGTATAATGCACTTAGGACTTTTTAGATACTGTACGAACTCTGTACTCAGTAAATGTCATTATTGAATGAAATGATAAATTCGTCACCAAGGAAACCTATCTTCAAGCGAATTTCGACCTACTAGCGTTTAGACGGTTTGCCACAATGAGCTTGTCATGGTTCAATTGGTTCTTTCATACGTGCTATTCATAAATATGCTGGAATAGTATATTTCATTACGAGTGCGGAAAGCCTGTCATTGCAAAGAGTTCCGACAAATGTCTACACGAGCCGAGGCGCAGCCGAAGGCGAGGGTTGACAGTCGGAACGAGTTGCAATGACGGTTCCGCACGTGTACTGAACGACTATTTAGTTGCGAAAAAATTAAGCAATTTTATAAGGTATACAAAATGGCGCCAGCCGTGAAAGATTATAAACAGAGATTTTTTTCTTTTGTTTACCCATTCTGGGTAGGCAAAGGGAACTATGCCCATACAGCCAAGTCTTTACTAGATTTTTTGCATTGACATGAAATGAAAATGAATTTAATGAGATAAAATGAAATGAAACCTAACCTAACTCATTGCATCAAATCATTTTACCTGCTATTGAAACAAATTAGTAGCTTCTTTTCAGAAATATTTGCATGAATCGTAAAAACTTCTATGATTTTTTTTTTAGTAAAAACTTCGTGGTTGATTTTTTCTTTTTAATGGACATTATTTTGACATTTGGGAAAGAGAACGCACGAGTGCGGAAAAGGTAAAGAAAAAGCACAAGTGTGTAATAGCCCACATCCCGAACGCTAAACGTCCCTGCAATACGCCACTTTTTGAGCAACTGTATTAAAAAATATATTACCCTCAGTGTCATATAAGAAGTCCATCATTAAGCAGAGCTATCTAGTATAGAAATCATAAAATGGCTTGAAAAGTAGAAGATCATGTGAACGTTTATAAAAATACAAAAAAACACTTACTCTCGTACCTCAGTCGGTATTGTAATTTAAATTAAGTATGCCATTTGATAGATAACTTTTTTTAGGAACTATAAGTATCATATTTATTGTAATTATGTAGGTGTGTATATGAATTATATGTTAATTTATTTATATATTTATATAGTTATTTTATATTCATTACTAACTTAGCTGCACACTAAATTGCTCTTTATACATCCCACTCTCCACTCGCAGGACTGCTGGAAGAGATTCCGATAGGAATAATCAGTACCTTTGTACCATTTAATTATATTTCTGTTGTCTATTGTTATTTGTAGTGTGTACATAAAAAGTTAAATAAGTAAAAAAAAAATCTATATCAAAATGCAGGCCTCTATTTGCTGAGCTCAAATTATCACTATTTCGTGCACTTACTTGTTTGAAATATTATTATTTGTCATAAAACACATAGAATATTTTAAGCCAGTGGGGGTTTATATGAATGTAAGAACTACAAATAAAGACAGTCTTGGCAAGAAACTGTACATGCCACCCAGAAAATTGAGAGTTTTTAGTAAAAATGTATACTGTATGGCAATTGACATTTTTAATCATCTCCCTGTACAGAATAAAAACTTACAGTAAGTAGAATACAAGCGGAAAATACTTGACTTGCTTAAAACAAAAGGATATTATACAATAATTAATGAATATTTTATGGACTCCAAATTATAATGTATGAATGTTACCTATTAGGTTGCTGATGTATTCTAGCTTGTATAGTAATAAATGTTATAATTTGTAAAATATTCTCTATAGTAGTTTTATATTTTATCATTGACATTTTATATTTTATGACATATTTCCTATAGAGAATTAATGTTATAGTTTATAATTAACATTTGCATGTTGACTATAAGTAGAAATTGTTGATCCACACAACATATTCAACCTGCATTTGTACACATTTTCATGCAAATAAATATGATTTGATTTGATCATTGAATAATTTAAATCATTTTTTTTTAAAGATATACTTATTTTTGAACAAGTGTACAAAAGAATCAGGAGAAGACAGAGTAAAACGAATCTATGAATGAGCCACCTGGTACATTTTTTGACAACAAATAAAAATATGTCAACAGATAAGAATTCCATGATTATTTAATATGCGAGGGTTCGTATACGCAGCAGGAGTGGCTAAGTCGGCTGGATGTTCTTAAGACACCCTTAGCCAGGGGCGGGAGGGCTATTCTTAGCAAACTTACAAGGAAAAAATATCGTAAAAGCGTGCCAGTCAAAGTGTCGGTATTTGTACCTGTGAACAATTTGTCGTGGTGCAAAATATGCGAGGGATAGAGCTTTGTGAATGAAATTAGCGTTTTGTGTGTTTATGTTATTGACACTAGCAGTTTTGTGCGGTTTTACCCGGCTAACTTTTGATCCTATAGAAATTTCTGAATACTCTATAGCGTGTAACCTTTCTCAAGACTTAAGTTATTAAACGCAAAAAGTTCTTTTTTAATTAGATAGGTATTAAAGTAACAGTGCATTTCAGTAAACAAGCAAACAAATAAACTCTTCAGATTTATTATAAAGTGTAGATTACAAAAACACTTTTACTCTTACGGGCTCACTGTGAGGTCATGTTTATTTTTCCTTTGAGTGACAAGAAGGTTTCAAAAAAGGTCACAAACCACTACACTGGACTAGTGTTGGTTTCAAATGTCTCAATTTTCAGGGCACCGTAATTGCTTTCGACATACCTTAATGACCCCTGTATACATACTGTACTACGTAATCCCGTATTCAGGGATCGACGAAGCGGCCTCACTTGACCTGCAAATCTTTTAAAAAGTAAGGTGGGATCGTCTGATTCTTTGACATATTGTGTCGCTATGAAAACCTATGTTTATAATGTTATAATGGACCAAATAATGGAATAATAGAAGTCGTCGTGGCGCCGTGGTTACTGTGTGTATCAAACGATATCACAGATCAAGCAACGATCGGCGCGGCCGGTACTTGGATGGGTGACCGCCGAACATTAATTTCTCATGGCGACTTCCGTTCTTCGGAGGGCACGTTAAGCAGTCGGTCCCGGGTGCTGTACACTTGTTTAAAGTAGTCGTTAGGGTTTGTCAGAAGCCATTTTCGGCGGCCTGAAAATTCTGACATCCATCACCTAGCACTGGGCCAGCTTGGTAGATTATGGCCTATACCTCCTCGTCACTCAGGGCAGAGACTTATAGCCCTGCAGTGGGCTCTTTACAAAGAGTCGTGATGAATGGACCAAAATATAAAAAAAATAATTACATACATATCTTCACCCAATGCGGTAGGCAGAACACCAGAAGCTATAAAATCATCTGATGTCACGTTTGATAAATTTGGAGGTATTCAAATAATGAAGAGACTATTGCAGTGACGGGTATCAGCATATAGCCTACAAAAACGCCAGTAAAACCTCTGTCTCTTAACCGACTTTGACTCTTAACGGGAAAAGTAGCTGCAAGTGCATTTCAAGTTTTTCTTTTGCTTCCAGTCCAGCATGGAAGATAATTAATAAAAATATTTATATAAACAATAAGTTAAATGAATCTAATGAATATGTCGTAAGAATCATTTGGCAGACGTAACATAAGGTTCTTGATTCTATGATTTGTTGTTCTTTTTACAAATAATTAATAAATATTTCTTACAACCGCACCAGATTAACTCGCTTATCTTATCTTTAAAAACATGTATTACGAATGATAGATATCGGATATGTAAAAATATATAAAAATTAATATTAAAGACCAATGGCAGGCTAGTATGGTATATTCGTACTGCTTTTATTTTTTTGTATTTTGGGCTGTTTTGTGAATGATATAATTTTTAAAAATATGATTTGGATTTCTAAAAATCGTTGGGCGTAAAAATTATAATCAGTTTTATTTAAGAACTGACCAAGTAAATTCAACCGTTGAAATAATTTTAATGTTAATCCATTAGTTAACAATACTTAACATTGATATTAATCCGAACTTTTTAAATGATTTTAACTACTACAAAAATGGTTTAGATGTCTAAACAACTAGTACAGTCACGTAAATAGTAAGACTATGTATACACTTAGCCACTTATTCGGTTGTTATAAGGTATACAGTCAAATGAAAATGTATACATAATATAACACGTGACTGTACAACTTCTACAACCAAACAAAATCCACAAGTATGCGGTACAAAACCTGCCATCCATAGGTCTTTATTGATGTAAGTAATAAGTATAGTATTTGTAACTCCTAGGTTATTTTTCTTGATAGCGCTAAATATTGGAAATCGGATAATTACAAAAAAATAACAAATAAACTCTCTGTATAATAAACATAGATTAAACTTTTAAAAGACAACACAACAAAATGCAACTATCTTTTGGATAGTCCCACCACGCTACAACAGTTCAACGGCCGCTTCTCATGAGTTATTTTGAACGCAGAGCAGTTAGTAGGACTTAACTAGCTAGATACACTGACTGAATAAGCTGCTAAGCTTTTAGAGGAAGCTCGACTTTTTGGTACGGATTTATAGCGCGATCATTCACATACAGTAGTTGGGAAATATGTTCGTAATTGGAGCTGAAAACTACGTCTTTCACGGCTAAATGTAAGCTGATATTGACACAGTGGATCTAATTAGAAATTAGGATTCTTTATTTGAAATTTTTGAATTGAAATTAAAAGAGTTTTAAGTTATGTGTAACTTTCTTTTTTATTACTTTACATAGTACGAGTTGTTTCTATTAAGTCGTCCATATTTGTTTATAAAATAGGGTTTTGACAGCATTGTTGCATTAATATACAGTATAATTGAATGGATCCTATGAAATATAATCAAATGTAAACATCATTATTTTGAATGCACTAAATGCAGTTATATTATATTAATATTTCAAAAAGTATCAATATATATAAAACTGTTCCGTTACTGACTGAGTGACTGAGGTACTGAGTGACTGAGTGACTGACAGACAACGTACAGCCGTAACTACTGGGCGTAGGGGGCTGAAATTTGAAACATACATTTTTTAGGGGATGTAGGGGTGCACTAAGGAAGGAATTCCCGAAATTCCCACGGGAACGGGAAATATAGGACTTTTTAGTTTGTATGAAAAATCTTATTCCTTGAGGTACGGATGTGATACTTGGCATGAAGGTTCTTCAAAGAGTGACTGGTTGTGCTACGAAAAAAAATCCCAAAATTCCCACGGGCACGGGAAATATATGATTTTTAGTTTTTATGAAAAAAACGTATTCCTTGAGTGCATGGGTGTGATACTTGGTATAAAGGTTCTTTCAGTGGGTGTCTGGTTGTATAGTTTCTGACATTTCCATAGTTAAGCGCATACGAAGTTGCGGGATAAAGCTAGTATGAATATAATAATTTACTTCTGTGTAGATAAAACCCTCCTTAGGGCAAGACCCTTAAAATGTTAATATGTTTTTTATTTTGTATCGCACATACCTATACACCATAACACTACCACAAGCTTAATTAATTAAGTAGTTTTCAGCAAAGTGAAGGTTATTGAGTGCTGTTTGTTTCCTAGTATAACTGTATTCTGCATTACTAAGTAATATTGACAATTTAACAACCCCTAATTGTAGCAATTTTCTAGTGTGCCTCATGAAAGTAGAGACTGGAAAAACCTGGAGAATAAAAAAATAGCATCATGCTAACCCCGAAAATAGTACGAAATAGATGGATTAAACAAACTTGATCTTGATTAATTTTTTTTTATAAAATTATAATAAAAAAATAACAATATTGGTACTGTTCTACTTTTTGATTAGAAATATATTATAAAAATGATAGGAAACTAGTATTAATAAGGTTTAAAATAAAACAACAAAATACTATAATTATTTTTATTCATTGTAATCAAAATCTGAATCCAGCAATTCTGTATGGAATGAATCGTCACTGGTATTGTTGTTTCCTACATTGATTATGAAACCATTTAAATTTTTTTTTTTAAATTTTCGAATACGACAATTCCAAAATCTCAATAACCAAAACCACCAACAACCGTTCGATTGACAACAGTGACACCAGAAATAACGACTTTGACATTCATGCTAGTATTGCCATATAAAAAGTTTGCAAAAACCCCCAGCGCCTACTTTCGTTAACCAGACTCTAGAAAATACAGCAAAGGGCATGTTATGTTTGTAGCAGACATAATTTTGCCACGACTCATCTCTCGTCTTTCACCTTTATCGGTGATAACTTTCTTCCTATTTCAATCACAATAATAACAACGTGTGGCTATATACAGGGTGTAGAAGCAATTAATTTGCAAGCCTAATTTCTAACAGAAACCCTATATGAGCAACGTTACACTCATCGTTTAAATTGGATTGTCATTTTCTGTTGACAAACAGTGTGGGTTTAAGGCTTGTTTTTCAATTTTATAAACGTTGAAGTCGTTTCTTTGTATTCAACGGAACAGTCTTATGACTGTTATAATAAATGATAACCGCCGAAAGTGGCCCTTATTAATATAAATCTGTTAGTATTTATATCTAAAATAATAAACTTATGTGTTATGAAATGGTCTATTCCAAACTATATACAAATAGTGCTCAAATCTTGTACAGGTTTTTCTACGAAGGCCAACACTGCAAAAAATAATATTTAACTGTAACAACAACGAAAATTACAGGGTAGATGTAAGCTACTATGTTAGCAATTTGGTTTTGGTTGACATTGGCTCTCACAATTAGCTGTCTTGTGTTTGTTTTTTTTCATGTCATGATCAATTTATACTGTATGTACCTATTTGTTTTAATTCATATAGTCCTGACTGAAATAGAGTGCCAAGAGTTTTTTTCCGCCTTCTTTTTTTGTCTCTTGGTCTACTGTAATATCTTATTCAATAACTATCAACAACTTGTTAAAGCCGAAGTACAAAATTGTGACGTCATTAAGCGGCCTTTCAATGGTCTTATGATGAATAAAATTTTTCATTTTCATTTTCATAGATAGATTCTGGAAAATATCCGCTAAAATATTTAATTTCAAGTTTAAGAAAAAGATTATAATTTTTATGGTGTTTTGTTCTTTCTGAACTTTCTCAGAACTATGTTTTTAGTAAACTCACGTAGGATGTTAGTTACTAAGTACAAAGGGCCTCTGAATCTGCGTATAAAAAATAAATAACAATAATAAAAAAGGGCACCAATTTCAAAATATTATATTTAATGACAAGAAATGAGATTATATCGAAAACTGTTAGGTTTGAGGCAGGGTGTTTGATAGTGACATAAGTTAGAAAAGACGGGTACTACACGCCCTTAACGGATCTAGGTCGAGTTTAGTTGACCAGTAACCCTGTATAATGTTTGTATATATTTATGTTCTATCCCTGTCAAAACTTTGGCTGAAATATAAAGTCATCGGCGTATATATTCTCCGTTTTCGTACATATTTTGTCAATATTTTTTTCTTTTTCAAAAAGTACTCTATCGATTATGGGAATTGAGATATGGGATCACTTCTAAAATATCATATGAAACAAGAATGTTTTAAATCGATTCATAACTGTACAAAGAATCTTGACACAAAGTTACAAAAAAAACATAAACACGTACTCCTTTTGAAAGTCGGTTGAAAACTAACATCATTTATCGATAACGAAAACTCAAATAAGAAAATCTCCTATAAGATTAAAAGTTAAAATCTTTTCCAGCGAACAAATGCCATTGAATTTTAAACTTAATAGCTTACCTAAGCTTGTTAAAACAATAACACAGTGATCAAGTTTCTTTGTGAGCTTTACAATGGAACTTTCTGGACTACGGGTACAACGGTTAGTGGTACAGTTGTAGTTTGTAGCAAAATTCACTTAACTTTAATCACCTGTACAGTCAGCTTCATAGAATCTGGACCCCTCTCATTCGTTAGGATGAAAGAATGCCTTGCTTGAAGTTTGGTTTGACTGTAGAAATAAACAAAACCTTCATTTGAACCTAATTTGAAAAAAAGAAAGAGTACCATTGATTTCGATGCAACGGATCAAAAGAGATTTTTTTATATTAAAAAGCAACATAAATGAAATAGACATGAAATTATAACATCAATGAATTAGCTATAATTTTTCGTACCTATATTTCTGAAGCCTTGAAAACAAGCTGAGTCTAATACATCTGCTACACCGATTTTCAGTCTTCTACACTTAATGTAGTCACGTACGCACTTCAGTCACAAACACTGTAACACGACAATCTATTAAGATCTTATTAATTTATTTAACAATTTATGTACACATAAGTTTGGATAAAATTTAAAGATACATGGATCCAAAATAAGTACAAAGGCATAGCTTATATCTAATGAGATCTCTTCCAACAGAGCTAGGACTGGAGAGTTTGTTTAGAATGCAATGATAGTGTGCAAAATCGATAATATCGTATAAAATAAATAATCATGAATAAAATTTATATATATAACAATATATACATATAATATTATAGATACTTCATAAACATAAATAAATATACTATATATCATCACAATATATCTAGGGTATTAATGGGACCATGTAACAGAATCAAATAACATGTGAAAAATTATTCAAATTTAATTTATTTTTTGTTTTTATTTTTCATACAAAATAATTCGATGAAGTCAAAACATCTTATGTAAAACACCTTTATGCAAAGTATGAAAATGTGGCATTTTCTATCCCTTTTTTATGTTTATGCACAGGCACAGTTCGCAACGCTTTGCGTTGTACATTGTATGCTTCAGTGACACGCGTCTATTGAATTGATGTTAAAGAAATTTTACAAGGGTGATAATTTATAAACTCATTATATTAAGATTGATGATATCTTCGAAAGTATGTAGTTTTGAACCACATATTCTTTGACAAAAATTATTGTTTTAAGTAAGGAATAAAACGTCAAAGTTATGGGAAATCAACAGGAACACCTTGTATAGTAGTGCGGATTCATATCTTACAGTTGAGAAAAGTAGTTATCTTTGACTTTATTTTTAAGACTAGATATAGTTTCACACTCACGAATTAGATGAGGTAGTGAATTCCACAACCTGACTGCATGGATGGAGAAGGAATATAAAACGGTTTTATGAGAAGGCATAAGTAGAAAAGTAGATCACAGATGGGCCCAGATTTTCTGCAGCTGACTATACCTAATCTCACCTTTTGAAAGGTTCATTGAACTCAGAACTTTAAAACTTTAATCAAAGGACAGTTAGTAGGTCTCTTCAACTAATAAGCAATATACACTCCCGCACACCTAAATCGAGCCACCTTGATTTTTTTGGTTTGGAGTACTGTAACTTACAAAAGATTAATGCAGAAGGAAAATGTTTTGATGCAATCGAAATTAAATTGCTTCAAAAGCAAATGTTTACAGTCATTATTTTTTTCAAATCAGTGACCAAGCTCGGCTTTTGTTCTTTATTTTAAATTCTAATATTAAAATTTGTAATAACACATACGGGAACGATGATGAAATATGCCAGCATTAAAAATGCATAAAAACTTTTTTGTTGTATTGTATATTTTCTGTGTATTGGACTTTTAGGCCCGGGAATTTAAGGTGGCTCGATTCGAGTGTCCGGGAGTTTATGTTTAACATTTTATACAAGTATTTGTATTTAGCATTAGGGTTACCTGTAAGAGATCATCTTTCGATGATCAGGCCGCCTATTGTGCTCTGTATCTTAAAAATTGTTCTGTATAAATATTCCTTATCTTTGTGTACAATGAAGAATAAATGAATAAATATTTTAGTTTAAATTCATTGTTTCTTTTATAATGATAACAACGCATGCCGGCTGGCAAAACCATTGCCAGCGGTGTGGGGCCTAATGCCGATTTGGGTTGATATTTTTGTAATTAAAGCAGATATTAGTCGTTAAACC
The DNA here is from genome assembly GCA_944452665.1 of Stenoptilia bipunctidactyla. Classification (NCBI taxonomy): domain Eukaryota; kingdom Metazoa; phylum Arthropoda; class Insecta; order Lepidoptera; family Pterophoridae; genus Stenoptilia; species Stenoptilia bipunctidactyla. The sequence continues at coordinate 28,588,874 of OX101727.1, read as the reverse complement.
ATGAACGTTATTCCAGTCATTTGATTACATACTGTTTAACTGGTTTTAAAGTCGAAAATTCAGTGTTTTAACAGACCCCATGGTCAAAAAGCATGACTTATAAATTGTGTTTTGGAAAAGATTGTATATTATAATATTAAAAGAAATAGGAAGCCCCTGATATTGTCCAGGTGAGATTTATTTAATCAGGGTGACCTAAACACATTACCAGCTCACCTAAGAAGTAGTTTATGATCCTGCTTATGAGACACTTTTAGACCTAAGTTTCTATATAAAAAACCTATAATACGTCCTAGAGTTTGTTTCTAGCAAAGTTCCATTCAACACCTTTTCAAATGTAATCGATATTTTTATATTCTTCTTGGCATAGAAATGTGTCTTCTGTTGCCTTTTACAGTATTCAATTCTATGTAGCACCAGCGATATTCATCTCATCTCTCAACAATACAATCTTACTAATAAATGTGAAGGGTTAGATGTATCGATGTTTGTTCCTCAATCACGGGACAACGGCTTAACGGATTTGGATGAAATTTGGCATAGTGATAGTGTACAATTTGGAATAGCACATATTTTGATCCCGAAATTCCCGCTGGATTTGAAATTGCGCAGGTAAAACTACATACAACAGTTGGTATACATATAAAGTTATGTCGTAGGTACTTGCAAATTACCAAAATTTCATACACTCATGATTACAGACCAGACTGAACGTTATTTATACTGCTATGTAAAATGATACGCTTCGGAGCCACTAAACTACGCCGATGTCTTCATAAGGGCTCGTTTACATGATACGAATTATGTCACGCCTACCCCGCTGTCAGATACCAGGATTATAATATTGTGGCCTCGTCAATGTACCTACTTAAAACGCAGTCAACATATTGTTGTACATCAACTGAACCGACGTTTTATGAAATGTACACTTTTCAGTTACCCTTCTCATGAAAATAGGGTTCAAACAAAAAGGTGTGCACGTTATGTGTCCGTCAATATCAATATTAATGATCAACTGACGGATATAAATTGAGTGTGTAAAGCACAATATTTGTAGTATAAAGTCAAACAATATTTGTGCCTTTAATCTTGCAATAATAATACAAACAAGACCCGTGATCGTATTATGTGAAAATAAATTATGCATGATTGATAAGTAATACAGGGTGATTTTGAAAAGGAGATGAACAGGAGGCGACCACAGATTAGTTGTCTCTGGCGATATACTAGCGCAGAATAAATTTTCATTGCCAACCCTACAAGTTTGTCTTTTATTCACACCTAGACCATACGCAGAATCAAAACTTTAAGATTTTTTTTTTTACTTCAAAGGTATGCCAATAACGACTTGTTTAATGTTTTTTGCAAAGGGCGGTTTAACGGGAACAGTTAAAATTCTCGATATCTAAATTCAAAGGTAGAATTGAAGAATTTCAATTGTTAAATCGTAGCTGCTGGACCGTCGGCTGTGCACAAAGAAACCGCTTTACGTACACAATACTGGCTGAGATCTTTTCGCGAGCAAAAGATCTGAGATACTTCTGAGTTCTGAGTCTCTGAAAACGAAGATATTTCGAGAAGCATAATCGAAAAGCGCGCTCTGTGCTGCATAAAGGAGAAGTTTTAGACTTTTCGGTAGCCATTGCAAGTGACTTGGCATTTGTAATATTTGCTTGCTCATTGACAGGTACTCAATGTTTGTTGAAATTTATCAAAATTTAGTTCTTGATGCTTTATTTTCGTAAAGAGATTTAAGGTCTTAATATCTATATTAGGACTTTGTTTTTTTAGTTAAGTATTAAAGTAATAATAATAAATACGCTTTATTGTCAATCAAAAACAAACACATTACATTATTTAAGAAATAAATATGGACAGTATGGACGGCCTTATCGATCCAAGCGATTTCTACCAGGCAACCCGTTTACAGAACAACAAAAATAACTACACAATATATATTTGTGACACAAATAAAAGTAATAATAATAGTTAAATATTATAAAATATTATATAGAATATAGAACAGAAAAAAAAAACTAAAATTTACAGTTAATCAAGGAATTAACAGTGAATGCATCGGCAATTTATTTGACAGCGACATTAACAGGAGAATAGAACATTTTCAAACTACTTTTAAAAGCATTTATAGTTTTTGCTGAGTGTAAATATGTGGGCAGGTAAGTAATAGCGGCGAGTACAGTATATGATTTGTGGAAAAAATCTGAATTGTGTTGAGATATAGACAGAAAGTGGTTATCATTAGAACGTAATGAACGATCATGTGTTTCGTGTCGAAACTTGAAACGTTCCTTAAAATACTATGGCGTGTTAAGATTAAAAAGTATATTGTATTAAAGTGAGAGAATGTGAGTATTCCTGTGAAGATGAACTAGTAGCTACTAGAGCTTATCACGAAATTCGGAAACATGGTCATCTTTCGCAAAGAAAATTTGTTGGTAAGGGCAGGAAATTTCGAAGGCACCTTAAAGACCCTTCTGCAGCAAACATTTTCTGTCTAACATGAGCAATTTGGTCTTTCATGATAATATCCAAGTAATAACTTATGGTTTCATATAAATAGAAGGAATTACTTTTAAAACATAATAATAGAATAAATCTTAATGTTCTTTGAATTACATTGAATTTATATCTAAATTGACAAAAAAATGTCGTTCTAAAAACTAAGCAAGCCACACAAAAGAACAACAGGTGACTAAGCCTAATGCTTTGCTAATGAGCACAAATCAGTAGTAGCATGCTGATTTTCAGTCGCTATCCTTAGTCTGACATAACTTATTTCCAGAATCAAATACATTCCCCTGTTTGCCGCTTTCTCATGTATCTGTATTTTCTCATTGTTCCTCAGTATTTGAAAATAATATCAGCGTTAGTTAAGATATTATAACTTTGCTGCATAAATTTAAATATTTTAATTCAATTATTGTAACTGGTTACTGATAACTGGATGAAATCATATCTCAGCGATATGGTTTAAATTACAACTCATTGGGATGGATTTTAAAATCGAATTTATTCGATCTAAAGTATAATATAAGTAAGTAACAGTTATATCTGTGTAAAAAAATAACAGATAATATTTCTTGATAAAGTAAATAATATAATATTATGACTTCTGAAAGTTTTATGCTAATGTTACTGGCTTGGATCTGGGTGTTCATTAGGATCCCGCTAGTTCTACTGTGTTGTCCCATAATACATGTTTATATAAAATCTCACTTTGGGGCCACATACTTGTGTTACATTATAAATAATGATTAATTGATTATTTATGCCTACTAAAGTCATCTTGTCTGCAACGTAAGAGCTTTTATAATATAACTGCTATATTCGATCAATTTCATGTAGCATTAAAATACCTTAACTCAGTTAACAAAGGATATGTTTCCATTTCTTTGAATCTGGGGCTAGAATGTGAGCACAAGGATATATTGAAGAGAATAAGTATACAAACAAATAGTAATCACTAAATTTTAAAAAAAGCACAAGATTTAATAAAAATCGCTTCTCCGTACATAGACTTTCCATTCCTCTTTACTTCAAGTGACAGATTTGTACCAAATAACAAGACAGATGAAATGACAATGACAATTTTGACACTAAAAAGATTATCAAAAATGGCGAAATGTAAAGATGACCTAGCATGGTGGTTGCCATTTACATTAAACTTTAACATTTTTGTCCGCCATTAATTAGGCTTATTGTAATTTTTCGATATTTTTGTCGATACCTGCATAATTTTAGCTACGTTGTGGTCCAGTGTTTATTAAATATTCCAATTTGGAAACATTGCCTTTACGCAACAATAAACTTCAATACCTCTTGTTCTATTTTATAAGATTCATTTTCAAATAACATAATACAGAAATCTTGCCATTGTTAAACTGTATAATGTAACTTCCTTTTCAAAATGATTTTAATTCCAAAGTTAATAAACTGAATTTACTTGTGAAGTAATTCAGAAGTATGGAAATCTTAACAATTGTTTGGTGCCTTGAATCTTCGGCGAATCGCGTCAGGTGGCAAATATTAGGTGAGCAAATATACAAGCGTCATAATAACCTCAAATATTTTTTTCTTTTAATTGGGAAATTAACGCGGACATAGTGCCTTTCAAAATAAAACAGTGGTTAATTAATGGAACTCATTTGGTAAAGTTGACAATTTTATACCTTTAATTAAAGAAATGTGATAAAAATATTAATAATATATTGGCATATGGCCCGCCACAATTTGTTAGTGTCCAATCTATATCAGGGCATAATAAAAATTTTGATTTCCTTTAAAGGAATTTATGCACTGCACAAATACAATGTCATGTAACAAAAAAAGGTCAGTCGGTAGAAAATTGCGTGAAAAATGTTGCCAAGTAATTCAATTCTAAAATTACGGCATACTTTTGTGTTTATGTTTCAGAAGTGTTAGGATTTTTAAAATATTATACTATACTATAATACTGTTTAAGTTACTTGAGTTCCATTGTAATTACTGTGTTTTACGTACTTAATCTCAAATAATCTGAAATTGTGTTAAAGCAGGTGCTTGAAAGATACCACGTAGAACGCTAAAGCTGCCTAAGTTGTTTTTTATGAGAGTTTATAAGAAATACTTAATAACATATTTATTATACTTTAATTCGTTTTTTACTGCCTATTCATAAGTTTCAATTTAGTAGGCGTAATCCACAATATACCAAAAGTAGGTAAGAAATCTGGAATTTGAATAAAGAAATATGTATATTGAAGTTTAATTAACGTTTTCATTAACTATTTGAAACACGAAAATAAATAACACGGGATTCAATAAGTTCCGAGACTAGGTACTAAAACAAGGTTTTTCTTTTAAAAATATTTTTTATTCATCAACGTAAACTACGTCCTCCAAGTGCGATACAGTCCCTCCAACGCTTTTGTAACTGTTTTATCCCATGCGGACTGTAGGACTTGTCTTTGGCTTAAAAATATGCCTCTGTTGTTGCGATAACTTCACTGTTTTAGTCAAACTTCTTACCCTGGAGCATTTTTTTGAGATCTGCAAATAGTCAGTAATTGCTGGGGGCCACGTCTGGCGAACAAGGGGGATAAGGAAGCAATTCAAAGCCCAATTCATTAATTTAGGCCAACGTTTTCACAGACTTGTAGCGTTGTCCTGATGAAACACCACTTTCTTTTTCTTCATTTGAGTACATTTATCCGCAATTTCATTCATCAATCGCTCCAATAAGCACATGTAATAGTCACTATTAATATTTTACCCTTTTTCAAGGTGTTTGAAGAAAATTATTCCATGCGAATCCCAAACTATAGATGCCATAACCTTATCAGCCGATTTTTGAGTCTTTGGTCGCTTGGGGTGGCTTTCACCAGCCGCTTTCCACTCCGCTGACTGTCGATGGGATTCCGGAGTGAAATGATGTATCCATTGTTACATACCGACGTAAAAAATATCCTTTTTATTACGATTCATCAGCGCCAAACATCGCTCTGAATCACTAATACGTTGTTCCTTTTTTCAATTGTAAGCAAACGCGGCACAATTTATATGTGAAATAGTGAAAAACTACCAGCTGAAGTCTTCAATATCTTGGCTATCACTTTTATCTCCTGATCTTCCATTACGATTTTCAGAACTTGGTTAATATTTTGTTGAGTCACTGCTTGATTTGGACGACCTGAGCGTTCCCCATCATTTGTGTCCATGCGACCGCGTTTCAAGTCGATATACCATCGAAAAATGGTTGCTTTAGAGGGAGCTGATCCCGCATAATATTTTGTAAGCCATTGCTGTGCTTAAACGTCATTTTTTTTCTAATAAAAAGCAATGTTTTATCAACACGCGAAACTCATTTTTTTCTACTGTAGGTATCAAAACTACTTTTTACTACCTTGTTTTTCCTTTTTTTAAGGTATTTAAAAATAATACACATATATTTTATTGATGGCCAGTACTTTTAAATATCAAAAGAGTTTTTCATAATGCGCCATTTCCAAGTTGGTCTCGGTCGGGGGTATTGAACGATGTAATAAAGAAAACTAAAATTTTCAAAGTTTACCATCTCTTCATTAAATTTTGACCCTCTTCAAATAAAATATATTCGCGCCTTTTATTTGGACCACGCTGTCATCACCAGAGCACCCTCTATAAAGTACGGAAACAAAAAGGTAGTAGCTTGAGCGGGTCAAATAACCATATGCAGGAGTGTGATTTTTATCTTTGTGAGGAATATTTTGAGAATAAATTTTTGTTTGTTTAGAGTATTATTTTTTAAATTTATTTTTCCTGGAAATCACAACGAAACAGCATTGCGATTATAGAACTTTATCGATTCGTATGTTTTCGAATGTTAGCTTAGCTAGTGTAGAATCTGTTACAAGTTGTATTTGTGATAAAGTTTTTATTATACATATATCATAAACATAATGTTGATTCAAAATATGTTTGTACATTTTTTGTTTTGAAATCTTTTTATCTTAAAGAATAGGTATAAAATTCTTTTTGCGACTAGTCTAACTAAAATACCTACATAATTTCACGAAATTTCATCAAATTTATAATCACTAGTCTCGGGAGACCAGTTTGTTTAAAAGGAATCGGAATGAATTGAGGAAGATAAAATGTCCGATAAAATTCATTATTTAATAAAAAAAAGTAAAAAAATCGAATTCATCCACAATTTCGAGCGGCTTGTGTTCATTGCTTTTGAAAGTTTTCAAATTAATAAAAACTCTTTATTGTACACCAACATGGTTACAGATAAGTAGTGTTTAAATTTATCTATTTCTATGAAATTTATACCTCTGAAGTATCTCGTATGTAATGGGACAGTAATCAATAAAATCGATTCATAAACGATGTAATAAAGCATCTAAAATACATAAAAACAAGACAGCAAGCACCGCGGGCTTAACGTTGTATTTCAACTGTTAGCTTTCACAGACCGCATATCATAATTGGGAGGGTCGCTGTTCGGAGCAAACATAAATTTTATCTGGGTCCCGGTGACGATTTTTTAGACCCTTTGTTCTTACATGTATCACACAGGTTATTATGTGTGTTCTTGGTCAAAATAATTGCTCGTGTTATTACTTTGGGGTGAAATTAATTAAGGGATTAGGTTTGTTTTTAATTATACCAACTTTATAAAGGTATAATCTGTGAATATAAAAAATAATGGGTCGGGATTAATTTTTCCACTACCGTAAATAAGGAAACCGGATTAAAAACCTCGGCTTTGTAAACATCGTTACTTTATTTATTTACTCTTTATTGTAATTACACATACATATAATAATAATCCCAAAACAACCACACTTCCTGATTGACCAACTAATCACGTGGGATACGGACACACGATACGAAATTATTGGCGTGGCTAACGTGGCTCTGGAAATCTAAATGATGATGGAAAAACAGAAAGATACACGTATAGGGCCGATTCCCGGGGGCCGCCGGGGCGCGTCTGGTGCTGGCGCTGGGCGCGGCAGCATGCGATCCGCCAGCGCACAGAGACTGAGGCGACCACCAGCCCAGTCCTCACGACCATAATCTCTTTCAGGGAGCTTGGTACCGGATGGGGCATCACAGCCGCCGCAATCAATACCCGCCCCTGAAGGACGGCGCATGAGATGATCTAAAACACAAAACGACAACCTCATGCGAGCTTATTACGGGGCAAGAGAGACGGAAACGGGTAGGACAGGGTATCGAGCACGCATGCACCGCGCTTTCATGCTGCTGGAGCCTGATTTAATAGTCACGGCAGCGCTATTGCTACCACCCGCTTGCGTGGTCAGACAACAACTGTACGTATACAATATGTATAAGTGTGCATATAGTTATTAGTATGTTACCGGAAAATAATAAGAACCGTAAGCTTATAAGTTTCCTCGTAAATTTATAAACTTTCGTAAGATTCTAAACGAGAGATAAATTGTATTATTTTACGTCCACATTTTCGCAAATTTATCAATTTAAGACGTCTTGTGGTATGTTTATAAACTTAAAGATTCAACTCTCAACGGTTTGACCAATCAAGGAAGAGCTTTTAATTTTAGGCTTTTTTAAAATACGAAAAATCGTACACTGCTCGCTGATTGGTCAAGAAGACAATTACAAAATTTGATTTAAAACAATGATTTATGGCGCTTTGCCGGCCGCTGTAGTGGCACCGCTCGCTCGGCTTGCGCACGTATATTACTATATGCAACCTAACTGCTCTTCCTCGCTGCGTTAGTCATCGCAACTGACTGTTCCGACAAGACTTTCCAGTGCATTTGTTTTATGAAATTAGAACACGTGACTTATCCAACCAATCAGAGCTTACTTATTATTTTACCAGTGAGTTCGGTAAGTTTGTCAATTTGCGAAAATATAGGCCAAAATAATACATTTTGTCTCCCGTTTAGAATCCTATGGAAGTTTATAAATTTCCTCGTAAATTTATAAATTCACGGAATGTATTATTTTCCGGTGACATACCTATACCAAAAAGAAAAAAAAGAACATTAAAAAAGGTTTTCGCTTGTGAGCGATCTCACTTTCACTCAGTTCATTGTTAATCTAACCAAGATGTTAGTTTACGCTAACGGTTTTCCACTACAGTTCGTGGAACTTCTAAGTATGAAGTGAATAGTTTAGCTTCCTTGTTTACTTTCCACGGTTACATGAAAGAAAAATGCCCTCCCTTAATATGTAAGTAAATATTTTACATTTTAACATGACCTAAGATTTTCTTTACAGACCCCGTGCTCACGAATAATTTTTTAAATAATTCCTTATTAAAACAAGTCGTGAAATATAAGACAGTATTATAATCCTAACTTTTCTTATAAGTGAAAACCACATGAAGTTCATAATTAATTCTTGCTTTGTGCGCTCGCTACTAATATTTGCATAGAACACACTCTCAGAAATCTCGCCTCCTGACATTCGACAAGATTTAATTACCTACTATCACTACAAGAATTAAAGCCTCTTCACACTGGTACGGAATACATGAAACACAGGTTCTGTATTATTATACTTTGAAATACAGTAGGTACGTATGCTATTGAATTTAATTAAATTTCATTGGATACTTGCCGAGATCTCTGTTTAACACTGGGCTGCTCTTCCCTCATAATCATGATTAAATTATTAAATACTAGCTGTTTCGCGCGGTTTTACCCGCGCCATTTCAAACCCCGCGGCGATATCGAGATAAAAAGTAGCCTATTCGCTATTCCAAACTATAAACTATCACTATGCCAAATTTCATCCAAATCCATCAAGCCATTTTGCCGTGATAGAGAAACAAACATCCAGACATGCATACATCCACCCATCTAAGCTTTCACATTTATAATATACAAAATTTTTGTTTGCTTTTATTCTATAGATGTCGCTGTACATCGACTAGCTAGAGTTATAAACGAAGAGTTATAAATGACTTAGCTATATTTACGTTGTAGACTACAATTATTTTTCCTCACTTTCACGATTATAATATAAGTAGGATTAAAAAACAAATATACATATACATAAAATCTCTAAAATCAATACACCAGTAAATGCAAATGCTTACCAAATCGACACGTCCTTAGCAAAACTCACTAACTGAAAATCGCAAATTTTACAGGGGAGCCGATTGAAAGTTGAAATTGCGATAACTTCTATAATATAGCAACTATCAATATGAAAATTGGCAAATAGATTTATTTTCATATTTAGTTTCGAAAAGTGCCTTTAATTTTCTCCAAATCTTTTTTGGTTTTGAATAATAGCTCTTAAACAGTTGTACTATGGAATGTTCGCATATTTTTTTTGGTTATTTACCAGATACTTAGTTGTGCATGGGATAAAATAAGCAAATCAATAAGTTAACTGCATTTTAGAGTGTTATGCAATGGAATCATTACGCTCACTATTAAGAATAAGTGGCAAATTTAGAGTTCTACGTTGGAAAATATATTAAAATTTAATATTTGCATTAGAGAGAGAGTAGATAAAATTAATAAAAGACCGTAGTTCGTAAATGTTTAATATATTTATTATGAAACATTTTCTTGTGTTATAATAATAGAAGAAGTTTTTGAAGAATTACGTATTAAAATCAATAAAATTAAAATTAAACAAAAAATGAACTTTTATTTTTAAATTGATTACAAAATTTTTAATCTCCTAACTTTTTAATGGAAAGCATTAAACCATGGCAACCTTGATGTATTGTAAAAGTACTGTTTAAAATAGAAAACAAATACAAAAACTTAAAGAAACAAAAATAAAACTTACAATTACAACAAAACATACATAAATGTATCAAAAATTGAAATAGTTAAGTACATTCGACTTAAAGTTATATAAAAAAATAGTTATATAAGAGATAATAAAACTATGTAGGTTATTGAGTATGGCACAGATAACTGAGGTAATGCTTTTTAAAATCAAGCAAGAATTTTTTGAGTTAATTCGTTTAAAAAATATTAAAAATCTTTCCTCTACATTAATAATATACATAGAATGACTTTGGTGACTTTGTACCTATCTATATCTGCATTATGAATTAAAATCTAATTATCACAATTGTTTTATTAAAATCAATGTCTTATTTTTTACTTAATGAGATCAGTCTTCTGGTTGTAACCTACTGTTAGTCTTCGTTTAATTCAGTCTCAACATCGACATCACCAGACATCAAAGATTGGTAAAACCAATGGTATTTAAATTGAATAATGTTGTGTTCACATAAATACTTTAGATCTTCAAATTTATTTTTAGGGACTGCAAATTTGTGAAGATATGCCTTGGATAAACTGTTGTCATCATTAACAAGAATATCTTTTCGCCGACGTCTGCTATTAAGTTGACGATGGTTGTACAAAATGATACAGTCATATTCGTGACTACAAAAATCAGTCTTATAAAATATCTTTTCAGGCTCATTTGGTAAAATTTGTAGTTGGCGAATGTGAGACCAGAACATTTTTTCACCTTTTATATTTGTGACCCAGTTAGCTCCTGATAAAAACTTTTTAAAATCCAAAAAGTCGGAATTTTGCATTTCGATAACATGGTACGGATTATTGTCTTGCTTGGCCCACCGTATCAAATTATACCAGTCATCTGGAATGTATATATTTTTGTTTTTAGCAAATCTCTCAATAAGAGCGTGAATGGAGTCCCCTTCATTCTGGGTATGTCCACGCTCCAAAAATGTGTGAGTAATGGTCACACCAAAGTTTTTTGCTGCGTGCAAATAGGACAAAAACACTATGCGGTTCCGATTCTGGCCTCCACAATTATCACTAAAAAAATTAAAATTTAATACACCCTTTTGACTGTGTTCAGAAATGTAACTATAAACACAACTTGCCACCTCCGTGGCACCTTTTTTCCCAATAGTCTCATCCCAAACGTAGCATGTACCCTTTTTCTGACCAAGACTGTAAAAAGAAAGATTATATACGGACAATTTTCTTTTATAATATAGAATACTGGTCTCAGCATGTGGTATTCCGTGAATTTTTTGGAAATCATATGTAACTGTGAGTGTTTTGTTAATTTCCTGAATAGACAACTCCTTGTACTTTTTTTTTAATTCACGGGCTATTTCTTTATTTCTAATATGATCACTGTAGGTTTTAAATTCAGTTTCAGGAACAGGTTTAGGTAAATGTTTGTAGACATGGCATATATCGCACTGGTCTTTCCGAGGAGCATGAAATCCTAAGTTGAAGTTACTGTTTACGATATCTCTATATTGGCGTAAAGTTTTAGCTGGGTTACCGCAATCTCTTTCAACTATCCAGTCCTTATATAGAATGTACATACGACTATAAGATAGTGATTCGTCCAAATAAATTTTGATGTTCGGCTTCGAACATAGTGTGATTCTATTGGCTGAAAACTGTTGACATGAGCAGTAACGCTTTTAATCATTTCCGTGTCGATTATTAATGGGCGATTATTGCGCCCGCCTCTAGCATCAGGTTTTATTATACCATTGCCTTCCTCCGTCTTTTTTAATGCAGTTGTGACCATTCCAGCTCCAATGCCTAAGGTATTTAAAAACATTACTTTACATACGGGCACTGGGTCGTCACAGGAATCTTTAGATGGCAAACTATAAGTAATGGTATTTTGTCTCCTAGACGGTGTTTCTTTAGTTCGCCTTCGTTTGGGGATACTTTTACAGTATTTAGAAATAAAATCCCACTGTCTCGTTACGTTTCCTATACGCCAAAAACTTTCAAATATTTGCTTTCTTAAATGATCACTGATTTTTTTCGGACAAAAAAATCTGCACTTGTTACAGAATGGCTTTATTATTCTTGCTGGACGATCAACACCATTTCTACTACGATAACTTTTTCCAGAGTTTTTGTTTACTTTTCTTTTAGTATCTTGCCATTCATCTTTGTGTACTCTTCGGCCTTTTCCTTTGTTTTTCTGATTCGCATGATTATTTATCCTTGATCTTTGAGTTTCATTTATAGATTTAGTGTTAAGGGGAGTCAAAGTGACATCATTATCCAATGGTGATAGTGGAATAGAATTAACGCCATCTACATCTAATAAAGCGACAAGGCAGGGAGCTAGGGTATTGTTAGATGAAAAAGAAGGTGATGGTGATACCAAATCCAAGTTAATCAAACTGGCAATACAGGAATCTGGACCATTGTTTGATGATAATAAAGGATCATTATTACCAATTACTGATGAGTTCTGATCTTCAACAAGGACAGAAGTATTGGTATTGTTCGTAGTACATGCTAAATCGTTGCTTTGCAACTGATCACCTTGAACCATTGTACAGTCCACATTTTCTGCATCACTATCTTCGAATACGTTATTGTTAGCCCAAAATATCCTTTCTTCCTCAGTAAGGATAGGCTCAGGCGATTCTGAAAATAGAAAATAAGATACTATTTTTATTAATCATAATATTATTACAAGATAGTAGAATTATAATTCCAAATAGTGAAAAATATCCCCAAAAGAAGGCAAACTAAAGAAATACCGACAAAAAGACATATTATCATATTTATCATTACTTGTAGTTTGCCGTCTACAGATTCCTGTGACGATCCAATGCATGTGTGTAATATAATGTTTTTTAATAGATTAGGCATTAGAGCTGGTATGGTCACAACAGCATTAAAAAAGATTACAGGTAATGGTATAATAACACCTGATGCAGTACTAACGGCAATAGTCGTTGTTATCTAGTTCTCATTTCGTCTGTTTCTTTTGTACGACTGCGTCAATTCGGATGATAATAAAAGATAGGTACTAATAAATGGAACTCCCTAATTTTGGGGTCGGTTAATATACCTACTTAAACCTTTTCCTAAACGTTCTAAAAATTCATCAAAATCGGTTCAGCCAAACGCGAGAAAATCGAGAACAAATTAACATACATAATGCAAACATACATAAAGTCAATTATACATACATAGAAAGATACATAAAGGTGAAACAGTGACTGAAAAGCTTCTTTTATTTGTAATTCCTGAAATACTGATGTCCTTGCAGTTTACATATTCCCCAAGAAAACTGTTGATTTGGTACATACTCACGTATGTTTTTTCAATAATCCAACGCATACTTTACTGAGTGGTACTTAACACTTACTTTTTTAATGCAAATCCTACGCATATATTATTCAGTGGTAGATAGAATATTAACTTTAATATTAATACCATGCATAAGTATTTATGTACCAGACAGACGACAGCTATAATTCCATTGTCCAAGGCAAAACTCTTTAAATGCAAAGTACTTTCCATAATTGCAAAGCAAAAGTCTGTAACTGCAGTAGTTAAGGAGTTATGAGTTGGATTTTAATAATTTAATTAAATAAAATCTTTAAAATGGATATTAAATCGCTACTACAAACATAAACCCATTTTTTCCCATATAAAAATACCGTAGGATTTGTATAAAACATAAGTTAACTAATTACTATGACACATGCACAAAAGCGATCATCAAATTAATTTTAAAAAATCAACTAGGATAAACAAATTTCACAAACCTGTTAATCTTGATGTACTGGCTTCGATCACATTATTTTTATTTTTTTGTATTTTACAAGCCTCTTTTAGGCTTTCTTTAAATCGTACTCTTTCGCCGGACATTTTTAGCCAATATTAAATAAAGTGCAAAAAATAAAGCACACACTCTCGCGCACTACGCTCGCCGCTGCAGGACTGTCTAAACGGCAGATCCCCACCCGCCCGCACCATTTTACCCCTCGCACAAGTATCAATCTGGAAAATAGGTTGATATGCGTCGCTCACATCCGTTAAATATACACTTATACATTTGGAATAATCGTACTTAGGATGCCAAATTAATATTTTTTTTAAGTCTATCCTATAGAATCTAGGTCGTAGATTACAAAAAACGACCAATCGTATAACTGTTTAAGTGCCAGTTAGCGATTTATGCTTAGGACGTGTCGAAATAAACTCATTTTATATCAGTTAGGAATTCATGGTAAGAATACTTTGAAATTGTTCAAACTTTAATATTGATCCTGCATTGTGGATATTTTCTGGAATATCCTCTCGGATCTGGCTTAGCTCAGATTTCACTGTAGATCTACTGTTGCTTTCAGTTTACTCTTTCGTATTTTGTAGATTTTTTTATTTTACTATCTATAATAAACACGGCAAGCCAGGCCTAAAACATGATATTAGGCCTGGCTTGCCCGTGAGCGTTGGCGGGGCCAGTGACCACGAGACTATCGCCAACATGTTTGTTACTCACTTTAGCGTTTCCCCACCATTGGGGCCGTCGCAGCGGGTGGTCGATGGGGAGAATTGTCGTGAGCTAGATATCGTTCGTTTCTCTGCTAAAGTCGTCAGTAAAGTAATCCGTGGAATGACAAGAGGTAAGTCACCTGGACACGACGGCCTCAGCGTCGAGCACCTGCTGCACGCTGGCGCCCATCTGCCTCGTGTTCTTGCAATGTTTTATTCTTTGTGTATGGGACATGCTTACCTTCCTTATGACATGATAAAGACCGTGGTTGTACCTATTATAAAGAATAAAACAGGTGACGTGACTGACATGAACAATTATCGGCCCATTTCCCTAGCGACTATCCTAGGAAGAGTGCTTGATGGCCTGCTCGACCACCATCTTGAGAAATATCTTTTACTTCACGACGCTCAATTCGGATTTCGACCCAAACTGTCCACTGAAAGCGCTATCCTTGCCCTGAAGCACACCGTACAATACTATACGCGGCGTCGAACACCAGTGTACGCCTGCTTTCTGGACCTGACGCGGGCGTTTGACACTGTGTCATACGAGGTGCTTTGGGCCAAGTTACGGGCTAGAGGTGTGCCAGCAGAACTATTGCGAATATTTCAGTATTGGTACAGCAACCAGGAGAACTGTGTGAGATGGGCGGATAAATTGTCTCGTTCATTTAGACTGGAATGTGGTGTGAGGTAGGGTGGAATTACTTCACCAAAGTTATTTAACCTATACGTTAATGACCTCATCGTTGAGCTTAGCAGCAAACACCTCGGGTGTCGGATCGATAATATGTCCATAAATAATATTAGTTACGCGGACGATATGGTGTTACTCAGTCCAACGGTGAGGGCACTGAACGAACTCCTCCACACCTGCGAAAGGTACGCGCGAGCACACGGCTTGACGTACAATGTCAAAAAGAGTGAGTACATGGTCTTCAGAGCCGTCGGAAACCAGTGTCCAGATACCACGCCACAGATTAAACTCAATGGCACTGCGCTGAAACAAGTAAAAATATTTAAATACCTTGGACACTTAGTGACCGACGACCTTGATGACCTTGCTGACATAGAGCGGGAGCGCAGGGCGATGGCGGTCCGCTGTAACATGCTGGTTCGAAGGTTTGCTCGTTGTAGCGAACAAGTTAAAATCACGCTTTTTAGAGCATATTGCCAAGTGTTCTATACATGCAGCCTTTGGGCCAGTTATACGCGGAGGGCGGTTAGCGCTCTGCGAGTCCAGTATAATAATGGATTTAGGATGTTGTTGGGCCTGCCCCGTTTTTGTAGCGCGTCGGGCATGTTTGCACTGGCTCAGACAGACGACTTTTTTGCTATTATGCGAAAACGCACTGCCTCGCTCATTCGCAGAGTGCAGGACAGCTCCAACTCCATCCTGATGACAATTGCAAGGAGATATGACAGTCTCATGTGGCGCCATTGGGCTAGAGTGCTAGTCAACAGCAATAATAACTTATTTTAACCTGTCAATTTAATTTTATTTTATGTAATTATACTTATTTAATTTAAATTTTACTTAATACATTTTTTTTTTTTATATTGTAAGGATAGGACGTTTGTCTTCCATGCCACCTGATGGAAAGTGCGCATGAAGACTATGGTGTTACACGTCCATCCACGAGAAACCTATTCACTCGACACTTAAAAGTTCCAGGACTGTAGTGGTCAGGAAAAACAGACGCAGGCAGATTGTTCCACACCTTGGCAATCCGTACCAAAAAGGAACTATCGAAGCGTTTTGTTCGACTTCTTGGTATATCCACTATATACGGATGGAAGTTCTGTCTGCGTCTGGTAGTCCGGTGGTGAAAAGGGGTGGGTTCAATTTGGTCAAAAAGAGCACTCGCACACTCACCAAAATGTAGTCGATAAAATACTGTCAAACAAGCAACCTTACGACGATGCTCCAGCGTCTGCAATTTTTTATTTGTAAGGTTGTTGTTATTTATGAGTTTTCGGGCTCTTCGGTCAACAGAGTCTAGCGCTTCGAGCTGGTATTTGGCAGAACCATCCCAAAGGTGACTACAGTACTCCATGCAAGACCTCACTTGGGCTGTGTATAAGTTGAGGAGCCGTTCAGGGCTGAAGTACCGCCGGACCTTCGAGATGATACCCAATTTTTTGGAAGCCGTTTTTGCCATAGACTCAATTTGTTGTCCGAAGTTTAATTTGGACGTTATAGTGACGCCCAAAAGCCCTAGTTGATCGGTGATGGGAACAGATACATTCTGGAAAGTGGGCGTAAGAGTGAAGGTGCTCTTTTTTGCGGAGAATAGACACGCTTGTGTTTTGGAGGCATTGAATTTGACCAGGTTAGATTCGCCCCAATCGGACACATTCCGCAAGGTCGAATCAACGCGCTCAATCATAGACTCTCTCAAAACCTGGATTTCATGGGCGCTCGTTCGCGCATTGGATATATATCTCTCAACAACAGTGCTGTCATCAGCATATCCAATAATGCCTGGTGTTAAGAGGTCATTAATGTGCAGCAAGAATAAAGTTGCAGAGAGAACAGATCCCTGAGGTACCCCGGCATTAATTGCCATTAGGTCAGAGGCGTAGCCGTCTAAGACTACTCGAATCGACGGTTCCCTCGGAAAATCAGATATCCAGTCGCAGAGCCCGGTCGGTATGCCATATGCTGAAAGCTTGCTTAAGAGACCATCATGCCAGACCCTGTCAAAGGCCTTGGAGATGTCTAAGGATACAGCTATTGCTTCACCATGACCCTCCAAGGCCTCACTCCATAAGTGTGTGGCATACACGAGAAGATCGCCGGTCGAGCGTCCACTGCGGAAACCATATTGGCTATCGCTTAGGAGCTCGTTGGTCTCAAGGTATGCCAGGAGTCGATTGTTCAATACACGTTCCATGACTTTACAAAGTATGGAGGTGATTGAAATTGGTCGATAGTTGACAGGATCAGCACGGCTTCCCTTCTTCGGTACTGGTTGTACGTTAGCCAGCTTCCAGGATTTGGGGACTTTACCAGATTCCAAAGAGAGTCCATAGAGACGCGTCAAAACGGGAGACAACTCAGCTGCGCAGCGTTTCAACACCACTGCAGGAATACCGTCTGGACCACTAGCCTTATTCTCGTCTAGGTGCAGCAAGCACTTAAGAACCTCCTTTTGGCGAATATGAACGGTACCCATTGTAGGACCGAACTGAGGTAATTGGGGTAGGATTTTTCCTTGGCTATCTAGACGAGAATTTTCCGCAAAGATACTGGCAAATAAATCCGCCTTTTCCTTAGCGGTGTCATGGGCCAGAGAACCGTCAGGTTTCCGCAGAGGCGGCAGCGACGGGCGAAAAAAGTTCGTTTCGACCGACTTGGCGAGGGACCAGAAAGCTTTACTTCCCGAGGGGTATGAGGCTATTCTGTCTCCGATACAGCCTATGTGGGCGAAACGAGCTCTCTTGATCACCTTTTTGCAGGACTTGGCGGCAGCATTGTACCTCTTTTTGTGTTCATGCGAATCCACGGCTTTGCTTCTGCGAGCGGTTGCCCAGGCTTTGAACGCTTCTCGCTTATGCTTTTCAGCGGAAAAGCATTCAGCACTAAACCATGGGCGAGCTTTGGTTTCAAGGGATAGATCAGCGTAGGGAATGAAGAACTCCATTGCTTGACCTATCACACTTGAGACTGCATCAGCGCAGCACGATGGATCGGTTGATGTAAAACAAGCTTGCCGCCACGGATAAGATGCGAAGAAATGTCGCATTTCATCCCAATCTGCCGACTTGTAACGCCATACTCGCCTAGAACCACTTGGTCGGGTGTCAGGTGGCGAGTACTGCGATACAGATTTCACCAGACAGTGATCGGATGTCCCTAAGGGTGCAGTGACGGACACCGAATATCTGTCCGGATCGGTTGTCAGCAGAAGGTCCAGGCAGTAAGCAGTGTGGCCAGCAACATTTTACTTAATAATAAGTTGATACAAAAATAAAGAATTGTATTATTAGTAGGCTGGGAAATTTGGTGTGATTATTTGATTGCAATGTTTATTTTTAATTATGTATGCTATTAAAAATTCGTGCTAACTTTAATTTATTACTTTAAAATAATATAAAGGAAAGTAAAATAAAACAACAAAAATTAAATCTGTAACTGATATTGTGAAAATAGAACATGCACAGCGTTCGTTGATTAAATTCTAAACTTCAATACGCCTATTTACCATAGAACTCATAGATTGTATTACGCATACAATATTGATTCTAGAATATCCGCTGTGAAATATTCGATCAAATATGAAATTAACTATTCCAAAACTAAATTTAGACAAGGTACTACAGTCAGAGATTTCAATTCACGAACTTTAAGTTAATTAGTATATTGACACATTTTCACGATTTAATATCACAATATCTTACAACAAGTAATGTCTGACTGTTTGTTATATGGGGTAATCTTCGGAACCAATGAACAGAATATGATCTGAGGTAAGAAAAAAAAATATCTTGACGAGAATAAAAAAGGTTGGCACAGTCAAAGTGTGCGGCCGGGGCCTAACGCGAGCGCGGCGGCCTGTGGCGTGCGGCGGCCTCAATGACGTGCGAGCTCTTGTAGCGGTTTGACTTATATCAGATGTTGAAAGCAATAGACGACGATTTGGTATTTATTTCTTTCTGTTTAAAAAAAATGTAAATAATTTTTTAATTTGTATAAAAAATTGAGACGTAACCCATTTATCCTCGAATGTCCGTGTCAACTTTTGATTACATTTTAAGTAAAATAGATAACAGATGCTAAGCTCATAAGATAGGTACAAACTTTTGCAAAAAAACCTATCAGTCTTGAGGAGAAATTGTTAATAACTCTGAGGTAAGAATAAAACAAAGTTTACAACAAACAATATGCAGAAGCGCACACGCCGAGTGACAAGACTGAACTGATTTAATAATATTTATTCAGTTTTTGCATTTAATAATGTTCACATTATTCTTTAATAACTGAAAATTTTATATTTAACTTTTACCATTTATTGTTATTTAGCACATTTTTCAGTTATTACCGAACTGGTTTGTTACCGCCGCCACCCGCGCGTTGGTACGCTTGTTGCTTGTACCCGTAGTGTGGCCAGAAAGCGCGGATAAGAACGTTTGAAACTTACGCACGCTGACTCGCTCAGTCCGGTCGCGCCAGGCTCCCACCATAGTCACTCACTACAGTGTGGACACTACAGACAGTATATTAGGTCCTTACTTATGAAATTGGCGTTTTGTATGGGAGAAATAAAAGTCTTTATTTTTTTGATGTAATATATTTATTTAATCAAAGTATGATCCATTGCTATCTATGCACTTCTACCAAAGAAACATTAGGACGGGAATCAATAAAATCTTTGAAGGCGGTTTGGACTGCCTCATCGGAGTTTAATTTTTTCCCCTGCGAAAAGTTATCCAAATTTCTAAAAAAATAGTAGTCTGTGCTTTCTCTAGAGACACCTCTGCCATACACATAATTAATTCTTCGAGTCCTTTCTGCAGCACTGGTGCCACGGCGGAACTCATATTCATAAATAACGCGAAATTTTAAATTTTCCATTTTGTAAACTCAATGACGCAGAGATAAAACCAAAAGAAAAAAAAAGCAAAAGAAATACGGTTTCGAGACACAAAAGGATGAGTAAATAGCTGTATAATTTTAAATTTGGCCAGTACGACAAAACACTAATTTCATATGTAAGGACCTAATAGTTACATATGTTTGATATTTCGCTTCCGTTGTCGCCACCGCGCCAGGATTGCAATATGGACGAAGCCAAGAGTTATTCTAGAGCTAGTGATTTTTATTTTTGCACAAAAAAGACCGAGGACAAAATTATTTGAAAAGATGTCCACTACAACAACTTAAACCTAAACTGCACCTGTAAGGTATTACGTCTATGTATCAAAATAAAATAAAATAAACGTTATTTGTAATTAAAGTGTCAGCAATGATGAGATTAAAACTCATGCAAAATAAACTAAATGTGATAAAACCTAGAGAGTGTGCTAGTGATTTGATCACCTTTTACTTAACCTAATAGTATATTTCTTTTTGAAACTATTTTTCTTATCCAAGATTCTGTAATACAAAATGTGAATCTGGATTTTCATTTTTATTGTAACACGTATACATTGTAGTATTTTTAATCTAAGATTATAACTAAAAGCGAGGATAAGATAAACACGTGATAATATGAAAAACAATGTTCATAAAGTATTCAAATGTATTTGTATGTATTTATTATACTTAGCTAGGTATGAGTATGTAATTATTGATATGTATGTAAGTACTATATTATTTATAAACATATTATTTCTAAACTTCGTCCCAACGCCCATCCTAATTTCCATTTATTTATCCTGACACAGCTTGGTTGACTGGCAGAAATCGCTCTACAGCGATAAAGCCGCCTTTGTACAAATATAATACTATATTGTATTTTTGTAATTATTCTTTTTCTGTTGGTGAACAACAAAGAATTATTATTATTATTAAATTTAAAACAAATTCCTCGGTAGGTACTAATTATTATTATAACTTAACAGTATTTACTAAAAAAACAAAAAGTATTATTAAAATAATTAACATCATTTTAAATAGAATCCCTTTAATTTTCATTGGATTAAAAAAAAAACATATTCTTAATACATTTTAGTGTACATCCCTAAAAAAACCTTTTGTTCATGAAAAGGAATACTTTTAAGCCAAACAAAAACTTTTTTCGATTTAAACCTATTTGAATTTTGAACTCGAATAGCCTGAATTTCAGTCAGCTTAGAAAACATAGTAAACCTTCTGTATAGTTAGGAAGTATCTGAATATTGCATTTTACCGTTTCGGCTCGATTTATATTAAAGCCTTTTGTTGGGCATCACAATGGTCCACAAAATATTCTTTCGGATGCGCAATTCCTTTACAGTGCACTTTTTTTATTTTATAGCAACTTCTATATTTCGTATTCTATATTTTACTATTTCATGTTTATTAAATATAATAGCGACTGTTACTTAGATAAATTATATTATCGGCAAGCGCAAAAGCATTGGTGGTTACGACATCATCATTAGTCGCGGGACACCTCTTGCTTGCTATATGATTCCCTTGAGGTTCTCCATATTGATAGTAAAATATTCAGCAATACGTTGCTGCGTCCTGGTTAAGATACCATCTCTAACGATACTCAGAAAAAGAAATGGATTGCTCCTGTACTTTAGATGACATTTATACGCGTTCTCTTGTAATACCTGACTTTGTAAACTCCCTGCTAAAGAAACTTGCGTTACTAAACTTGAATGAGTAGTCACTATTATCGCCTTTAAACTGAATATACGTACTCTAATTGATGGCAATAATTAAGAGAAATGAAAAAACCTTTCAAATTGTGTCATTAACATATTTCCTTTGAACTTTAAACAGTGTCAAAGGCAAAATTCAATATTGAAGTAACAAAAAATAAGTAACGGTTTGAAATGAGGAAAATGGGACGTAGCAAGTGAGTGGCGTTCCGGCTTTATTAAACCGCGTCCACACTCGCCGGGAGAGAACTGTCGTAGGGAGCGCTAGGAAAACGTTTTATTAGGTGCAGCTAGGAACGTCCCGACGCCGAAAACTTTGAGAAAGAAAATGTGTGGAAGTACCTTTTTGTTTTAGCTTTTGACTTTTTGCATTCATTTTTCATTGCTATTTGAAGCACAATGGTAAACATAATCAAGTAGGTAGGTATTCTGTTTCTTTTTTATTTATTTATCAACCAATCAATTTAACGAAGCAACGTTTTAAGTCTAGTGTCTCGCCTCCCACGGAGTACAAACCGTCCTAGTCTTAGTACGGTGTGGGGCTCTAATAATTCTGGAATCTTATTATGTGGTTATTTCAGGTTTAAGATTGACTCGACTCGTTCCGTAGGAGTTGTAATCAATCATAGACTATAACCACAGAATAAGTAATAGTTGGTACAGAAGAATTACTCCGCAAGAAGATCTAAATAAATTCGAGTCTTGCTACGACGCGATACGGTGGAATTCAGCTCGCACAGCATTACGTACCTGCAAATTTATATACCTAGAAGTTTTGTCTCTTTCTATCGCATGCCTCTTATCTTTTCTTACGCTGTTAGGGTTGCTGCCTAGTGAAGAATAATTAATCTCCTTATTTGTAATTAAGTATCTACCGATGTAGGTATTACTGTTATTCTACCTTTGTAAAAAATATTGTTTAAACTTACCTACAGTACAAAATGAAAAAAAAGTGACGACGAATAATTAGTAATACTACATATGTTTTGTTTGCTAAATTGAACATAATCAAATCCAAACATAATCTAATTGAATATTTGTTTCTTTTTATGTCCATTTTTAAATACTTTTTGCGACCTCAATCATAGAATTACTGTGAGTGCTATTAGGTAGGTAGGTATCTACAACGTCCCGATGGGCGCGCGCGTGATACACGACCCATTCGAGTTGCGCCGGCGGTGCGCTTCGCTGTAGGTAAATAACGGATGTACCGCGCGGAGTGAGCCAGGCCTGCTATAACTGCGCGGAGTTAAAAGTTCCAGCTAAACCCCATACCCCAGTTAAACCCCAACTTGTATAGGTGTATTTGTTATCTCACAGAAATAAATTATTTTTATTTTATTTTTTATTTTATTTATTTATTAGGATTTCCAACAACAGGTACACTGGTACATATAACAATAAAAAGGTATAAATAATAAGTAAGTGTCCTGTCACTTACAGGAAACCACTGCATGCTCTACTACTATTAGTTAAAATACTTTGTAAATTTAAAAACTATTACAATTTAAAATACATATACAACAAAAACGCAAAGAAATAACAAAAGCAATAACAGTTAAGCACCATTATGCGATACAATTAATTAATGAAAACTAAACCGAGTTTTCATTTTGGAACCTGTGAAATATGAAGAATTTTTCATATAACCCTCATGCTCTTTATTTCGTGCCTTGTCACCTGTTGATATAAAAGTCTTACGCAGGTTTAATTATAAAAGGAAAAATCTGGAAATATACGATTCATTGTAAGTTCGCATCAGTGCAGTGGTCCAAACGTTTTTAATTTCCATAAGTTTTCACTCCATGAGTCGAAAGTATTCAATCAAACGGCAGTAGCAATATTTTACTTCAAAAGTAGTTTCCAATCATGTTTTTAAATTCATATCTGATAAGGAGTTGGATTATTGCATGATGATGAAAATAATAACTACAACTTTTTTACAATAACTACAACAGGTGAAAAAAACCAGAAGAAGAATTGGAATAGAACTGTCACGACACTTAAATATACAGTTGCTTCTTAAGATCAGAACCTGGTCAACTTTACTCATTTTTAAGGCAAACAAAATGTTGTAAACAATTTTAGCAGACAGACAGTATTGTAGTTTCTCTCAAACATTTATTTTCTTTGCCCACAACTCATTTAGAAATGTCTCGTTCTTCCCAACCATGCTTAACTCTAAAACTTGACAAAGATATATTTGTGTTTTACAAGTTAACTTTGCACATTTAACACTAGTCTTATATCAAAGCTAGCTAAGTTTTATCGTTTTAACACATCCAGCTAGACTAACTTTATTGATCCTTGTACCTACTAAGTCATGTCGTAGAAGATACGTACACACGACAACTTGCTATTTGTCCTTTTTTATATTCAGAGCAATATTGTTTGTTAGTAAAACGTGTTGTTGTATGTAAATTTTGCGAGTTAATGGATATCGGATGTTTCAAATGACTTGGTAACAGCTAAAATTTATAAGTGATTGCATGTGAATAAATATACTGAGTTATGTGGTATTTTGGTAGAATTTTGCACTCGAATGCTGTGTTAACGATGCTTAATGAGTTCTGAAGTGAAGCCATGTTTATTTATGAAGGAACTTAGGTACCTAGTATGTTATGATCACAAGTTTGAATAAATAGGTAGTTGACATTATCGTGGTTGTTTCGTATATTTTTAGCTGTATGACATTCACATTAAGAGTTGTATTCGTACTTGTAGGTACTAATATTTTCTTTTGTGACGAGCCAGTAAATTTTTTATTTTTCTTACAGTGCTCGATGATCTTTATGTCGCAGTGAATGAATAACTGTTCAACACGTAAGAGCTTGCTGTATGACAATTTCGGTTAATTTTCAGGTATTTTTAATACGGTTGCTTTTTCAACAAAGTTTGAGGTTGTGCCAATCCAGGGTTATTGTCATATTAAAAGCTCAATTAATATCAATATATAAGTAATTTTTGACTATTTTTGATTATCTTTTATGTACTATCTGTTAGATCCATACTATGAATTGTGTTTAATAGAAAAACTACTATAGGTTTTGACAGTGAGTGCACCCAAGCAATATTATCCATCACTGAAAGGTGGTCCCATTTCAAAGTACTTTCTATAATGTATGAGAAATGAGACTTTGAACACCAAGAAATAAAGCTTTGTGTTCGAATGTATTAAAGTATAGGTACTCAAAACAAAAAACTCAAGTGTACAGGCAATTTTAAATTCAAATTCACATAGTGTAAAATCCCTAATACAACCTCATAGATATTAAGTTAATCGAAAATCACGACAAAACCTTACTTTATATTCATTTCATTCTCGTTCGGTACTAACTTTCCTGGAGATATTTTTAACCCTCGCAAAATGATAAATATGTATTAGCAAAGCGAAAACACGCGTCTTTGCTGAACGTCATCGGATCCGCATTACCGAGACCATTTTCACACCTAAGTAAGCCTTACGCATTTCAAGTATTATGGATTTCAAGTTTATTTCCTCCGCATGCAAAAACCAACCTTATCTCCTCAGTCTAAAAAGCAGTTTTATTAATGTCTTCGATGTTAACCCTTCGAGTATCCACAGAGCTTAAATTATACGTTTGTTCGAGATAAAAGTTCGTGGTAGCGACACTGGTAAGGGCACTCGATCGGGGAAAAATTCTACAAAAATTCAGAGAACGACTTCAAATGGAAATATTTTATAAGTTTTGCAGCGGCCACCTAAGGGGATAAACGCCATTTTAAATTCTAGAAATAATATTTGTCGCTTGTGTTGGTTTTGATAAATACGGAAACCTGATATGTGTGATAAGTTGTGTTTTTAACGTTAAAGAATTGGTGGTACTTTAAAAGTTACGACGGTACTTCGTTGTAACGTTCCGTAAGGCAAAGAGAAGTATAAGTTAATGATGAATTTAGCTTCACACACAATGATGTCTATAATCTGTGATCTGTTGATTAGCTTTAACCGTAAAATTATCATCAATCGTACAAAACCTAACTTGCATTAAACATATTCTAACTAGAAGGTGAAATTGCAGATTGAACTATGAACCATTCCTAGTACACATGAAATTAAAACCGGAGCTATTTTTAACAGCCACTGCAGCGCAATTCTGGAGCACTCAATATTTTTTTAGTTAACCTGTTTGGAAAACGATCATTCCAAACTTGCCTAGATTTGAATTTTCGCTGGATTTTAGTGGAGAAGTAGTTTGTTTTGTTTAGACTTTGCTTGCGTCAGAACTCCACGAGTAGTTAGTTTTAATTGATCCATTATAAGTAATGTCTACAATTTCGGATAAACTAAATGCAAGCGTAAATAAAAATACATAATAATCAAAATTCAAAGACATGCAACATGCATTGCCTACTATACCAAATGTCCTGAGTTCGTATCCCGGTGGCAGTGGACATTTATGTGATGAATGTATTCTAATAAAAAAATATGATGTAAGGTTATTTTTTACTCACCGGCCATGTTTTTATTAAACAATAAGATTCCTATTAAGTTATTTAAAATATAGGTACTCAAATATGCATAGTATTAAGCAAAGCATGGTCACTCTAAATTATAAATGAATAAGTATATTAATTACATAATAATAAAAATAAAACCTGTTTAAATAAAGACGATGACGCACTAATTCAAAACATCCTGTAGTGAGACGTAGTATTAACAATTAAATGCCGCGTTGTAGTTCATCAGCAGCGACTATTTG
The DNA here is from genome assembly GCA_944452665.1 of Stenoptilia bipunctidactyla. Taxonomy (NCBI): domain Eukaryota; kingdom Metazoa; phylum Arthropoda; class Insecta; order Lepidoptera; family Pterophoridae; genus Stenoptilia; species Stenoptilia bipunctidactyla. The sequence continues at coordinate 28,562,068 of OX101727.1, read as the reverse complement.
TAAAAAAGTTTGTGGTGCCATATATTTATATTTTTCTACTGAGCGATCATAAAATAAATATGCAGGTAAGTTTATATCGTATCAAGGAAAATTAAATTTGAATTTGGCAGATGACTAAAAACAAGACTGTATACAAGAATATTTGTTCTAAAACTTTTTAAAATTAATAGTATTTAAAATTTTAGTTCTCTCATACAATAAATATTTTTAGCCTCTGTTTTGAGGCGTAACTCTATTTACTTCGAGCGCAGGTATGCCACGGCCACGACCCTTGCGTATTATAATAATAATATCGCTTCATAATAATAATAATAGGAACTTCTTACAAAATGGTAAGGTGCAAAAAGATTATTGTTTTTATTTTTTTGTGTTATTTATCGAGATTTGTAAAAAGTCGTAAAACAAATGTTGTTGGGATTGATGAGGAGAGGCTGCCTGCAAGTGGTGATGCGTTTATTTAAATTAACCCTGTATACATATAAACTTTCAGTCAGAAGACGCCCACTGCTGGACATAGGCCTCCCTCACACCAACTACATGGCCCCAAAGTAAGCATAGCTTGTGGTATGGGATACCATGTAGCAAACTGGGGGGGAACCTAGAATATTAATACATAAATAGATAAAAACCCAGACACGGAACATTTTTTTTATTGTTCCGTGCGGGAATCGAACCCGCAATCACTGGCGTCTGAGGCAAACAGGCTTACTCCATCGCCAAAGTGGTCGTCAAATTTATTTCTTATGTTTATTTCAGTAATCTGGTATCCATAACACAAGTACTTTGGGCTAAATAATGTGTGCGAGAAATATTGTTAATTAATTTATTTAAAGTTATTCCAGCTGCCAGTTTATACATAGTAAAGTCCATTAGTAGGTATGCAGAGATACCATTAAACTATAAATATGATTAACGTATTATATTCTACGTTAAGCCATCGGTTTTTGACACTTATACTGTTGTAGTGAATATTCGCCATTTTGTCGCCTTGCAGATTTGGTCATCCATTACCAACTTAATCGTACAACCCACAAAAATAGGCTCGTTAAAAGGATTTGCCATACGACAGGTACGGTTTGAAATGAGGTCAATAAAGATCTAGATTTATAAATACATACATACATAACTTTACGCCAGCATCCCTTATGGGGTAGGCAGAACACCGGGGGTTATAAGACCATCTGATGTCACGTTTGACAAATGAGTTATTATAATGATGGAAAGAGAATTTATAAATACTTTAAAAAATATATAATACAGCTATCTAATTTACATTGCGCTATTATTACTACGTTAGTACACAGTAACTCAATGCTACCTTATCAAGAGCACCACCTAAGTTGGAGTATTAAAGGAATGTCAAAATATATTTATTTAAATAATTAAATTTTCTCATTCTGCCATTGAATCAAGTGAAGTTCATTGAGTAAAAATACATGTAAGCTACCTTTAAATAAAACACTTTTGAACCGGATTTATCGCGTATATTTACATTTTAAATTTTGACTCGACGTTTCGGTGTCTTTGCAGACCCCGTGGTCACGAGCGACTGAGGTGTCAAGCTTCGGATTGATGGATTGAAAAAGTTATACATCATCATCTCCATCTCTTTCTCAGTCTTCGAGCGTAGCCTTCTGGATTGACACAAAACGAGCTGACAGTATCTTGAGTTTCAGGTCGTGCAGCTTGCTGGATGTTAGATTTAATATTTTTCAGGATAGGGTCCCATGTCGGTGATAGTTTCCAACCATCTTCTCTATTGAAATTAGGGTGTTTTTTAATTTCAATCGCTTCTCTGATCATTCTAGGAATGTAATGCTTCTCTCTAGATAAAATTTTCACAGAGTCAAACCTTAAGTAGTGGTTGGGCTTGTCCATGGAATGCTCACAAACTGCAGACTTTGAAGCTCTTCGATTTTTAATATCAGCTATGTGTTCTTTTACGCGGGTTGATACGTTTCTTTTGGTTTGACCAATGTAGGAAAGCCAATCTTGTAAACACCTGGGTCTTGTAAAGGGATGCTGCATTTAACTGAGCGAAGATGTTGACTTATTTTTGAATTAGGTTTAAATATTGTTTTTATTGAAGCGCGCCTAAGAATGTTTGAGATTTTATCTGTGTCACCCTTTACAAAAGGCAAAAATGCAGGTTTGCGTTCGACTGTCTGCGGCTTCACGTGGTCACTGCGGCGGCGAATAATTTATAATAATTCTAATATAATATGAATCGCGAAAACTTAAGACAATATTATGTAAGCTACTTTTTCAGATTGCATTAAAATTAGTCCATACTTTAGTGTTTCTCTTTAAATCAAACTTTTGCTTTCGACTCCGAATATAATGTATAGTTTTGTATTTATGTGAAGCATTATTATGTACGTAGTATTTGCAATTTCCGTTACAAAACGATTTCAGCAAAAGAATGAGAATCATTTCTGTAGAAATATGAATAAGATTATTACATCCTGTGGCGGATATTGAGGGATTATCCATAAGTAACTGTTTTTTTTTTGGCAGAAACTTTTTATTTACTTTTTTCAATCTTATGTGATAACTTAGCTTAAACAATGTACTCTATTATGATGTTTTCTGCAAAGTAAGTAACTATGCCTTTTTTACAGGAAACGCATTTTAAGTGCGATATTTTAGTTTAACTTAAGAAAAGAATAGTGCTTGAAAGACCATAATATGCCCTCCAGAAGTTGCAATTTTCTCATTAAAATGTCACCACACTCTTTAGCTCTTATCTTAGTGTAGGCTTTGTCAAATTTTTTTTTTGTTATTTTAATGCTTATATTAAATTTTATTTTAAAGTTGAAGTGTTTGCTGCAAAACATAAGTAATTCTAGTCCAGACTGCTTGCTGTGTGCAGGATCCTGTTGATACTCCTTCGCATCATCATATTAAAAAGAAAAGAAAACAATTTATTGCTTTCATATCAAATGGAGTGAAAATATTCTATTCTATTGAACATGGTTAAATTTATGTAGGTACCTACTTGAAAACTTCATCAAAGGTAAGAGTAAGTGTACATATACTCTAGTACAGTCTAGAGTGGGTGTACATGTATGTACGAGGAGTCGGAATTAATTAAATAATCGCATCTGAGTTAATTAACGTGGGAGTATGAGAATCGCTCGTTCAAAAACAAATTAAAGTCGAAGTAACTTAAAGTGATTGACAAAGTCCAATTTAAGAATTAAAAAGTAATATTTTCATACAGTTACCCATTGCGCAAAAGAAATCTTGATGAAAGAAATCTGCATGCTGTTAGACAGTTTTATATAAGGAACGTATCATAGTATAATAACCTTTTTGTACCGTACATTGAAACAATAAATATGATTTGATTTGATTAGATTTGATTTGATCTCTTTTTCGCAATAAGGATCGCAAAATAGTCTGCAATTTTAATCATGTAGGCACTTTATTTTACATACATACTTCATGCCTGTCTCCCTTTGTGGTAGGTAAGTAAACTAGTACTAGTAAACGCCAATTGCTACATACCAACACACCTCTTTCGCTTCCACTACGTTCATAAAACTTTTCATACATGATCGCCGGTTACGGGTACTTTTAACTAAGAAAGGCTTGAAGTATGCTTTTAGTATGTCTCCAATTTGTTCGGCATACGTTCGCCTAGGGCTGGCCCTTCCGACATCACCATCCATTTATTTTATTCCACTGCTAAATAAAGAGCATATAATTCGGAACAAATCAAACATCATTTTAACGTCATTTATAAACCATAGTTATCATTTTATTGAAAAACATGATGCCTCGTCATGCAGACAAAAATGTGTTCGCCAAAAAACAGTTGGATATTACAGAATACATTTTTCGATATTCGATTTCGTTGGATTCCAATAAGAGGAGCAAATGGTAATCCGAAAGCAAATCCATGGAATATTTTTAAACGTGTTAAATCTGTCTAGGTTTATTGTTAATCTTTTTTTTATATTTTAGTATTAAGTAAGTATGTTATAACATATTTTATGCATTTTACTTACAGTGAAAAATTGTGAGGATTAATAAGTGGATGTTGCAATGAAAGCAGCTTAAACCCGAATTTAATCGCGTGTTTACTATTTAAACTCGATTTTTGGCGTATTTACGATAACGGTCACAATATGTATGTGAACTTAGATTTAACGTGATAAATTCGTTACATAAAAATAATATAAAAAATAAACGTACTGAAACTACTAAGCAAATTGATCAGAAAATGCTCAGAGGTAGAGCAAATATATATTTTTTTGATATAAATATGAAAAAGGTTGGAGATTCTTAAATGTTGGTGCTAATAGTGAATAAAGTATGTTCTTCATCTGAAGTTTATAGCTACACTACTTTAAAATACTTCATATATCCCAAGTACCTACCTTGTGTCTCAATTTTCTGTCTAAATTACAAGTCTAGGTAAAAACGAATAAAACCAGAGTCTACACTATCAAAATTAATGTATAAAATGCCTAACAGACGAAATACAAAAAGAACATTTTCTTAAAAACCATACCGTCTTCCTAATGTTGTTGGGCTACTTTTCAATTCATCCTTATTTCAACTGAACCATAAACCTAAACCGAGCTTTAACATTTTCATCGTAAAAAAGAAATATTGCGCAGTATCTTTTTTTATAGATACCCTGGAGAGAACTTGGAATTTTTTTACTGTGCTAATTTACAAATGGTACCAAGAGACTTGAGCACACTTTAAACTGCTATTTACTTCCATAATGGATCACGTGCACTGCGCGTAATGGTCCCGATAGTGTAACTATAGTCTGTTAAAGCGCGCAGTGGTGCTAGAAGTTTTTGAAATTACATTTTATGAGATGGTTATGGCAAGAGTGAGCAAGAAATACTACTAAATTATGCACGTACGTTGTCATATAAAGTTCATTTAATGTTGTAGTCAAAGGTTCAAGTCTTTGTAACCAGCAAAGCACGGAAATTTCTCTACCCGTATTTTTATGAATGTTCGTATAGTATGGAGACGGTGTGCATGCAAGCAATAATTGAATTTTTTCCATTGCTCCTCGGCCAGCTAAAATAATCATGTTCATTGTTAATTTTGAATGTTTGTAAACATGTTGTACTCTTAAATAATTGTTACATAAAAAACTACAATGTTACTAAAAACTTGCAACCGACTCCATACTATACGAACATTCGTAAACATACGAGTCGATAAAGTTCTGTGCTCGCACCGCGGTGTATGCAGGCAGGCGCGGTTGCAGGTAGGAATTTTGGGAAGGGGTCACAACTACATTTTAATCACAAGTATCATTTTCTAGCCTCAACTCTTTTAAGAGATTCATCTTTTCATGATTTTGGGGGGGGGGCGTCATGCCTTCTGTGACCTCCCCCCTGGGACCGCACCTGATGTATGGTTGGTTACGAAAAACCCTACCACCCTTGGTTAAGCTTGGGGCAGGCTGCTAACGTCCACCCTTCTTAAATCTGATACGTATTTAATTTGATATACTAGTTGTAAACCTAGTCATACAGGAAAGAGCAATGATTGTTTACATATACAATGATTAATATCATACCTACTTCCTGTGTTGCCGTTTTGTATTCCACACAAACACAAAAATGGTCGGTAAAACGCAAAACAACAGATTCATCTCCGACAAAAAAATATTAAAGATTTGGATTCGCGTCAAATTGCGGCCACTAAAAGAAAAAGAGCCGTATAATTTACAAGAGGGCTGTAAACTGAATACATTCACATAAAAGTATGAAACTGCCCCATATAAAACAATTGGGAAAAGTGTGCAAACGTTTTACAAGTGCTAATAAAAATGTCTGCAAGTGTTCGGTTCCGCAGGCACTTCGAACACTTGAGAACAAACTGAACTTCAATCTGGCAAAGGAAAAGCAATTCTGTGACTTGTTATTAAGAGCTGTCTTCATCTTATAACTATCAATCGACGTTGTATTAACCTTGCAGTTTGGCCCCCTTTAAATCATGTTCTACTTTAGAAACTTCAAATAAATCCCTTCTGCAAAACAAGGCCGTCAAAATTTTCCTATTTTATTTTGCTCTTTTTGCATACACTTACTTAAACTCATGTCTAACAGCCCGTTCACACAAGATCCGTTTTACTGGATACGTTTTACTAGATACCTTTTTTGTATCGTAAATACGTATACTGAATACTGTGCCATGTTTGATGTCGCTCATACAACTCCATGCGCCATCGATAAAGAAAGAAACGTAAACGGTAAAACGGACCATGTGTGAACGGGCTGTTAGGCTGCAAACTGGACGACAGCAACAGCGGCGCGGGCAGCGACGCGGGAAATCTGGGCCGTTCTCGACGCCAGCGGGCGCTCGAGCGATTTGTCGCGCTTTCATACAAACTCAATACTTTCTATCGTGTCGCGGAAATCGCTGCCCGCGCCGCTGTCGCTCTCGCTGTCTCTGTCGCTGCCAACCAGTTTGCAGCCTAAAAGCTTAATATATTGCGTGAACATGTTTCTTCAGGAACTTGAATTCATAATACTTCGTGAAAACAAATCACCATCTTCTTTGCAAGTCGACTCTGGCGTCAGATTTGTTATGACCAGTACTTAGCCACTGACAAGGCATTATTAGTGGCTTTGAACAGATCCAGTGTGCAGTTGTTGGGTCACACGGGGCAAGACAAAAGATGTGCCATCGTCTGGGGAGAGATACCACACTGAAATTTGCTGTCATTACTGAACCCCCACTTCTGCATGTTCTCTGCAAGGACTTCCGCGTCTTCCAGGAGATCATGACCGGGGGGAAAGTACTCTGATAGCGAGATGAGCCATCAAAGCGGTGAAATTCGTTGGGCAATCTTCATAAGAAGGTTATTAAATGGTACCACCAAGCGGGTATTTCTCGTATGAGCACAGTATGAGTCCTTATTTGATACACCCAACATCTAGGGACGGTGTCATTTTTCTTTTCCGACTCTACACATATAAAGTTTTTATTTATACCTCTATTTCCTTAGAAACTACTCCCTAGTATGTTTCTTATAATTATGAACTAGCGGTATTAACTATAATTAATTTAATTAAAAAAACCAACTCTAGTACTCTACATAAAACCTGTTTAATATTACTTAAGCTTTACCTTAACTGAGTAATCGCGTTAAAGCAATTTTTTTAGATGTGAGCTTGAGATGGTAGATTTTTCTCACCCTCGGATCGTTAGGTCCAAGTTCATACGACATTCACCCCACGTATCTCGAGTTCTATGATTAGGGACGTGTGCTTTAAATTCATTTACTTATAAATATCTTGCTTTTTTCGGGAATTGAACTAGATAAGGAAGTCATGAACCTTAACGTAGTTAAAAACGGGTAAGTCGTTCTAACATATAGTATGCTTGTCTGTAAATTAAAGTATTTAAACTTAAATGAAACACACCAAAATTTTTTACGGAGGATGATTGGAGGTGTAAAACTGTTTTCGATATTAAAATTATTTCAAAAAATCATATTTTTGCCTTTAGAATTTGTGTTACTTTTATTTAATTTGCTTTATCTATATTGGTTGTTATACTATTCATTTTTTTAAACTAATACCTACTAAGCGATAAAATGTGGTCTGTTTTTTTTTTTGTTAATATGAGAAAGCTACATTATCCAAGAGCTTTTTATTTTATCAAGAACTTACATATATTGCGAGATCAAAGAAACCTGTGTGAAACTGCTAGTTAGAAAATAAAGTAGCGAAGTGAAAAACACACCTTTTAATGCTACTCTTTGCAAATGTAATATTAATAGAGCTGCCCCGCTAGCTAACAAGCCCATCTTGAGGCTTGTTAGCTAGCGGGGCTAGCATGACACCATCGACAACAATAAATCGGGCCTCTATATCGATATTTTCTTAGAAAATGGCACTTAGTGTATGTATTTTTTTAGAACCAAAGAATATAGGTAGCTTTGGTTCTGGGACCTAATCATGGTATCGAATCAAGTAATTCTATATATTATGGTGCGCATATGATCTCGATAAGATAAAATGATTCTGTAATATTCATCTTGTCGATTCGATCTTGTCTAGCCCTGCTGGAAAAGAGTCAATAACACACACGAGTATGTGGTTTCCTCATAAGGATTCAAAATTTTCTTGGTGCTGAAATTATTTAAACTTTAGTTTGTCCTGATTACTTAATATACATAAAGTGTAAATTACATTAAATAAATATTTTATTAATAATGATTCTTTAGTGTATTAAAGTTTAGCTCAGTGCAAATTTGGTGCGATTGTCTGGGGATTTTATAATTTTATTTGATTTATTATTTATTAAATTTATTCTACATTATAACACTTTTCAGTTTTGTTTCATGTAAGATTTTTTTATTTTTTTGAACAATTTGAGCCCATGTCCTTTTACTATCGGACTACTTGACGTGGATATTCCACAAAGTCGAACTGAGTGTTTTGACAGTTCCATCTTTGATACGGGTTGCAAAGGAGTGAAATGGGACGAACTGCCAGCTTCTATTTCTCCTTACTATTAATTTTACACGTGGTGTGCTTATTCCTGAAAGAATGTGTACTAAGCGAACAGTTACCTACCACTGGGGTCATGAAAGTAAAATATCCCATCCTTATTTTGAAGTTAAAAAGAATGCTTTTAGGAAAAGTCTCTGCATACTGTTCTATAAAAAATCACTTGTCTATCTTAATTAGAAAACCAATTTATTCTATTTATATCTCAAAAGACTAAATTACTCTTTCCAACTCACCACCTACACAAAAACCTGGAAATTTAATTTAGAAATTGCATATTTTTTTATTTAATGTAAAACTTACTTTACTTCGTAGCTCGAAGAGTAAAACTTTGTAACAGCGTCCTTAGTTTGCAAAGTGCACCAAACTTTTCCAGATGACTTGCTCTGGCCGAATATTTTCTGAAAATGAAGCAATCCGAACTAAAAGTATGTTTGTCTATTTAAGTATTACTGAAATATATTTTAAATTTAGAACTACTATTTATTATTTGACACTATTCTAGTCATTGTGCAAATAAATGGTTGGTCTTCTGTTCAGAGGTTCTTGCATGGGTCTTGGAAATTCTACTGTTATTCATTTTCAAGCAGCTATGTGTTAGCGTATTGAAAACATATTATCAACATAATCATACATTCAAGTTATATATTCCTTTTTTTTATTCACCCTACTATAATTTTAGTTTATGTCGCAAAAACTCATGCGTTTAAAGTTTAAAAAAAACTGTAAGATTAGAGTAATCATTCTGTTTTATAAAAAAATATCAGAAAGTAAAAATTACAGTACTTATATACCAATGTTAAGCTACTCATATTTAGGATCTAGGTGTTTAGAACATATGTATTCAATTCGACGGCTATATGGCAAACTGTTGTCGATACTATAACATAATATGTATGAGCTATGTAATCTGTATATAGGAACATATGTATGAACTATTAAATCTGTGTATAGGAACAGAGCTGTCACAAGTTAACACGGTTTGACAACTAGCTCGAGGCACCAAACGCCTGAGAATCACAAGTTCCTAGTTTCGCTGTTCCACTAAAGGTTGTTTTTATATAACAATTCCTTTGTAAGTTAAGAATCATGCAATGCGTATGAATCATTCATGATTTTGTGGCAAATAATACGTTATTGACCCTAGATTTGGAGTCAATTCCTTCTCTCAATAATCCACATCCCTTGAAAAAACCAATCTACTGATCCATATATGTATGTTTTTCTTATTTATTTTAAATTCCCTCTTATATACCACATCACAAGCTCTGCTTAGCTTAGAGCCATAGTTGTTGAATTGTTAGGAATTTCTGCTTATTTATTGAATACAAAATAACTCAAAGTAATTTGAATTTTATAACACTGTTAGCAATTATTTGCCAACAGTGCAAATTATTCATGTACTTTTAAATTTTTAAGGTTACAAATAAGCCTTAGCTTTTATGGCTAACTTCATTATGCCAAACTAAACTCAACCAAAGCTAGTTTACTGTCGCGTAGCATGGCGATAAAGCACCTGCACTAATGAAAGGATCTCAAACCATAGACAACACTGAATTAGTTGATTAAACAGACCAGTCTTAATCATACTACTGCATGAACATCTCGACCACTTCCAGCTATTAGTTGATTAACCACCAAATTAGGGGATTGCTTAACCTATGCCTACAGAAAGCGGTATCGTAATGAGATTTGCTCTCATGCTTGTCACAATAAATAAACATGGTATCTATGGGGAAGAAAACGCAAGATGTAGTTTCGTTCGCTTGACCCATAACAAACATCAAAATAAACAAAGTTGCAATCGAAATTGCTCGTAATAATTTGTTTTTCTGTATCAAAATGTAGACTCAAGCTTGACTATACAACAATTATAACAAAGTTCAAGGCTACACATGGTGTTAAGGGTAAAAGTCGCCAGTCAGTCACATTCTAAAGGCATCTTAGTACCTGATCACCGGTGCGAGCACAGAACTACGAATGAAAATGTTTACGAATGTTCGTATAGTATAGACTCGGTTGCAAGTTTTTAGTAAAATTGTATTTTGTTATGTAACAGTTATTTAAGAGTACAATTTTGAATTTTGAATTCTTACAAACATTCAAAATTAACAAGGCACACATTTATTTAAGCTGGCCGTGCGGCAGTGGATAGATTTCAATTTTTGCTTACAAACCGTCTGCATACTATACGAACATTCGTAACAATACGAGTTGATAAAGTTTTGTTCTCGCACTGAACATTTGTGTTTATATTACGCCACTAACTTATAGAAATTAAGGTGTAAAGATTATTTAAAGCCAATCTTACTACGGTAAGCACTTTTGTAAGATCACCGGAGTAAGATCGGCGATAAAATCCCCCGACAATTACAACAATTACACGGCCCTAGGCATAGTTTGTGATATGGTATACCAAGTAGCGAACTAGCCATAATTATAGTGGTTTTTTCAAGCGATGTGGAATATTGAGAGAAGGATGTGCGTTAATATGAAATTTCCAATTTTATCCAAGATTCATGGGCATTGTACATAATAATGGAAACTGTACATGTGCTTAAAGTGAACAGTGGGTGTTACTCAAGTGGTTGTATTTATATGACGATACACGTGCAAAATTTGATTCCATGGAAAACCAAAACAAACATTCAAAGTACAATAATAAATAACACATTTACAATATTTATTGGAATTCCACCACAAATTAAATGCTAGTCACAAAAGCTATCTCACATTCCTGCTATAAAACGAATAAAAATATTTCAATATAAGTAGTAAGTACGTACGTAAACTGTTCAATAGTTCGCAATATTGACAATAAAAATATCTTCCAAGCGGCTGAGACGCCGGTATTTTCTGTAACGATGACCACAATCTGAAATCATATTTCTTGGAAGTATGAGATTCAGAGAGTTCACAAGTTATTACTTTCACCTTTTATATTATAAAATGAAGCTATTTCAGTTATTAGACAAGAATTAGGTCATATTTTCGCCACTGATTTTTAATGAAGCATTTTAATCGATAAATATGATATTGTTGTACGTAGTCACAGGTGATAGAAAAAAATATATACAGATTTTACAGAAATGTCAATGTACTAGTTTTAGTCATAAAAAACAGGTAACGCTTTTCCCTTACAGTTTTGATGGTAGAGTAATTGAAAGAGCTAATGAGGTCCGAGAATCTGAGAATCATGCTGGATTCTAAAATGTCTTTCACAAAGCACATTGACAGTGCTGTCACTAAAGTTATCGGAAATCTGGGTTTTATAATACAAACTTGCAAGCCTTTTACAAGATTACATAGTCTTAAAGTTTTATATTATGCGTATTGTCTTAGATTATTGTTGTCCTATTTGGAGCCCGATTTACCATATTCATATAAAGAGAATAGAATCCGTACAAAAAAAGTTCATCAAGCAACTAAACTATAAATCCTATAGACCATGTAAGCCATATAACGAGGACTGTCACCATGTCACTACAACCAAGACGCGAACTCCTCGACATGTTATTCCTATACGACTTAATCCGTGGTAACTTAAATTGCCCTGATCTTTTGGCTGACATTACATTCTATACCCCAAAACGTCGCACTAGACATACACCCCTTTTTTACATTCCCTCACATCGAACAAACTATGCTAAAAACAATGTGCTAACTCGTGCTGTAGAAACTTACAATAGTAAATACCAAAAAGTAGACATATTTCATTTCTCTAAACAAAAATACAAGAATGAAATCACAAAGCAACTATACAGTATACAAACGTAGTCGCAAGATGCATGCTTATATTTTAGTGTCAATAACATTATACATATTTATGGGAACATTTAACTAGACTTAATCTAAAGTAATATTATTAGATGTACTACTATTATTATTTTGTAATTATATTTATTTAAGAGCCGATATATATTTGTGCCGAACAGAATAAAAGGAGATATATTGAAAATTTTGTAAACAATTAGGTATGTGGATTTGTATCTAGATATAACACATAAGGTTCATTTGCTCGTTTTTAACTTATATGTACACGCTGTGAAACTCTGTAATTGGCTGAGATACTTACTTCATTAGATAAGAAATGTATGTAAACTAAAAATATGCTGTTGAGTTTCCAATAAATAAATAAAACAACTAATCACATAAAATTTATGAAGTATCAATTTATTGCAGAGACATCAAAATCTGAAAATTATTATCTTGACTTTTAATAAATAACTGTCTATCGACATTTTTCGCTTTCAAGTAAACACAACATTTATAGTTAAATACTGATGTTATTTATTTACATATAACATTAGTACCTAATTACTAACCCAAAAATCCAAATAACTGCTCCGATAAACGCTTAACAAACTATTAACTCTTCATAATTGCTGCGTTGAAATCAACCCTGCGGGACATTACATCAAAAATATGCTACCAAGATACGTTAACATTCTAGAATTAAATATTTAATGTATTTAATACTCAATGTATAGAATTATATATACATTGTTGTCATCTCATTAGTAGTCGGTTCGTAACAAAAAAATATAACCATTGTTATTTGGAGATGGTGCTTCGTGTGATTTGACAATTGTTATTACAATGGCAACGGCCTACGAAGATGCCCAGAATACAGCGATCATATAACCTTTTTACTGTAGCGCTTAGGTTAGCCATTATAGCATGAAACCTTTATAGGCAAAAAGCTTTTATCTAAACGTAGACGAAATATATCATCATCATCAACAGTTAGTAGACGTCCATGTATAGACATAGGCCTCCTCAAAGGTTTTCCACGTCGCTTGGTAAAAATCGAAATCTATCAGAAAGAAATAATTTCAATGTCGTTAATGCAAACTTTTTAGTAACATAACCGCGAAGTGAATTGTTCCAGTGAAGAAAAATGATACTAACAATTTGTTTTTATTATCTATTCCAAATCCAACACTAAAATACATTTTTTCTAGGTTAAAGTCATAAATTTCCCACAACACACAACTTGTGACATCGGTTAAACTCGAGCCACAGACTAAGTTGTCTTTTTTGTCTCAAACTTGGATTGTAGGGGCGGCGCGAAGCCATGTTTGCGGTCACCCTAAACCATTCCCCCATTATTGTTGGCAAAAACAACTGTTGACATGACATGAGATAGATTTGATACCGTTTTTATATTCAATTTGTTCGCGCATTCTAGAAAATTTCTTCAAGGGAGCAATAAATATATTGTTGCTGTTGGATATTGTGTTACATTTCCAAAAATATTTTTAAGGAAGAAACTATATTTTTACCCATGTTTAGTAACTCATAGCTTAAGTGGAAAAGGTTGTTAATATATCAATGCTTTTAGTTAGATTAAATATACTTAAAGTTATTAATAATTAAGACTTTTTAAATATTTGTGTAATTTTACGCTCCATAATGTCTTGGACGTTTATTATTCCCCGGAGACTTAATTGGATTTGGTGATATTATCCATGCTTTATGTAAAAATAGAGAATACTTAGATTTGTTTGTTTCCGAAATAAAGTTAAGTAAAGTTAAATTAAATATTTCAACTTATTGAGAATATACTATACAACTATACTAACGGTGTTTCAATTTTATTTTGGGTGTCAGTGAGAACTCATTCTCATCTGAAGACAAGAAACGCTGATGTTGCAAATTCATAGATTTATTTTTATTTTGACTTAAGTTTAAGACATATTTAGTCAAAAAAAACTGAATACTTCACAACTTTCCATAACTTAGAAACATATCTATTTTTAAAACTTACATTAAACATTATAAAGCATCATAGAATCGTATGAAAAAATACAATTTCTGTGACTAGAATGATAAATTTATACTTTTAAAACCTGTTGCTGCAGATTTAATACCATCAAACAGAAACATGGCTAATGTGAATCCGCGGCATAATCTACCTCCACCACAAACTGCAATTTAATCTCTTTATCCGTTTCTGGCTGCTTTGAATACAAACAATCCGCCATAATTGTCCGCTGCGGTTCTAAATTGTCAAAGAGTAGGTAGCATTTTAAGGTTTAGAAAAACGTGTCTGAAGTTCGCGTACTGAAAGGCGTTTAGTGCTGTCTAACTTCTGAGTGTCTATTTAGTGGGTTTAACAATAGATATTCTCAGTATAAAATTGACTCTTTGCAATCTAAATTTCATGATTTATTTATATAATCAATATAGTATAGTATATAAGTTTAATATTTAACAATGGAGAAGTATGCAAAATAAAGACGATTTTTTTTAAACTTTTTTTATTTGTTTTTATTCAGTTACTTTTTGTAACAAAAATCATATACAGTCAGTTAAATAATCTTATCTAGTTTCCAAAAATATATAATTTGTTTATGCTTTAATGAAAAGATTCCAGGAAATTATGGAAAAACTGACAATACGTAAGATTTCTGCGTAAACAATTTTGAGGGTGGTCGCAACGGTGCTGGTCTGTCTCGTTTTGAGTGGACACGTGAGTCGTTATACAAGGTGTTCCTGTTTTTTGTTTTTATTTTTCATACAAAATAATTCAATTAAGTCAAAACATCTTTACATAAAGGTGTCTATGTAAAGTATGACAACGAGTTATTTTCTACCCCTTTTTTACCGCTATGCACAGGTACATTTCGCAAAGTTTTGCGTTGTACATTATATGCAACGTTCCTCAACGTTTAAAATGTTTTTGTTGTTTATTGTATAGCTTCAGTGACACGCGTCAATTGAATGAATGATAAAGAGATTTTACAAGAGTGATAATTTATGGACTCATTATAATTAGATTGATAATATCTCGGAAAATATGCACTTTTGAAACATATGTTCTTTGGCAAAAAGTATTATTTTTTAGTAAGGGACAAAACCTCAAAGTTATGAGATATCAAAAAGAACACCTTGTATAATTTCATTTAATTCATTGAAGGATAGCTCGAAGATTATAACTTGTTACACCCTTTGAAAGCATCAAGTCACCTACAACTTTTTTGAACGTATATACATGTAAAGTTCACGTCTTTGCAAAAATAAAGTAACGAACAGCACTGGAAACAATTACTGTTTCCTTTGAATATTTCACTTTCCTGTTTTTGACAGAAGATAATAACTGTATAAGGAATATATTTACGTTTAACAAAAACAGTTCTTTTCTTATTTATGGCCAACTTATGAACGCCTCTGCACCATTATATTTTGACGCGCAATATACTTCTAAACTTTTATATTATTTTATGTCTTGGAGAAAATAATATTTGTGTTGTATATCGCAAGGGACGTTCTATTTAATTCAATAATAGGGAGGTGCCCTTTAGAAAAATATCGAGGGTTCCTGAGGGTGCGAAGTTGATTTGTTGACGAGCTGCGGCTCCACAAGTTTATGGAATGGCCGGGGGTCGTCCACGTGGAAAATTGCTTGGAACGACATCTACTAAATATTCGTTGGTTTTTTAAAAACTGAAATTCAAGATTTTGCTTATAGATGACTAGCTGTGTCGTGCGGTTCCACCTGCGCAATTTCGAATATCGGGGGATAAACAACCTATTTGCTACTCCAGACTATACACTATCACTATGCCAAATGTCACCCAAGTCCTGGTCAGCCATGATTAAAGAACAAACACCCATACATCCATCCAAACTTTCACATTTATAATATTAGTTAGATTCAGGGTACCCCACCAGATCACAGTGATTATAAGGAGATATGAAAAAAAATACGCAACCTTAAATCATACCCATATAATGTCCCGTGACTTTTTGTTATGATTTTACTACTCAAAAGCTTAATCTGGCACACCGACCATGAGGACGCTAACTAAGCTTTGATAATAAGCTTGTGTTATGGAATATATAAAGTGGAATTAAAAGGTATCGTATTCATTTAAAAAAAAGTTTTTTCCCTAAACTCGCCTAACTAGGTCTTGAACCCATGAACCATTGAACGCAGACTCGTCGTCATGTTTAATTTACCTAGTCTTGTAAAGAATTAACTAAACTACTCGGAAAATTTTAAAAAAGCGTCACAAGGCGCATCGATCATCCATAGTAGTCATATATCTTTACAGCTCTACTGGACCCTATTTTTAGCTCACCCTGATTAAGACAATAATCAGTACTTGTTAAAAATAAGTGAAATAAGAGTAAAAATATACAGGGTGACTGGTGACAAATTTGCAATACTGAAGAAGAGCACTCTGTACTCGATTCTGATCATAATTATGTAATAAAAATAGGTACTTTTATACACCAGAAATCCCTATAAACACCACCACCCGCTAAGTATTAAGTATTACGCTAATGTAACCATGCGTTGCGTAATGAATTCTTGAACTTTCGGAGAAGTTTACTCAGTAAATAATTAATATATATTTTTTAATTATCTTTTTCTCTTCATGTATGATCTTAACGTCCTGGAATTTTGAAAGTGGCCCACCAGTCACCCTGTATATTAATGCGTAATGTTAAGGATTTTTTTTATTCATTTATAAATTAGGAAGTTATTTCACGTAGGAAATGTCACTCCCATTATTGTATACAATAAATTAAACCTACTTTAATGTTAAGGATAAACATTCTATATTTATATTTACAGTTTTTTCGTTCGCACTTTCCTCTTCCCATACTTTTATAATATGAGGATAAACAGTTTTTTGTCTCTGTGGCCTTAAATAAAGTATTTTATCATTTTTGTTTATCTACAAGTGTTTTATTGCTCATAAAATAAAATAAATTACTACCCTTGCTGAACGAGGGTGCGATATTAAGAAAACGTCACCCCAAAGTTTTATTTCAACGGATTCGTTATTATTTTGGGGGAATAAATTTTTATTATCGTTTAGTGAAATTTGCCGATTGGAGATACGGCAAATGAGACTGTCTATAAGAAGTATTATAAACCACATTATTATAGAAATTCTACAGTATATTTTTTTTTATGCCTTTACTACACTAAATCTATTGGTTTTAGAAATACATAAGCAAGTTTACAGTTTACGCCTATTTATTTATTTTTTATATAGGTACAACGGCCACGTTTATATTTGTCATGACATTTACATCATGTTTAACCTTTTTTTTTTTAAACTTATATACCTTAATTTGTATTAAGAATTAAATAGGTACCTGAATTTAAATTTTTAAAGGACTATGAAACGTTGTATGGACTTATAAACAAAATATATATTTAAGGAATGAACTGGTTATCCACCCGGCTTTCTCAGGTAGTAGAATAATTCAGTACCTACCTTGTAATTTTATTGCGTCCGAACACACACACTTAGCAGACTTTAGATGGCTGCAAATTCCACCTCAAAATTTATACCACAACAAAACGTTCTGGATTCTAAATTATTGAATGAGTCGGTACTGAGTCACGTAAATATAAAGTCAATCTACCTAAATTAAGTTGTGGGCGGCGGTGTGCAATGTAACAACTGTGGTAGCGTTCCTAATGTCGGCTCTGCGTTACCAATTAATGTAATTATATTAAAGTAACTCGCGGTTTCGAGCACGTGGATGAACCTTTAAAATGTGATCGTTTTTGCAGTTCTTTTTTTATACGAGATGACAATTGTTTTTTTGTGAAAATGCAATCAGGGACAAAGATAAAAAATGATGTTATTAAAGGAATGACAATGTAAAGTTTAGATAGTACTCAGCTTATAAGTTGCTCGCCCCATCTAGAGAACGACAACCTTAAAGAATAGTTTAGGGGATAGATTACTACAAAAACGTACATAATATAGGTAAAAGCAACCTATAAGCCTGGTTGCCTGGAAAAGAACATTTTTTGATAAAGTTCGCTACTTGTGCTACTGTATATCCTATTGAATGAAGCTATCTCTAAATTATTTTTACAAAAAAAATAAATTGTAATAAGCTAAGTACATATTTCCTTAACTTAAAAACGCTTAGGATTCTTTATACCATAACTGGACTGAAATGTAACAAAAGCGCTTGTTAAAAAATCGTCTCAAACTTGCACTTTCCCTTTGACTTACAGCTTCATAGTTAACTCCGACTCAAAATAATCCTGCCATGAACGTTGTGGGAAAGAAGCAGTAAACTGTAGTTCTTTGTAAGGATCAAAAGAAACCACAATTTATTTTATAACGTTTACGTAAAGACTGAACTATTTCAGTAAATATAATTACTTACATTCTACGATGTAGCCTGTTGTGGCAACTTTTGTTCTTTTAACGATGTAGCTATGATTACAAAAGCACATCAGGGAATGTTATCAAAATAAAACGCAGACAAAAATAACCTTTAAAGACGCTGATTTAGAGTTTACAAAAAGTTTTATGTGTATCGGAAGTTATTATGTTATCTCTGTATAAATACAGAAGTATGCTGATGTTAAGATGGGTATATTTTGGTTTTAATTGCTTTTCTATAAGAGAGAGGGTGTGTTATTGACATTTATAATTATTTTGAAAGTGCGAATGGTGCAGGTTCATTAAAACTGATTGCTTTATTTTATTATCTTTGATCTAGATGAGATAACTTTATAAATATATATTTATTTGAAAAAATATAGAGATTCTTATTTATTGCATTGGTGATGTTTGTCTGTATTTTGGGTTAAGCCATAATTCGTTGTTGATTGATAAGTCACAGGGTGCAAAAAATCACATTACACACACACACAGCAATGATTATTTGGGCAGAGATTATTGGAATTAAATATAGGATGTTAAATCAAGAATAAGATTTTATAAAAAGCAGAATTCATTTTCATTGATAAGTGATAGATAAGTGTTTCATTGATTTAAAATGCGTTCTATACAAAAAAATCCCATAGATCATAAAATTGATTAATATTACTTTTCTGCTTTCTACTTGAACTCTTGTGTCGTAATTAAGCCAAAAACTATTTGAAAATAAAATTTACTTGCTACTATTCGGTACACGACTAGAATCTAAAATCATCGAAATCCTCGATGCTCTATACCAAGCTACATTATTACACATTTTGTGCAGTAGTATTATAAATTGAGTTAATGTAGGAAAATATTTTTTTTTCCTGTCAAAGAATGATACCCTACTGGGTCGCCCCAAAGGGCGGTAACAGGTAGAGAGGGGTTGAATACTTTTAGTATGATCTGGACCCTGCACGGGAATAAATCCTCGCCGACAGCGACAACCGCTCGCCGACGACGGGTACCACCGAATATCCAGTTAGAGTACGACTCCCCACAGTGAGCGATCCCACTTCAGAGCCTGACCCACTAAACACCCCCTTCTCCGAACCCTAACTCAAGAGCTATTCCTAGATCGTGTAATGAGCTATAGCCCCGTGGGTTCGGGACTGCGCACCCGTGACGTGTCACCCGTAGTAAGACACTGTAAAGCTCAATAGCAAGTGTAAAGAATGACATGGGCTGGGAGCCCAAAAGGTTAACCTGGTCGGCGATGAACTGGTTAGGGGGGTCTGAAAGTACGTCTCTCAGTCTGCGGCATGAGTGCCGCGTGGAAGGGTTGACAGTATAGGAGACTGTCTCCCTTACAAGATTTTTAGGTTGGGACTCAGCACGTTGAAATTGACCTGTGGACCGGGCTTTCGGGTGCTACTGAATTGAAGGGAGCTCCAGGTCTCTGTGCAGGTCCATGTATCGCACGTACCAAGACGCGTTACCTGCCCTTCGACAGAAAAGATTTTGGACCACCTGTAGTTTGTGTAGGTGTCGGAAGTTCGCGTGGGCAAAGACGGGAGCCGCGTAAATCATGACTAATCGGATATACACTTTGAAGAGAGTATGCTTATTGCGGAGGGACATTTTACTGCGTCGGCCCAGTATGCTGGAGAGTCGGCCGAGATATTGTCTGAATATTTTGGATACCCTGGTGATGTGGGGTAGGAATGAAAGAAAATCATCATATTACTTTATTAAGGTTTTTGTGGGTAGTATCCAACTGTCTCAGAGCTGCAATATAATTTTTAGATTGCCAAAATAGCATTTGAAAAACACTTACATTCAATTTGTGCAAGGACCAGCTCGAAATAACCGCCTAGCGTGCCCGACGC
Source organism: Stenoptilia bipunctidactyla (assembly GCA_944452665.1). NCBI lineage: Eukaryota > Metazoa > Arthropoda > Insecta > Lepidoptera > Pterophoridae > Stenoptilia > Stenoptilia bipunctidactyla. The sequence goes on along the minus strand of OX101727.1, from coordinate 28,541,545 downwards.
ACGGAATCCATCCTAATTTTATAGCTGGGTAATTAACCTATACATAATTAAATCAATCGGGCTAATCGTTGCTTTATCCATATCGAGTTATGTAGACAGATGCCCCTGGCGATTGCGACATAAATGTATTAGTTTTTTATTATTAAAGACTAAGCCCATGTTTGCCTCAATCTCACCTGATGGTAAGGGAAGATGAGGTCGAAGATGGAAGCAGACTGGCCTGAAAAAGGACTGGCTCTTCATAAAATATTGCGTGAGCGTAACACTGCGGCTGGAGGGGTAATATTTGCCGGCTAGATTTTATAAGAAAGGTTGGTTGCCGTAATTTAGTTAATATTAATAAACACTAGACGTGACGCAGATACATTTTAAAAAGGAAAAATTACGTTGAGTTTCACGTTAATCCCGTTATATGTGTCACAATTAAACTTACATTCGATACATTCTTACTAGGATTTATTATCATCAATATGTTGCTATGTGCCCGGAAACCCGCACTAAAGAAGACCTCGTACTTTAGTTGCTGATGATACTATGGCTATTTTATTCCATTCTTGTTTAAATACTCTGGTCCCAGTTTGTTATGTTCGTGTTGTGCATCGATAGCTCAATGCATCTACGATGTGAGTAATTTGGTAGTGGCATGACATTGGCTCTCACAATAAGCTGGCTTGTGTTTGTTTTTTTTTCATGTCATGATCAATATGTACTGTACCTATTTGTATTAAATCGTATAATTCGGACTGAAAAAGAGTGCCAAGATTTTTTTTCCGCCGGCTTTTTTTGTCTCTTGGTCTACTGTAATATCTTATTCAAAACCTATCAACATCTTGTTAAAGCCGAAGTTAACAATTGTGACGTCATTAAGCGGCCATTCGATGGTCTTATGATAAATAAAAAAACATATTTCATTTCGTACTGGCCACTGATAAGGCAAAAAAGGTGGCAAGCTTCTAGGCGGGCAAAATATAATAATAATAATAATATATATAAAACTGTTCCGTTACTGACTGAGTGACTGAGTGACTGAGGTACTGAGTGACTGAGTGACTGACAGACAACGTACAGCCGTAACTACTGGGCGTAGAGAGCTGAAATTTGGAACATACATTCTTTAGGAGATGTAGGGGTGCACTAAGGAAGGAATTCCCGAAATTCCCACGGGAACGGGAAATATAGGACTTTTTAGTTTGTATGAAAAATCTTATTCCTTGAGTGCACCGATGTGAAACTTGGTGTGAAGGTTTTTCAATGTGTGTCTGGTTGTGTTATGAAAGGAATTGCCGAAATTCTCACGGGAACGAGAAATATATGATGTTTTAGTTTGTATGAAAAAATCCCATCCCTTAAGTGCACGGATGTGATACTTGATATAAAGGTTCCTCAATAAGTGTCTGTTTGTATTATGGAAGGAATTCCCGAAATTCCCCCGGGAAGGGGTTGGACTTTTTAGTTTGTATGAAAAATCTTATTCCTTGAGTGTACGGATGTGATACTTGGCATGAAGGTTCTTCAAAGAGTGACTGGTTGTGCTACGAAAAAAATTCCCAAAATTCCCACGGGCACGGGAAATATATGATTTTTAGTTTTTATGAAAAAAACTTATTCCTTGAGTGCATGGGTGTGATACTTGGTATAAAGGTTCATTCAGTGGGTGTCTGGTTGTATAGTTTCTGACATTTCCACGAGAATGGTAGTTAAGCGCATACGAAGTTGCGGGATAAAGCTAGTTCTATATAAGATTACTCATCGACACGATAAGAAGAAGAATATGTTGTTTCATATTTAAGTGTGGTGGTGGGAGCTTATTCATATTAAAGATTCATTGAAAACTGTAAAATAGTGGAAAAAAAACATCAAAGGATTTTGTTCCTTTACTTCCAACTAATTAACGCCAATTTGGAATAAATTCTTCAAAGTAAGAATTAGTCCTATTTCTACTATGTTATCGGAATGCAACAAACGAGCCAATGCCAAACATACCTCATCTATTTTCGTTGGTATTTTCGCACTTAATTACTGTTATGTTTAGACACAAAGAGGATAAATTGCTATCCCAACAATGTCTGACTTCATTAAAGGAGATAGTTCAATTCTGTATATCGGCCTCTTTTATCAGGGACCTACTTTTAGTAGTCCTTAAATAGTTTAGAAGGTGCGCGCTTCCAAAGAAAGTGGGTGTCGTGGAGAGATTATTTTCATAAGATTCTAATGATCTTAAAAGAAACCATTAAACTTTTAAATTAAAAACTTGAGAATTTGTTAAGCCAGTTGACTCGCATTAGCAAAGAAGAAAACTATAAAGCAATGACTGGGAACGCTAGATAATATTTCAAAACCTTTGACACAGTAGTTCCCTTTACTTTGTTCAATGCTTTGACTCTTTGATCTCATCTATAAAAGCAATGGTGCCTATATAATATATTTCACATATTAAACTAATAAGAAGATAAATAATAATTGAAAAATTTCAAATTTCGAAGCTCAAGTTAAAGCTCAGTCATATACAAAACAGCATATGTAATAAAATAGCACGCATCACCTCACATGCCACAATTTATGTTACGTTCCTTATTTCCTGGGTCATAAAGTTTAGAATTGATTACTGCGGCATTGTGTATTTATAGTTCTATTTACTGAGAACACGTCAGTGACTGAGGTTTAATACGTTTTTAGTCTCAACAATTGTGACTAGTTCTTTGTGTAAAAGATGTTTCATTTTAGAAGAAAGTCCTTTGAAACTTGTCACCGCAGCGGGTAATGGATATTGCAGAAAACAATGCATTGATACATAACAAGACATTGTAAAAGAATGGCGATTGTTCATATTTTCAATGATGTAAAGAAAAGTGTAGAAGATATTGTTACTTTAGTTATTTGTTGAAGTAATATGATACAAGAGTAACATATTGTTTTACTTTAACAAGACTTTATGATGATCATTAAATATGAATAGAATTATTACGTGGTTTAAATTAAAACTTTACGAAAATACCTATAATCAACGAATGCAGAGCATTAAAAAACCGACTTCATGTCAAAACTTTTGGCTGAGTTGACAATGTCATCAATTAAACATTCTCCGAAATCATACATATTTTTTAAAATGATTTCGATGAAATTTAAATGGGACCAATTATGAAGTATCCTCTATCATATGAAACAATAATTTTCAAAATCAATTCATAATTGTCCGAAATATAAAAAAAAAACATACAAACGAACGAGAACCTCCTCCTTTTTTGGAAGTCGGTTGAAAATTAACAACTTACGCCAATGCCATGTAATACCTAACTTAGGGTGTTACGTTCGGATTTGAAAATTGTTCGGATTGGTCTATCGACCAAAGTCGACGAGTTCATTCTATCATCGATTGACGCCGTCGATCGTCGATCGATCGATCCATTGGTGTGGTAACATCTTTACTAACCTCGTATAAGTACAGCAAGTAGTGTATACGTTATATTCTAACTACTGCCTCTAATTATTTATTGTATTGTTATTTATGTTTTCTTGTTTTTAGTTAAACTTGTTTGTTAATAATTTTGTTGATCGATATGTATGTGTATGTGAGCTTGATGTGAATAGATATCAGCTGTCTACTGTTTCGGTTTCCTTACACACTCCATGGTCACGAGGGACTTTCACTTAAGTTTTATATGTAAATGTTTGTGAGTTTTGACAGATAGAAGGGTGTTAAAGATGGTTGGTTAGCTGGCAGTCATATCATAAAAAATAAAAATCATACTTTACTAAAATGTTCATACATATCATTTCTGAATTAAATTTACGTTTGATTGATTTGGTTTCAAGAAATGTTATAAAAATTAAAATATCACCCCATACATCCCAAATACTTATGCCAAAAATTAAAAACATTCTTAACAAATTGCAAAAAAATACATAACAAAAATTATACAAAACCGCCTTAGTCTTAGAGTCTCCACATGATATACAATAAAAACAGAATTCGTCCTTAAATAAAACATCCTAAGGGAAGTAATCTGAGCATTTAATTTAATCCCACATTATTTGCAAATAAATTGCTTTGAACTAAATCACGAATCCAATTCACTGGATTCATTTTCTAATTCGAATCAGTATAGAATCTTACATATAGCTTGTAAGAGCGGAGATGTACCAAGTTACTTGAGTTTAATTCAGTATCATTCTGGAATATATTTTTCGTTACAATTGGAAGTGTTTTTTTTTTAAACCCGAATTTGAGTTCAATATCACCTGGTGGTAAGTGAATATCAGGTCCAAAGTAACAGATAACGGGTTTTTGAAGGAATTTTTTCTTCATAGAAGAGCTAAACACCGCTGGAGCAGTGAATGATGTCCGGCTGCAAATGTTTACGAAGACTGGTAGTTAGCCAGGCGGGGTCCTACGACCAAGTGGGGTCCACTCGGATTAGTCGCCTTTTACTGAGAATACTCTACAGATTCGATGAAATTTTGCTTATAATTAATTGAATCAGGCGTTACTTTGCGGAAATCCATGACAACTACTATAAAAAAGTTACCTTGCTAATTCCGCGACTTGTACTTGCACTAGTGATGCAGGATTTTCGTGCGTTGGTTCACCGCCCTCCCTCCCTCAAGCAAGAAGCAAGAAATGCAATGAACACACACTTGGAATACAGTAACCCACACCACTCCACAAGGTGATAGTGGTGAACCAACGCACGAAAATCCTGCATCACTAGTGCGAGTACAAGTCGCGGAATTAGCAAGGTAACTTTTTTATACTAGAAATTTTGCTTTTTTTTAAATATTGTGATTATATTTAAAAAACGCAAAATTTAATTGGGTAAAAAGAACATTTTTTTTTCTTCTGCATTATTTGCAAATAAACGGGTAGGTATCATTTAAAACTACAGGGCCACGTAACGACTACACGCGCCAGCCTAAAAAATTATATATTATGTGTCTATTTTGAGTTTTATTTTTGACACTAATCAACATCATCATCATCACAACTCTTAGTAATGAGCCCACTGGAGTCTGTCCCCTGGGTGACGAAGAGGTATAGGCCATATAATCCACCAAGCTGGCCTAGTGCTGGGTGGTGGATGCCAGAATAATCAGGGCGCCGAAATGGCTTCTGACAAACCCTAACGACCACTGTATACAAGTATACAGCACCCGGGACCGACTGCTTAGCGTGCCTTCCAAAGCACGGAAGTCGTCGTGAGAAATGAATGGTCGGCGGTCACCCATCCAAGTACCGACCGCGCCGAACGTTGCTTAACATGTGATATCGTATGATACACACATTAACCATGGCGCCACGACGACTTTCCTTTCCTTTGACACTGATACATCTCAACCGGCCGGCTGGTGTAGTGGTGACATACATTGCCTTCTATGGCAGAGGTCCTGGGTTCGAATCCCGGCGGCGGCGGATATTTGTGTGATGAACACAGATATTAGCCGTCCAGTCATGGATGTTTATATGTTTATTTAAGTTTATTCTAATAAAAAGTATGTATTTATTCAATATGTATGTTTATATATTTCTTAAGTATATCAGTTATCTAGTATCCATAACACAAGTTATTTAAGAAACTTAATTTGGCCTAGATAATGTTTTGTGAGTGTCAGAAATATTTATTTATTAATATTATCATACATAATGTTATACCCGTATTATAATAAATATTATCTGCTCTCGCGGCGTCGTCGTCACCCGCATTTAATTTGACCTCATGTTTCGATTAGGATAAAATAATCCAGTCCTTGTTAAACTTGTGTTTAACGTGAAAGAGAAAAGAAAGAACAAATATCCATAAATTTTCACAAACTTTTATATTTGTTATATCATTGGGATTAAGTTTTCCTGCGGCTTTCCTGTGTGATTATTCAAAAAACATATTTTAGATCTTGACACTTCAATGGCACTTTTAAACACAGGCGGCGCGTGGCGCGGGACTTCGCGCGTTTTCGTGACAACGTCGGTTTTACTGTAAAGCAGAGGGTTGTGCCGTAGTAATGCCGGCGATGTAGTAAGAACGCAAAACGCCCCGCGCGCGAGGCGCCGCCTGTCCTTAAACGTGCTCTAACAGCGAATGTCTAGCCATCGAAACACGTTTGCTGTCTATCACATCTGTCTAGCACATAATTCCTATTTCAAAATGTATTTATTTGGTACGGTGTTTTTTTCAAGGGTAAAGTCCGCATTTGAGTTCAATCTCACCTGCATACAAAAGAGGTTGAAGATGCACGTGGATTTAGAAGGTAACTGACTCATCGTAAGACATTGCTGTATCACACGACCGCTGGTGAGATGATGTTTGGCGGCAGGTCCTATGTTACTTGTGGATGCTAAAAAAGAGAACCTTACAGGAGGCCTACTTCTTTCTGAATTTATTTTTCATTTTTACTACTTGTATAAAAAGAAGTCATCATCACAACTCTTTGTATTGAGTATACTAAAGGCCACGAGTCTCTACACTGGGTGACGAAGAGGTATAGGCCATTATCCACCAAGCTAGCCCATTGCTGGGTGGTAGGCATCGAAATGGCTTCTGACAAACCCTAACGACTACTATATGTATACAAGTATACAGCACCCAGGAGCGACTGCTTAACGTGCCCTCCGAAGCACGGAAGTCGTCGTGAGAAATGAATGGTCGGCGGTCGACCATCCAAGTACTGACTGCGCCGAACTTTGCTTAACCTGTGATATCGTATGATACATACAGTAACCACGGCACAGTGCTACGACGACTTCAAAAAAATCGATTTGGTCAAGAAACGTCGCGAAATTGTTCCAAAATTGCAATATCCAGCTTTCATATTAGTTTTTGTATCTTTTCTAGATCATCGAGTTTTAAAGTTTAAAGTCGATTTTCGAGATGAGATATCATTTTTTACTTCACGCTCTAGATCCTGGATGTAATATTCTTCTTACAGCGGTTTTGCTAGCCTATACCAGACAAAATAGTAGGTGTTGTGATTTTTTTTTACATACATATGATAATATTAACAAATCTATTTCATAAAGGCATTTTATGATGGAAGAAAAATTTAAAAATGACTTGTCAATAATTTATTTGTGACAATCTGTCGATTATTTATAAAGTTCCAATTATTCATCATGAAAAAATATTTCATAAACTTCTCGTCTTGTTTAAGTTTACAAAGTTTCAACTAATTCAGAATTCAAAATTAAATGCGATTGGCAATTGCGGGTACATCGGGTACAAAGTTTATTGGTATTGTTGCAGGCAGTCTTACCTTCATTAACGGAATTCTAGAGTCGTATCGTATCTCATCTCAGTGTGATGCAGACATATACAGACTTAGACGAAATTCGTTAATTTTAAGCTCGTTGAAGCGATTTTCAATCTTATAGAAGGAAAACGAAGTTTCAGTTCTAACTCTAGTAATTGAAAATAATAATGTCTGGATGGATTTGTCACTCTCATAGTGACGGCTCAACGGAGTCAACTTGAACTTGTACATAGGTAAGCTATAGCTTGAAACTTTGATATAGGATTATGATAACATTAGGTACTTATTAGGTACTTTGGGTCATTTTCGAAATTCCAGGACGTGATAGTTGAAGATCATACATGAAGAGAGAAAAAAAAATTCCTTACTGAGTAAACTTAACCGAGATTTAAAGAATTCATTACGCAACGCAAGGTGACATAAGCGTGATGTAATAGATACTTAGCGGGTGGTGGTTGCGTGTGGCGGTAACACTGCTGTTGTGCGTGTTGACTGAGGCAGTGCGTCTAGAAAAGTGTAGAAAGGTCTTTTTATTTTTTCATAGGGATTTCTGATGAAAAATTAAATACCTTCTTTTATAACATAATTATGATCAGAATCTTATTCAGAGTGCTCTCCTTCAGTATCTCAAATTTGTCACCAGTCACCCTGTGTTAATGATTGCGCGACTTACGTGATAAAAGCAACAGAGTTACAGGGAGACAAATATGGGCAGTTAAACAACCTGATAATGATAATGGGTTGAGTAAAATTTCTTTATCAGAAATAAAATATTTATCACCTTTACCATTGCACAAGAATATAATGAAAATCTCTTGATTATTTAACACATCGGTGAAAATGAGGTTCTCTGGTACTTACGGTTTGTTTTGTTATTAAATAAGAACGGGGTTGTCTTCCTTGACTCTTGTTGGTATGTGGACACTTGAATTAAAGCAGGACTATACTGGTCTCGAAAAACAGATGCAAGTAATTCATTCTACACTTTGGCGAAAGGAACTGTCAAAGCGCCTAGTTCGGACTTTTGGAATATGAACTCTATAAAGACGGAAGTTATTTGTGCCTTTAGTAGTTCAAAACATTGAACGATTTCTACAAAAACAAGGTAACTATTATTGTTTTAAAAACATTTTTCAATATTTAGTTCAAATAGAAACAAGTTTTACTGTTAAATGAACAATTACTTTAATTTTAAAAGATTCTCTTACTTAACAGTAATGACTTTGTCATAACATACTTAACCGATGAAGAAATAAAAAGATCAGCCAATCGAGAGTCGTCTGCGGTTATGTCGGCAACGTTTGATTTAAGACCAATAATGAATGGCTATTAGCTTTCAATTTGTATTGAGCTTGCCAATATAGTTGAAGCGATCATAAATTTATGGGCTATTTAATGATGCGTGAGCCCACAAATCGACTAAGTCATTGTGTCTATAAATAAAATGTTGTTAAAATGATCGATACTTGTCGTATTTCGCAGACGCAAAATTACAGATTATTCAAATTTGGATGTGACCTTTGTATAATTTTGAAGTCATCGTGAGAGAATTATAATACAGTGTGTGGGATGATTAAAGGGTGTTTATTTCTTGTTTATGATATTTCAAAAACAGATGTTTGACTAATCAATCCTAAAATTTTCTACCTACACAATAAACAAAATGATCTTGTTTAACATTAATTTCAATAATTAGACAATATTGTTGTTCTTCAATTAAACTTATTATTATTATTTGAAGTAAACTATTTAAACAACAAAATAATTTTATTGCCAGTAGAAATTCTCCTTGTCTATCAACTCAAATACAGTGTCTATCAACCAAATGTATCCTGGACAGATTTGTCGTATTTGAAACCGGTATACATTCCGGATGAAGATAACGGACTGGGCACCAATTTGTTCGGATTACAGTCGATCCGCTGAGCTCTGCGGTTGTAAACCAAAATAAGAAATGTTTCGTAGGTATATACTACAAATTGATTACTTCCATCCTGGAAAAAATGTAGTTTGAAAAGGTGGTGTTATTAAAAGTGTTTCCGCGAAACAGTTAGCCGTTCGCAATTTTTGGTGAAAGTTTTAATTTTTTACAAAATATCAGGTTTTTGTTGAGAATTTGTTTTTTTTTTCTATTTTATATTTTTGTACAGAAGCTGCAAGAACGTTAATATTATCTATATAGTGTTGCAACTCGGCCCTATCTTTGAAATAAATGCCTACAGCGAAGCGGTACATTCACATGCAATGTGGCTGCCCGCCTTCAGAATTTTCAATATGTTTGCCTACTTTGTGTTTGCTTCCATTTAGGTTTGTGGATGGTGGTGGGACTTCCCATTTAAATATCGGTCAGTATGGGTGGGTTTCAAATAAACTGTGTGACTGAGTGTACCATTTGGATTTCTTTTAATTAAAACATCAAGAAAGGCTAACTTATTATCTTGTTCTGATTCCATAGTGAATTGTATTTTAGTATTAAGGGAATTAAGATGGTGTAGAAAAGCAGTTACTTTATGTTGAGGTAAGATTGTATATGTATCGTCAGCGTATCTCTTGTAGATCTTTGGCACGACGGGTGCCATGTGGAGAGCACGCTCCTCAAAGTCTTCCATATAGATGTCAGCAACTACAGGTGACATTGGGGAGTCCATAGCAACACCAACAATAACCATAAATTTTTGTTACTAAAAAATAAAATAAAAATATTTCTTTAATTTCAAAAAGTGTATCTTTAAAAAAAATGTATCGTCAGCAAAATTTCTTACAAAGTAAAATTTTAAAATAATTCATCTTTTGCTCGTGATCTCAGACTTTTTTTTATGTGTTTGCGCTAACTTTCCCTTACTGTAATCTAATGCTTTAATACAATAAAATAAATAAAATAATACAACAGTTAAAAGTCTTACTTTAGATAAAATACAACATGTAAGTCAAATAAATCTTAATTTCCTTTCATTATAAAATTCAATACCACAGCAACATTTACAGACATTTACCAAAAACGTCTCATATCTCCAGGAAACTTAAATCAAACAGATACGCCAGCAAGGCACTCTGAATGCATAATACATAGTCATATCGTGCCACAGCGCAGAAGTTACAGTATTATACTGAATGTATGTTGTTGGTGATAACAAGAAGACATTCGATTTAACTATCGAATAAATATACCGTTGACAATCAAGTTTTATAGCTATTGCCTCGTACAGATGCAACATCTCAAACGTTCGGTATAACTTCTGTGTTGCAATATTGTTGCGAGTTAATTAACACTTAAGTATTGTAAGTAGTAGTAAACACCAAGACATTGGTGGATAATGGGCGATCATTATCGATCATATCGATCGACGACCAATTTGGCGATGGGGAAAACCTATCTGCCTCAGACGCCAGTGGTTGTGGGTCCGATTCCCGCCCGGAACAAGAAAAAAAATGTTCCGTGTCTGGGTGTTTATCTATTTATGTATTTATATCCTAGGTTCCTCCCTAGTTCGCTACATGGTATCTCATAATATAAGCTTTATTTGAGGCCATGTAGTTGGTATGATTGTCTAAGGATTTTATTAAAAAAAAAAAAACCCCAGACAATCACACCAACTACATGGCCTCAAAGTAAGCGAAGCTATAGAGGTCGTATTTTATTTATTATCTTCATGAACTGAGATGCACACTTCTGGACGGAGGCCTCCCCCAAGATTCGTCATGGCGTCCGGACCCGCGCCGCCCTCATCCAGCGTTTGATGTTCGTAAAGTGTATGAAAATACCTACTACGAATAAAAACAGTTTTGATTTTCATGTAACTAAGATATTATAGTGCACAAATAAGCTTCTCCATCAAGAACGTCACCGTGAGAATAGTCACGTGTAGCAGCTACGTTAATAATCATAAATCATTCGTCAATATTGTCTCAAACACTGAGTTTTTCAATAAAACAATATAAATCAAACTCAAAGTATTTACGATTCCCCTTAAAAAGTTGAAAATGTTTTACACCAGAAACAAGTCATCATAGTCGTTGTCAGCCTAGTTACGTCGTTTGCTGGACATAGGCTTACCCCTTGCTTACTATTAAATATCGAATGACAAGAACGATGGTTCTTTGGTCGTATACTGTTTAAAAAGATGATTTCCTTGATAAAAATAAAATTCACTTCAATTACACTTTATCAATGTGCCAAGAAATTTAAATTTTGGAAAGATCTCTTCATTGCAATGAGGAGTTTCCTGACAGCTCATAAAGATTAGTTCAAAAAACCTCTAAAGATGGCACTTTTAAAAAGCCGAAAGCGTTAAGTCTGTATACTATAATGTAGGTAAGTGGTATCTACCACTGGAATAAGTTGCTATATAACAGACAAGACTTTACCTTTTGTAAAGTGCCATCTATCGAAGCCTTTTGTACCGTTTTGTGTTTTTAATAAGCTGTCAGAAAACCTCTCATTACTTCCTTACTTCATGATTAATTTACCAACGTGCCTTCAAATTAAATGTTGAAAATAACTCTTCTTAGCATTTACTTCTAATACCAATTATAAAACTTGTCAAGAATAGATAAATGTTTATCTTTCTTTGCCAATTTAAGATGGTTGATTGAGCTGAAATTTCAATAAAAGCAATGTCTTCCGGAATGACTCTAAAAATCTAAATAATTTGTAGTGTCCCACCGTCACTGGCGACTAAGATAACTGTAAAAACACCGAATATGCGAGTTAAAATATAAACAACACTACAGAATTCTGTCTTTTATTTAAAAAAGAAATAGGTCGATTTACATTGAGATCGGATTATTGGAGTCCTTTTTCATCATTAAAATAACTTTCATTCAACGTGAAGATGCAAGGTAGTATTTTCACTCCATTACACTCCCTCAAAGCACGCCGTAGCTGCAATGTAAAATAATCAATTTTCTTTTATGCCAGTACACTTGTATGTCACTTGCCTGTTGAAGTGATAAATTATGTTTTGTATTATCTAAAGATTGCCATGCTCTTCTATTGTTATTTCAGTGTTTTGCGTATTTTTTGTTTGATAAATTGCCCACTCTTTATATTTCGTCTTGGACTTTTAGAATTTCTTTTTATATTTTTTCTAAGAAAAAGGATTTATATTTTCGTGCGTTTAAATATAATACCACTAATGGTGAAAACGATAAGGACTAAGGGACTTTTTCATATTCGTAAACTTTGAATTTATGATTTCATTACTTTCTTTACTTTCAAAATTATCTTACACATTGCCCAATTTTGATATCATCTTGAAGTGGCGCCTTCTCTGGAATTTGTATTTGAACTGTTTCTTGTTTTATCATGAATAAGGATTTACGTTTTTATGAGATAAAACATTAATATTGCTTCTAGAAAAATCGTTAAAGACTAAAAAATTAAACTTCTTCGAAATCACAAATTTTATTTTATTAATTTTTGCTTGGTGGTAGGATCCCTGGATCCTACCACCAAGCAACCAAGCATAGGATCCTCTGGGTCCGCCTGGCTAGCGACCACCCTTTATATAAAGTCTGCCGCCAAATGTTACCGCTCCGGCGGTAATGTGTTCCGGCAATATTGTATAAAGAGCCAGTTCCTTCCTAAACCCGTGTGCTTCCATCTTCGACCTCATCATCACTTACCATCAGGTGAGATTGAGGTCAAACGCGGGTTTAGTCACTTATAAAAAAAAAAAAAAAAAAAAAAATTGCATCAAAATCGAGTTATAAAAAATGAAAAAAATATTCAATCAATCAAACTAACCAATACAAAACCACTGTTTGAATCAATTACACAAATTCAATAGGTGTTTTATTTGTATTAAAAGCATTTCAATACCTTAGAACTGGTTGCCTACTGGCAAGGTAAACTTTCAGAGCTAATGTTAAATATTGTGTTGTGTACCGGTGACTTAGCCGATCTTTAACCTCAGTTTCACCTGATGGAAAGTAAAGATGAGGTCGAATGTGACAGCACATGGGTCAAGGCGAGGATGCAGCGGTTTTACACTTTTTTTGAACGATAATATACCAAGTAATGTGAACATGTTGTGTCTGAAAAAAATATTCACAAAAATTAACCATATAACCAACCGCTGTGTAAAGATAGAAACATGATTAATGAAAATCGGCTCGATAAAAAAGGTCACACAAACATAGCTAATTTACCATTTCAAGCGGATATTGCTACGAAATGCCAAAATGGATTCATGTATAATCAACGAATGCAGAGCATTAAAAAAAACGATTTCACGTCAAAACTTTGGCTGAGTTGAGAGTGTCAGCAAAATAAATTTTTGTAAAGATTATTTACATCAAAAATTTAAAATTTTCAATGAAGTACTCAACCGATTTCGATGAAATTTAAATGAGACCAACTATGAAGTATCTTCTAACATATGAAACAACAATTTTCAAAATCAATTCATTATTGTCCTGAATATCGTGTAAAAAAGACACAAAAAAAAAACAAAAAAAAAACATACAGACAAATTGAGAACCTCCTCCTTTTTGATATGCGGTTGAAAAATTACATAAAAACATAAAGCGGGTTTATTTTAACCGATGGGTAAAGCAAAATTTTTAAATAGTTATAATTTTTGAAAATTAACCAGTTAAACTTAATTTCACTTGCTCACGTTGACGAAATTATCTGGGCGGGAAGTATAGAAGTATGCACCGCACTACGAGAGGCCCTTAAGATGGAAAAGAGCATTTTTTTTATTTCACACATTACTGTCAAACACTTGATATTTAGAAAAGAATTTATATGAAAAGAAGTCACCAGCCAGGCTTACCTTGAAGAAATCCAACTACTCAAAAAAACCGCTCGGAAATCACCTTTTAGACATCTTTGTCCAGGTACGTCTTCCTGTTTGTCTGAACGCTATAAACTTAAAAGTCATTAATAACGTGATTAAATAACTAGTAGAAGAAATAGAATTTATACATATTTCATACTACTTATTTAACTACTTTTTGTGAAATCGCGCCGTATGCCGGAGGATTTAGATATCTCTTTTCTCAGCAACAACAAAAACATGCGCCAGGACTGCTAGCTTTTGGAAGTTAAGCGAGCATCACAAGCTGCGTGCTGTATTACCTGCACGCATCTGGCAACTTTTGACCTGCAAAGATTGATAAAATATTACCTGATATTACCTGTCCCAAAAGTTAAGCTAATACTTAACAAAAATATTTTTCCTTAATCCGATTGGTAGTTTCAGGATTAGTGCTCTAGAAACTATCAAAAACTCGTCAGCTTATAATTAAAGTTGCCTCGAAATAAAGGTGATGAAGATTTTAAAGATAAAATCACGTCAAAGACTAAGTGCTAAAGTCCTGCCGGGAAGTATCGCTTGTGCAGCATCAAACACTTTTTACTGTCGTTCATTCGGTTTGTTTACAGAAAATACTTTTATTTTTCGTAAGCTCTCCGCGATGCACTATTTACAAAAGAAGATTCCGACAAAAGTTCTAATGAAAACAAAGAATACAGAAAAACAGAGTAACGCGTTAATGTGATTGCGTCTTTAATTATTTTGGAACAAAAAGCTTAACTTTCGATAAGTTTTACTGTAGCCATTGAAAGAGAGACGAGCTTACAGACACGGAATAAAAGAAAGAGACAGTGAATGAGGGTCTCGCATTAAGAACACGTGAGCGACATCCTTAAAGTTTATTTTTACAACTTTTTTGAAGTACCGTCGTGGGCCGTTCCCTAACGAGATGTTGTAAAAAATAATACACAGGATTATGAGCAAAAGATACATTTTTGAGCTTTGCGTTACGTGTTGGAGATTATGGTATTTTGAAGGAAAATTAGTAATTTGTTTCGTAAGCCGGCTTTCGAGACTTCTTCATACTTCATTTGGTTTTAATCGATGTTGCGATGATTCTTAAACAAAGCTATTTAGACTTGAAATAAGTTTTAAAAAATTAAATGAGGAAATATGGGTTTTGCGATTTCTTCAATAAAATATGTTTTCAACGGAATTATATTATTAGTCACTACCAATAAAACCGTTGAATTATATTTTTTATTTATTCATAAGATATCCAACAGCTGAGTATAACAATAATGATTAAGAATATGGTAACAAAATATCTTAGCCACTAACAATATATAGTTTTATAAATCCTGTTTATTTTATTAAAGCGTATTTTTTTTCGATTTGTTTCGCTTATTATAATCATATTGTTAAGCTCTTTATAATTAAATCAAACAATAATTTTTCTCGTATATTAAGTAATGAAAGTAGGGTGGGATCCTAAATTACATTATTTGCAACAAAATAATTTGTTTAAAAATGAACTACACTATAGTTTCTTGCTAAAAATATCCGGAACTACATCAATATTAAGTCAAACATTCAATTTGTAAAATATGAATTTCCTATATATGAATGACTGCCCAATACCTTTATAAAATATTTTACTCAAAAGATTCTTGCTCTTTTCAGTTGAAATGGTGAAAGTAAAGAAAATGCTTACACTCAATATTGAACCTTTTTATAAAAGCCACTGACCTGTAATTTATATTGAGACCATACTCAGCACTTTTATTGGTTTTCTATATGGATATTTTATGAGGGTTTTTTTTAAATATTACCTGGCCAGTTATAATTTTTTTAAATTAATTACTTGTCAGACAGAACAGAGCGGAAGATTTCTAAAACAGACAACTTTTTTGCTTACAACATTTTGGCTTGAAATATTTTTAATTGACTTTCAGATGGTTTTTATAAGAAGTAGGTATTAATTATAAAAACAAAGTTAGGTTTACTTTAAAACATTATTTATTGTAAAGTAACTACTTTTGTTTGATCTTAATCTCATCCAATGTTAAGTAAAGATGAGTTCGAAGAATGACAGTGCCAGCAGGGCACCATCGCATGCATGCAACCATCGATAAATAGTCGAATCGACAAGATAAATATTATTTTGTTATTTAATCCTATTATGTAAGCTAATACGCGCAGCATAATAGATAGAATTACTCGATTTGATACCATGATTAAGACCACAGAACCAAATATGTCATAATCTTAATAAATTACATACACCAAATACCATATTCTAAGAAAATATCGATAAAAGGCCCGATTTATCGTTGTCGACGGCAGCATGCCACGCAGGCTTGGTTCTTCAAAATAAAATTAAAAATCAAAAGTGTTTCTTACTTAAAGAGCTACTCCACCAAACCGAGGCTATAAATATTGTTTGTATGGGAAAACAATTTTTTTTAAACTATTAATTTTAATCAGTTATAGAACAAATGTTTCTGTGATTGATGTGGAGATGCTGCCTGCAAGAGGTGATGCGCTTATTAAAATTAACCCTGTATAGCCGTTACAGGATTCTTTCAAAAGCTCCTTCCGTTCAATCGCTGCGTTTCTTTTCGTGTTGAATTTCATTTGAACACGACCTTACAACCAAAAAACTGCAGACCTTAGAGCATCGTCGTAAGGTTGCGTGTTTAACCGTGTACTACAGGATACATTTTGGTGAGTGCGCCAGTGCTCTGTTTGAACAAATTGAACCCTCACCCTTTTACCATCGGACTACTAGACGCAGACAGAACTTCCATCCGTATGTGGTAGATATTCCAAAAAGTCGAACTAAGCGCTTTGACAGTTCCTTTTTGATACGGGTTGCCAAGGTTTGGAATGAACTGCCTGCGTCTATTTTCCCTGACCAGTATAGTCCTAGTACTTTTAAGCGTCGAGTGAATAGGTTTCTCGTGGATGGACGTGTACCACCTTAGTCTTCATGTTCACTTAACATCAGGTGGCATGGAATACAAACGTCCCATTCATAATTTATAAAAAAAAAAAGTTCAGATGACATTTTGCCTAAACAATGATTAACACAATTAAAATTGTGATGATACATCTGTTTAAAGGTTTTGCTACGAGCTACCTGTCATCTCTGTAACGGATATTGCCCACCATAACGTATCGCTCTAAAACTAGTAAAAATATGATCATAACTTTTCTGAAATTACCACATAACTTAAAGACTAATGAATGTACAAAGGTACAGCTTATTTATTTATTTTTGTTTGTATATTTTTATTTTTTAAGCTACATAGTTGATGTCTCAAAATGACATACTATTGTGGCCTCAAGGGAGACTTACAAAATATTTTTTTTATTCACGAATTTAGAACTTTATTTCAATAAGAGGGCTCAAATTAATCTTATAAAATTATTTACATCTAACACTCTCTGTACAATTTTGCCGCCAAATAGCCTTACGGAATTTATAAAGATTAATTCAATAAAGCAACCTTAATATTCTATTACAACGGAAATTCCAGGAAAACAATAATTTTATTAACCAAATCACAAGTAAATATTTTCGGGAAAAGTTTTCAGAATTACGATTCTCTTGAATTTTTCCTTTTGGCATGAATACTGAATTAAATATACCAAGCATTAAGCATATTTTCTGGACGTCTGAAATTGTGAAGTTAAAGGAAACAAATTTTATTAAATTCTTTGTGTAAATTATAAATAATCAGAAGTCTGTAATTAGGAACTGTTTCAAGTAAACATTAAATGGATACAGTTCCGTGCAGTTATATAGACACATTCTTTAAATATTTAAATTACGTCTTTTAATTATGTCACAGACAGTCTCAGCATCTGTTTTTAATAGAAACACACAAAAATGAGTTTTATTTATAAATATCCACCAATTATCTATCTATTTTCAGAATGTCATTTAATTAATATTTAGTATTTTATGTCACGTTTGCTCATATCCGAACAATGCAACATTGTATAGTTTATGTTAATTTATTACGAGTTCGGATGTTCACTTTTGAATAATTGTAGTCGTAGTTCAGCTAGATGGTGGAGTTCGAAAAAAATGTTCAGGGTTTTATTAAGTATCACGTTATTGTCAACAATAAAAGTGTAATAGTATATTATGTAACAAGTGAGCTAAGTTGCTAATTACAGTCGAGGCTGTGCTTTGAGCCCGAGCCGCAGGCGAGGGCTTAATAATGAGCCTCGACTGTAATTAGCAACGCTCACGAGTTACATACGACGTTTTTCAACAGACTTGTGAGTAAAAGACAGACATACGTGGTCATAAAATTTATTTGAAGCAGCTATTAGCTGCTGCGCGTCAGTAGCCCTGTCCCATTACACGTACACACGCTATTGTTGCTTGGAGGCGCCGCGCCGTGCTGCTGCTGCACGTGTCCGCGCGCCGCCTGGACGCGCGCGCTCATGTATTTAATGTATAACCCGGATCAATAAAATATGCTCTGTTTACTCGGATGTAATTTGCACTTTAGGTACAATTCAACTTTGTAGGATTCATTATATTATGCACTAGGGTATAATATATTATGCACGCGTGACTTATAGCCAAGTTTATAGTTCTAAATTCAATAGAATAACGCTCACTTTACGAGCAAGTGTGTTGAAAAAGTTTTTATTCACAAATCGCACCCTTTTTCAATTCCCGTCATGACCGTAAAGTGCTCATTCACTTAACAACTAAATACAGTTATAAAAAGTGCTGTGATCACTGCAGTTTCATTAATAAAATTACGACCTCTTAAACACATCAATTAATAACCCTCACAGACACCCTTCCACAATGACTATAAAGACATCACGTAAAAATACAATCCCTTTACAAAAAAAAAAAAATATCATAACTAAATTTAATAGATGCGGTAAATAAAATCATCAAAAGTTAGCGTAAGTGAATTAAGACCTTAATTCTTTTAGTTAGGGTTTAGTTTATTGTTGCCACCATGACAATTGACCCGTATGCTCTGGAGTCAATTAAAGGCGGTGACGCTGTAGGGATCTTGCTGTGACGGTTCATTAAATGGCTACACAAAGGATAGAGATTAACATTAATTGTATAATTATAAAGATGATTTTAAAGATAAATCATCTAACCGTATTAATTCTTAAATATTATTTTGAAATGTATGAATTGAAAAATTTTCGCCATGAGTTCTTCAGAAGAGTAGTGGAGACAACATAAATATTAACAAAACTATATAAATAAAACATAAATGTAATGATATTAATAGAAAAAAAAAAACAAACTTTATTTAGTATTACAAAGCTCAAAACATTTTCTCAAAACGAGAGGTAACTTAGGTCGCTTCACCTATATCAGAAGTCCCAAGTTCTTGTATGGGAGGATGTTTATGTGAAAATTCAAGTTTGAATTTTTATCTACAATACCCACGGCGTAATTGATCGGCTGGATCAACTGTGTCTGAGGGAGGGACCTCAATACCTATAAATTTAAAATTGAAGTGGCTGAACATACTAATGGGGGTTAAATTTATAGGTATTGAGGTCCTCCTCCTCTCAGACGTTGATCCACCTCGTCACTTACACAATGTGTATTCTTACATTTTTGTTGGGTCGAAGGTTAGAAATATATTTAATATATCAACCTCACAATTTTTTCTATTTATGGCATAAGTATTACTGAAACTCTTTACCTAAACACTCTCCCACTTCTCGGTAAATCCTTAATTAGAACGCCCAAATTATATAACTTTAGTAAAACTCACGCGAGATTGAGTTTGTTATCTTGTTTATTTGTGCCGACCGAAAATTTTAATAATGTTTAGCTAAGACAAAAATTTAAAGTTTTCTTCGAATCCAATAACAGTTTTAAGTTCATGGAATTGTTAATTAGATATTCAAAATGAATTCCATTGTAAAGGTAAATACTGTTGTATTAAGTTTTTAAAATTTTGAGTATTCTTAGCGAATTTGACGTGTCAGAGCCCTGTGAATTCGAGATATGAAAAGACTTTGGAATTATAAGTAAAAATTTGTCAATAATGTAACTTTACTTACTCACATTAAAGATGAATTGTATTCAGTCATGTACATACCTAATAAGACCTACAAATAACTGGATTTATAACTTTATCGAACCACTTCATTGTAGATTAATAAATATTACTTTGAAGTATCTTTATAAATAGTTATAAATAATTATAAATAAAATAAATAAAATCCCCAGACAATCACACCAACTACATGGCCCCAAATAATTATAAATAAAATCCCCAGACAATCACACCAACTACATGGCCCCAAAGTAAGCATAGCTTGTGTTATGGGATACCATGTAGCAAACTAGGGGGAACCTAGAATATAAATACATAAATAGATAAACACCCAGCCACGGAACATTTTTTTTCTTGTTCCGTGCGGGAATCGAACCCGCAACCACTGGCTTCTGAGGCAGATAGGTTTACCCCAACGCAAAAGTGGTCGTGTACCTTATAAGACCTATAAATAACTGGATTTATAACTTTATCGAACCACTTTATTGTAGATTAATAAAGATTACTTGAATTAGCTTTAAAAATAGTAAAAGATTGATAACTATTTATACAGCTACTTCAAAGTCAGCATATTTAAGCCGTGTAGAGTAAGCTTAGAATTTTTATTTAATTTATTTTAGCATTATTGCATAACAAACAGTGTCTATTATATTACAATGTACAAAGTGAGTTTAATTAGAAGTCAAGAACAGTTCTACTATCGTTGGATAAGCGCGTCATTTAAGGCGATGCGATTAACCCAAGCGCCAATACTCAGTGGTAAAACCTCTTCATGGATCGCCTGGCTAGCGGAAATGCTTTATATTATGCCTAGCGCGAAATATACAGGGTGACTGGTGGTCACACAATAAATATTTATTATTTACTGAGCACAACTTAATCGATAGTTAAAGAATTGATTAGCAACGCATGGTTACGCTAGCATTGGCAGCGATACGCGTGACAGGTCACGTGCCGCGATTGACTCAGGCGTAAGTAAATCAAATAGTTACAAAACTTTAATTACTTATAGGGAATTCTAGTAAAAATTTTTAGTACCTACTTTTATTACATAATTATGACCAGAATCGAGCACAGAGTGCTCTCCTTCAGTTTCTAAAATTGGTCACCAGTCACCTTGTAAGCAATTGTACGGTTATATTTTACGCCAGAAAAAGAAATGTATGAAGAGCCCGATCTTTTATGAACCCTTGTTTTTCTTCGACCTCATCGTGGCGTGCCATGTGGTGATATTGTCAGAAAGACCAAATGTTTGCTAATTATTTTAAAAAATATCAAGTTGATTGCTATTTTATGGTCCCGTTACCCGTACTTCAGAGGGCACGTTAAGCAGTTGATCCCGGGTGCTGTATACTTGTGTACAGTAGGGTTAAGGGTTTTTCAGAAGCCATGTCGGCACCATGAAAATTCTGACATTCGGCAATCAGCACTGGGCTGGCTTGGTGGATTACGGATTAAGCTACCATAGCCCTGCAGTGGGCTTTTTACACAGATTGAAATGAAATGAAATGAAAAGCAGTGGGCTTTTTACACAGATTTGTAATGATAACCCTATAACTTGTAGATAGACTTGAAGAACTCATTAATGACTAAAATGCTTTTATAAAAAAGCGACAAAGAAGTATACAGATATGACAACAATTACTTATAATGTAAGTATTTTCCAAAAGGTTTCCCCTAGCATTCAACCAAAAACCACCAAAGATAAATGAAGCCCAGTTTACCAGATCTTCATACAATTCTATTTCCTTAAGAATTATTTTATTCCTTTCTGTATTAATGTTAATTCTTGTCCATTATGTACGCTTCCTTATCTCTCTTCACGGAAATTACGATTCGATATTATCTGATGCGGAACCCTCATACATTATCTGTTATTAGGGTTAGAATAGGCAATTATTTTGATTATAGTATTATGTGATTTTCGGCATTTGTCAATCTAAGGTTTGCGTAGGATGGGCTTGATTATAATTTGAGTTTATTCTGCTTTAAATATACTGCTTTTTCTTGTGATCTTTTGCTCAACTTCCGTATTGATTTAAGTTATTTTTTATGGCATCACATGAAAAGTTATCAATCAATATATATAAAACTGTTCCGTTACTGACTGAGGTACTGAGGTACTGAGGTACTGAGTGACTGAGTGACTGACAGACAACGTACAGCCGTAACTACTGGACGTAGAGAGCTGAAATTTGGAACATACATTTTTTAGGGGATGTAGGGGTGCACTAAGGAAGGAATTCCCGAAATTCCCACGGAAACAGGAAATATAGGACTTTTTAGTTTGTATGAAAAGTCTTATTCCTTGAGTGCACCGATGTGAAACTTGGTGTAAAGGTTTTTCAATGTGTGTATGGTTGTGTTACGAAAGGAATTCCCGAAATTCCCACGGGAACGGGAAATATATGATGTTTTATTTTGTATGAAAAAATCCCATCCCTTGAGTGCCCGGATGTGATACTTGATATAAAAGTTCCTCAATAAGTGTATGTTTGTATTATGGAAGGAATTCCCGAAATTGATACTTGGCATGAAGGTTCTTCAAAGAGTGACTGGTTGTGCTACGAAAAAAATTTCCAAAATTCCCACGGGCACGGGAAATATATGATTTTTAATTTGTATGAAAAAAACTTATTCCTTGAGTGCATGGGTGTGATACTTGGTATAAAGGTTCTTTCAGTGGGTGCCTGGTTGTATAGTTTCTGAAATTTCCACGAGAAGGGTAGTAAAGCGCATACGAAGTTGCGGGATAAAGCTAGTCTATAATATTATGAATGATGAATATAGCTGCCAGCGCACTGACATGCACAATGTTTTTTTTGCAAGTGTCCTGTCTCACTAATACGAGTTGATAAGCATTGTTACAAATCTAAGACCAAATGAAAGTTACCAAACGATACTACGTTTAATCAGGCCAAAGTAATAAGAGTCTAGTGCATGGTAGAACTCAATTTGAAAGGACAACAATATGGAGCTAAATGAAGCTAAACGTTCTAAAATCCCTCATAGCTTTTTAATTTGTTTCTTATAAGAAAAATAATCTCATTTCTATTTACTAAATGAGATCACTACACGTACACCTATATCAAGAAAGGGTAAGGGGACCCTATATTTAAAATAAGGCTTACTACCCTTGGATTAGTACATCGTAAAATGCGGCTAATGCGAGTGACTGACCCCCACTTGTATGTTTACCCCTTCAAGGTCAATGACCACATTTCATAAATATCAACAATCCTGCAGTGACGTGTCCGAGCGATGTCTTGTGGGCAGTTCTTATCTTAGACTTGAGAAATATTAAGGACTAAGGAAATAGAAGGACATCTTGAGATCAAGGGCTTATTTTAAATCTTTTGTTTTTAGAAAATGAGTGATTTTCAAACGTATAGCATCTGCGATCAAATAGTTAATCTTCACAACAGTATCCCTATTGCTGATTGATATGTCGTTTCAGTTAGTTCACGCCTATCAATATTGTAATCAAAAACATATTACGAAACACATGTTCCATGAATGCAAGTTCCTACCCTAAAATATGAGGACAGAAATAAACTCCGCCCTGTAGGAGGTAGTAATTCTGTCTCACTTGCAGTCGCTATCATTATATTTATTCTTCATACGGACTGTAATGTTTTATAAACCGACTTCCAAAAAGGAGGAGGTTCTCAATTCGTCTGTACATTTTTTTGTGTGTCTTTGTTACATGATATTTCGGACAATTATAAATTAATTTTGAAAATTGTGGTTTCATATGATGGAAGATACTTCATAGTTGGTCCCATTTGAATTTAATCGAAATCGGTTAAGTAATTCATTGAAAATTTCAAACTTTTGAAAAAATATGTATGATTTCGGAGAATGTTTACGTTGATGACATTCTCAACTCGGCCAAAGTTTTGACATGAAGTTGGTTTTCTTAACGCTCTGCATTCGTTTTTTATTTAGGTGCATAACTGTGGTATTCGAAATTCGAGTAACTGGCGAACGATTCGAGGAGTGTCGAACAAAATTGCTTTTTTCCATGCGTGTACTGACAAATCCCAGCTTTGAAGGAGTGGCTGGGGTCAAACCGTTTTTGGATGATATTTCTCTGGACTATTAGCTATTACTCGTATATACAAACTGACGGGCCTACTACGTGGTCACAAAAGTACATTCAAAGGTAAGGTTCTCGTACCAGTGAAAAAAAGTTTTTGCCAAGCTAGCCTGGCTGAGATTCGAATTGAGAACACAGCAGGTGAAAACTCAACTCAATAGGCGAAAACTCAGATAACGAACAAATAAGGACTTTAATGTAGTACTTACTTAAGTTGCAATGTCGCAAATCAAACTCATACCTGATGAACAACTAACACAAGCGGTATATTGCGTTTGAAATCGTAACGGGTACAGTTTCTTCGTAACGGGCGGGAACTAGATGAAACGAGACTTGAATTCACAACCGTATTGCATTTCGAGCATTCAAAGGACATTCGAGAAAATGGGACCATAGATACAACAAACTATCAGAATAGGTATATTTCTTATTCATCCACCAATTACGGATACCTACAAAATATACAGGGTGACTGGTGACAAATTTTAGATACTGAAGGAGAGAATTCTGTACTCGATTTTGTTTAAAATTATGAGATAAAAGTAGGAACTTAATTTTTCACTAGAATTCCCTATAAATAAATACTATGTTACTATTTTACTTTACATACAACTGAGTCGATCGCGGCACGTGACCTGGATCGCTGCCAACGCTAGCGTAACCATGCGTTACGTAATCAATTATTTAAGTATAAATTAAATAATTAAAAGTTATTTATTATTATATTTTTTCTCTTTATGTATGATCTCAATCTATCACGCACATCCTTGAGTTTCAAAAGTGACCCAACAGCCACCCTATTCTCTCTTGCTAATATAAGCAAGAGAGAATCACTTCTTTCACTACTAAGATCACAATAATACCCAGTTGTTAACAAACTGATAAAACTAAATAAGTAATAATTAAAGCTTGAGTATCTATATCACTGCTATCGTGTAATAGGTCTCTAAGTTTTTAATTGATCTCACTCGAATCTCATTTAAAGTAAAACAGTAACAGTTTTAATTAAAAGTACTGCAACTGTACGTGCATACGTGTAATATGTCGAAAACGATATCGATATTGGTCTATTTATTTACACATCCATCAAATACAACTCAGCAGTTAACACTTAAACATTTGTAAACTTTCTTCTATTACAAGAAAAGCTCACAAAAAATTCAACCTTAAAAGCTTGGACATAAAGTTGAAATTATTTTTATTCGAAATATTAGATGGTGTAGTGTATTTTTGGATGCTAGCCAGACTGAACATGAATCATTGGTTTGTGCTGTCAATGTAATATAATATGATCAGTATGCTAAGTGACTTGGTCGCTTTGGAGGGAAGTCAGAAATACTTTTATGTTTGCTGTAAATGAACTGCATTTGTGGAGATTTACGGATCATCTTTTTTGCTTCTTTCAGGATTTTAAACCGCAATGACATGAAGTGTAAGATCGTTTTTCGATTCAAAATAGTCCCATCTGTCTAAATATGTAAGCCCGATTTTGATGCAAACGATTTAGAAACTATTTATTTATTATCTGTTTATTTCTTTATTCTTCATTGTACACAGTGAGTTACAAATTATGTTGTTAATAATATTAAAGGTGCACAATAGGCGGCCTTATCATCTAACAACGATATTTTCCAGGCAACCTTGTTTTTGCTAGAACTGCTTTTTGTCCTATTTCACCGGATTCTATTTATTAAGCTATTGCATAGCTTCTATCGCGGGCCTTGAGGACCGAATCCAGAAATTCCGTAACGAAAAAAACCTAACATCCCCCACTCCGACTGGAACAGCGGTGATACTTTGATTTCATAACTTTACATGCGGGCTTTAATAAACAATCAGCGCCATCTACTAGGAACTTGTGGAACTTCATATTAGTTCAAACATTACTGCATTGATAAAATAAATAAATAATTATAATTGCATAAGTTGATAAAAAATGCTATGCAATAGCTTTACCGCGGCAGTCTCCGAGTGCCACACGTCTTTTTTTTTTTTTGGTGATACATGTTTGTGCTTCAGACAAGCATTTATGGTCACCACCTCCAAATCAGAACGCAGACGCAAGAATTTTTATGTATTTTTATGTATTCAATCAACGAAAAAAAATTATTTTAATTTTGATTATCCTTTTTTACGAATAAAAAAATTTCACAATTAATAAATAACAAAAATTAACATCCTAATAGTACAAGAGTCAATTCATATAACCTTTGGTAAAAAATAATTAAAAAAAGACAAGCAATATGAATAAGAACTTACTTTAAGTAGATTTAAAGTCAAATTTAAATAAACTCTGTTGTTTTTAAGATAAAAGTTCGAGATTAAACCCGATGCGCTTTGCTTACGGCTCCCTTTCAAACCAGAGCGCAAAATGAAACAAAAAGAATTTCTAGTGCTTAAATTATTCGAAACATAGGAATTCCCTGCATAGCTTTAAAACGGATTCCCTCTCCTATTTGTATGTTTAGGGAGGTATTTCCTACAACCGCTTTGGGGGTCTACACGGCAAATATTTGCCGAGCGAGCATAACGAAGTAAAAAATAACTTTGACTTCATGCGAACAATTCGTTTTGACAAGTACGAATAAACTCAATTCTAAGAAAAAAGATGAGCAGGAAAATTATAATTCAATTATTATAAAATTATTTCGTTGTTCTTTTTATTCTAAGACTACTTATGCGCGCAATTTCGATTCCCGGGGGAATTTTGTGGTAAAAATGAGCTATTCCAGATTGTACTTTATTACTATGCCAAATTTCATTAAGATCCGTTTTGCCGTGATTGAGGAACAAACATCCATGCATCCAAGCATTCATATTCTAATATTAGTAAGATGTATTTGCTGCTGCTTTTATTTTATCCATAAAAAATATTTTTCTTATATTGAATTTTTTTAGTTAGTAGGTATTCATTGCAAGGAAAGTGTATATTTTAGCTTTCTATTAATAAATTATTTTACATTACCGCTTAGTACCCATAATTTTCGAGATAAAATGTAAAATAAACACGAAAGAATCTATTGAAAAAGTCGAAATTTTATTTAAATTTATAAGTGTAACAATTAACGGCATGATTATAAGTGGATTTTAATATTCAATATCATACTTAAAGTTAAAATCACTATTCAGTAAATACTTTTTGTGTTTAATGGGCACACAGTCATTGGTATGATGGGTTTATTTAAAATAAATCTTTATTGATTAATATTAAAACTATTAGTTTTTATTTATAATATTTTTACAAACAAATATGTTTTGCGAAAAGTCAACACTCGCTGATCACGGTTGAAAAAACAGACGCGATTCATTTTGCGTGCTTACTGAAAAGCTATGCAAACTGAAATAAAAATCACGCATGGAATTTTTAAGCCTAAAGAATAACGCTCAGAACATTTACAAATTGAAATTGACAAATATATTTTAACCACACTTTTATATTTAGTAATTATATTTAAACTAAACGTTTCAGCGTCTTTACAAAACCTGTTATCATTACGAAACAACAATTTCAAAGTCCTTTATAATGAATTGTAAAAGCTTAAGCTTTTACACAGCTAACGCAAATTTGAAAGCGTTTATTATAGACTGAAATAAATATTTCACCTTTTGTTAGTAATTTTCTTGTGTTTTACATTTTTTTAACACTATTATTACTTTATGCTAGTTACCATTAGTAGAATGCTTAGTAATATAGATTTTATGCTTTATTAGTAATATAATAACTTAATATTCTTCCATGCTGGACTGGGAGCAAAAGAAAAACATAAAATGTGACAGCTGCTTCTCTTCCCAGGCATACTGTAAAAATCAGTTAAGGGACAGAGGTTTTATTGGCGGTTTTGAGGGCGATAGGCTGACCCCCTGTCCCTGCAATAGTCACTCTCCATCATTATAATACCTCCAAATTTGTCAAACGTGACATCAGATTTTATTTATTTATTATAAAATATTTATTTATTTAGAGCGACAGCGGCGCGGGCCGTCACTGCCGCTGCCATCAAGTTTGCAGCCTTATCACTGGTACCTAGGATTTTTTAAATAAAATCCTTCATACCTCAATTCCAAAGAATTGATCTGATAATTTTTTTACCAAGTAATATTTGGCATATAAATGTTCAGAACTTACTTAAACTGTTTTACGATTAAGTTCTAAAGACAAATCAAACTAATTAAATTCATATAAACTTTTCACATACTTAACGTAATATATCAGCTTTTTAATTTACAAAATTCCATATCAAATAGTACTTCGTAGGGTTACTGTGAAAAACTGCCGAAACGTGTCTGTATAAATTTTAAATAAGCCGACAGTTATTGTCGCGGAATGCAATAACTGGCTAATATTTATTATAGAGTATCTTAACATCTTCACTGCGGCAAATTAACTCGAAATACCTATTTTCGTTGGAAATTTTCAACTGTAATTGAAAACAAAATGGGGTAAATTTAAGAGCTCATTTTCTGTTCTTCGTGTTCTGGAAGTTTTAAATTAACTACAACTAGTAAATCGATGTTTATTTGATTATAAAAATGAACGCTGCGTTCATTTGGGCTTTTTTGTTCGACGTAGGGAGCTTCGGTAGCTATATTGTAATTTGCCGCAAAAGCAAACTACTAATATTATGTTCAATGGATTAAAATACGAAATAGCTTTCATTACAAGTAAATTAACACGAAGAAAGGGAGCAAAGGAAAAACGTAGAATGGGCCAGCTGCTTTTCTTCTCGGGCATACTGTAAAAGTCATTTGAGGGACAGAGGTTTTATTCGAGGCTTTTTGCGGGCGATAGGCTGACCCCCTGTCACTGCAAGAATCTCTCCATCAATGCCTCCAAATTTGTCTTACGTGACAACAAATAATTAAATAGCCTCCAGGTCCAGCCTAACGCATAAGGGATACAGGCGTGAAGTTATGTATGTATGTAAATTAACATGACATTATATTGTCTTAAGTTTTCACGATTCATAATTTAAATAAAACTACTTTTTAACCGGATTAATCGCGTATAATTTATATTTTAGATTGATAGTGGAAAAAGTTATACATCATCACCATCTATTTCTCAGTCTTTGAGTGTGTTTGTGTTCACCCTGAACGCTACGCTCGAAGACTGAGAAATAGATGGAGATGATGTATAACTTTTTCCACTATCAATCTGACGCCTGACACCTCAGTCGCTCGTGACCACGGGGTCTGCAAAGACACCGAAACGTCGAGTTAAAATGTAAAATATAAATTATACGCGATTAATCCGCTTAAAAAGTAATTTTATTTATAACATGACATTATATAGGAATTAAATAAAATAAATGATTTCCAAAGAACTGTTTTAGGAACAATTCCATGTACATATGGACGTATGTACATAATAGGAAAATGACCCATTACATAAAATAAGCTCATAAACAAAAGCTATTGAATATTCAATATACTCGTATTTTATAATAATATAATAATAATATTCATTTATTTCAGAAAACAAAGGTTCCATAGATTAAAGAATTTCACACACATTTAGGTATAAAACTAAAATTAAAATATCATAAGTTAAATAATAATAAAACAAATAATAATAATAATGAATGTCAAAAGAAATATTACTTATATAACAATTTAAACTCTAAAAATAAAATAAGAAATAATGCAATTATTAAATTAAAAAACAAATCATATTAAACTAGAACAAATCAAAATAAATCAAATCAAATTACATTAAATCAAGTCAAATTAAATTAAATTAGATCAAATTAAATTAAATGAAGTTAAATCAAATCAAATTAAACTAAGTCAAATTACACTAAAACAAATAAAATTAAATTACATAAAATTAAAACCAAGCAAATTTAAAATTAAAATAGGCCTCACCCAACCAGTATAGCCGTCCAATGGCGGCTGATAGGACACTCGCACTTCCCAGCCACTGCTCTCAGGATACTATTGTTGCTGCCGCATACTCTATTCATAATAGAAAATACTTTTTTGCGCATGATGGCATAAAAGTCATTCGTTCGCGCCTCAGCAAACATGCCAGACGCACTGCAGCGCCACGGCAGTCCCAAAAGCATCCTGAAAGCATTATTGTACTGGACCCTTAGAGCATTGTAGGCCTTCTGTGTATATTTCACCCATAGGCTGCCAGAGTAAAAAGATTGGCAAAAAGCTTTAAATAGGGTTATCTTTACTTGCGCTGAAGATCTAGCAAACCTACGATTTTTTATTTTATCTTACTCTCATAATAAATCAATTTAAAAAAGTTACGTTTAAAATAAACTTTAACAACCGCTATAATAATGTTAGAGTAATGATTTGAAATGTCTAAATTTTCAAAGGATTTAGAAAATTAATCATGTTACATTTCTAATTAATTTATCCCGTATGCTAATTGCGGCTACAAATTGTCACTGATTCAGCTCAGTGATTCACATGTTGGAAACAAGCCAGTTAAAACAAAACAGGAAATAAACTTAATTTGAATAAGTGTAAAGCTTAAATTCCGTTGTCTCAATTTTCCAGAATGTCTAAAGAGTAAGTTGGTTGAACGACCAATTTTAAACTTCAGATTTCTTGCCAATGTCCTTCTGAATTTATGTTTATGTTAAGTAAAACTATGCAAGGAAATGTAACCTTTTGTTTAGTTCTTATTATAGTGAGGGCTATACAATTAAATCAAAATAGTTTCGATTGACCTTAAAAAAACCTCTGATATAATTCAATTCAATTCAAACACTTTATTGCCATGAATGGGATAGTTATAAAAATACAGTTTTAACATTAAATGTACAATTTGGGTGGCCTTATCACTTCAAAGTGATCTCTTCCAGGCAACCTTATCTTAAAATAAATTAAAAAGAAACGTAAACATGGCATTATTATTTTATAAATGGTACTCTTAAATTATATAATACTATATTATGTAACAAGTTACATACGACGTTTTTCAACACACTTGTGAGTAAAAGACAGACATACGTGGTCATAAAATTTATTTGAAGCAGTTGTTGAAGGTACAGTTAACAAACTTATATTCTACATTATTATATAACAAATTATTGTAAATTGTGAATAATTTGTTTGATATACAAATTTGTTTTACTAATATAAGGCGCAAACATTTGAAAATGAATATGGATTTGAAGTGGTATAAAATCTCTTTGTTGTTTCTGAAAATATTGAATGTATCACCCGGATCAATAAAATATGCTTTGTTTACTCGCATGTAATTTGCACTAAGGTACAATTCAACTTTGTAGGATTCATTATATTATGCACTAGGGTATAATATATTATGCACACGTGACTTATAGCCCAGTTTATAGTTCTAAATTCAATAGAATAAAGCTCACTTTACGAGCAAGTGTGTTGAAAATAGGTGTGATAATATAATATGAAATACCTACATATATAATATATATGTATGTATTTCATATTATATTATCACATTTTTAATTTTTTTTTTTTATATTATAAAATAAAAAAAAAATTAAAAATAAATATATAAGCCAAAGAACAAAGTATACTTTGTATCAACATAGATTCTGTATTATATGAGATGAGTTTGAGAGATAGAAGTTTTGTAAATGATATTTAAAAGAAGCTATTGTTTAGCGTGGTGGTGAGAAGATGGCAATGAGTTCCAAAGAGATATTGCATTCACCGTGAACGACTGCTGATAAAAGTGAGAACTGTGACGGGGAGTTGCCAGCAAGTAGTTGCTGGCAGACCGCAAGTTACATTCATGGTGTTGATGGCAAAAGCTAAAGCGTCCTTTAAGATAGACATTCTCATTTCAAGCACGAAAGCATGCTTCAATTGAGCACTTGCTACGTAGGAGCATGTGTGTCGGAATGCAGCTCAAAATTAGCATGCTCATTTCGAGCACGCTTTGTAAATCAAGAGGGGTGCGATTTTTGAGCATGCCAGTACCAAGTGCCCAATTTAAGCATGCTTTCCTGCTTGAAATAAGCATATGTAACAGTAGCTATACTGCAACTAAAGTCTGCAAAAAATGTAAAACTGATTGAAAACCATCTAAAACGAGGTCTTATTAGAAACGCATCGTTAAGTTATTTTAATGATGCCTACATACTCATCCAACTTTAATCTTAGATTAAAGTAAAAAGATCAGTAAGTTTTAAAGCTAAAATGCTTATAATTTATTGAAAATGTTATTACGCGAAGTCTATGACATCATACTAAAAATCATAAATCAAAATTTAATCTCAACAACACTTCCTAAGAGCCTCTTGACCTAAATCTTTAAATGCTTCATTGAATAGAGCTGACATAAAACTGAAGTGTATGTCCGTCTGTGCTTCGATAGCTCGCAAACCGGATGAAGCGCTCAACGTGACACTCGCTCGTTCAGCGGAACACACTGCGGTCGTTCAAGTAGAATTAAAAATATATTGTGTTTCCATCAAAACATATTTCGCTCAGGCTGGTTTCTTGTCATCTACATTGATTTTTTTGTTTTGCTAAATTGAAGTTAAAAACAGTTGAAAATGAATGCAGATTTAACATGGGATTTAACGACTTACATGTGTTTCGGAAAATTGCGCAATTTTCGTTAATTGGATGATATTATCGAAGTACCCATGATAAATTTCATAGTGATTTGAAAAAAAGTGAAAAGTAATTAAAAAAGTCGAGTCATTATTTATAACTCAATGTCTTTGTATTGATATACTAGCTGCTGCCCGCGACGTCGTCTGCGTGAACGCTATGCAGCACCAAACGCACCTACGATTATAACACTGCTAGCGTGATAATATGTAGCCTATATGTTGACCCGACTTCTTAACTATCTTCATGCCAAATTTGAAGTAAATCCATGCAGTACTTTTTGAGTTTATCCCGGAAAGACAAACAGACAAACAGACAAAAATTCTAAAAACTATATTTTTTGTTTCTGTTTCGATTGTAGATCATACCCCAAGTATTCTTTTAAAAAAATATTCAATGTACAGTTTTGACTTTCCTACCATTTTATTATATGTATAGATGATATATCGATACATACAAATGTGGAAGAAGCGAAAGAGGTTTGTCTGGATCGCAGCAATTGGTGTTCTCTTGACTCTGCCTGCCCGAAAGGGAGACAGGCGTGAGGTTATGTATGTATGTATGTAAGATGTCCTTAGTCGCGAAGATTAGACGATTTACTGGTTCAAATAATACCATGGTTAATTTAAAAACTTCGGGCTCAATCTCGTCTAAATAAAATTGGTAACGTTTTTACGCGATAATGTGTGGAGTAAGGAATCCTGATTCATAAGAATACTTTCATATTTGAAGCTTAAGAATATATATTACGCTACATATTTATAAAAGCATACTTTGTTAGTACAATAATCCTTTCTTTACTTTAATAGTCGTTAGATATGTTATTCCGCGTAAAATTTTCAATCGACTTCAAGAAAAGGAGGTATTCAATTCGTCAGTATGTTTTTTTTTATGATTGTTACCTCATAACTTTTTACATGGTAAACCGATTTTAATGATCCTTGTTTCATATGATAGGGAATACTCCATTTGGTCTCAAGTTGGTCAAAAAAGTTGTGACGTGAAATTGGTATTTTTTTAATGCTCTGCATTAGTTGTTTATTTAATTAAAAAAGCCTACCTATATGATTTCTTACTACGGATGGTTTCAATGCATTTCTGATACTGAACTGACAGCGCCGTGGTCTGTCACATTGTCAGAACGCTGGTTTAGTCGCGATAATTTATACATATGCTGACATTTGTAGGTTATTGCAAAGAAAGTACATTTCCATAGTTTAATCATACTCTATACAAGAGTTAGTTTTGGATTTACGCTGTGTGAAACAACATCTAGCACTATTTAGTTATTTATGAGCATAGTTACTAAACACCGTACCTCATCTCTAAGAAAATCAGTTCACTGAACTCTAATTCATTTGACATAACAGCAAACACACTTTACAATGAGACGCATAAGAAGTTAAAATACGCCAAGGCAAGACTCCCTTGATTGTATGTCGATTCGCACCATTGTAATCATGGGAGCGAGTCGATTGAACCGGATGAGAGTCGAACCAACGACCCGTGACGGTCGGACGTTGCACAAACACGCTGTACTGGAGGGGAAACCGACCTTACTGTTGGTAATAGGAAGTATTCTTACTGTTGACACTTTAAGTTTCTGTTTGGTGTGTGAGCTATTTTGTGGTTTTGTAAGAATGCAACAAGTTTATGAACATCAGAGTTTGTCTTGTTGGGGTTAAGCCATACGATTAAGTTGGGAGTAAGCCAACTATGAATTTATAATATACTTTAACTTATAACTTTAAATATATAACATATCAGTGGTTATATTTAATATATTTAAAGGTAAAGCAAAAGCGAAGGAACACGTGAACATCCACCTTTCCAAAAATCCGTTTTATCCAAATAGTGAATTATAGTTGAATTTATCCTAGGCCTACACGATTTATAATCTAACCTAAATCTCTCGTGATGACGAGGTCTGTGATACGAAAACATCGGGTCAAAGTGTAAGTTGTAATTACACATACACAAGTACAAAACTTCACGCCGATTCCCATATGGGGTAGGCAGAACATCAGAGGCTATAAAACCATCTCATTTCACATTTGACACATTAAGAGGTATTATAATGATGGAGATTGATCTCTTAATTGATCTAATAATGATGGAGAGAGATCACTATTGCAGTGACAGGGAGTCTATCGCCCACAAAAACGTTAATAGAACCTCTGTCCCTTCTGAATTTAACAGTATGCCCGAGAAGAGAAGCATCTGGTACATTCTATGTCCAGTTATCAAAGTTGATCTCATAGGTAAACAAAGCTCATATAGAAGTTTAATTGGGTATATTGCTTTCTACTTTTTGAAGCGTGCGATTCCGCCACAATGCTGGTTGTCGCCGCCAAAACACTTCATATTTTCCAAAATATAGAAGGACAGGTTAGGAATTATTGAATATCAGGCATATTAATTCTAGGATAATCATATGGGACCTGAAATCAATAAAGTATTTTGTTCACGGGCGATGGTGATAACATCAGTTCATCCGAAAAGCCGAACTTAGCGCTTTGACAGTTCCTTTTCGCCTTGGTTTAGTATGAACTGCCTGCGTCTATTTTCCCTAACCAGTATAGTCCTATTACTTTAAGCGTCGATTGAATAGGCTTCTCGTGGATGGACGTGTACCACCTTAGTCTTCATGTTCACTTAACATCAGGTGTCATGGAAGACGAACGTCCCATCCATACTTTATATAAAAAAAGTTCGCTCACACACTCGTGTCCATGCAATGCTCGTGACCCCATATACGAAAACACAGAAAATTAACAATTCTCTTTTGTTTCAGATTCGGTGCCAAAAACAAATGTAGTAAACAAAAAGTGACAACAGTGACATGTGTAGTGAAATATAATATAGAGTATGTTGTGAAAATGAAGCTGTGGAAAAGTCTCAAGATATCCATTGGAAGCAAGACTGATCCTAAGACTTATGGTCAGGACATACCCCAGTGGAGTGGTCAGGGGTTTGAACTTGATGGTATGTATAAAAGTTGAAATTAAATTTCAGTCAAAAAAAATGGTGACTATATTTAAGTACAATATATTTTTATCATCTTTCTAAAACAAACAATAAACTGCTCAGATTTTTCACACATAAAATCTTTCTTTAAAGTCGACTTTAATACAATTTTGAGAATTGAAAAATCTTAACGCAAACTCGTTCATGTATTTGCAAATCAAATTTACTCTTAAAATAACAAAACTTAACTAATTTCAAAAATATGTGTTTTTTTATTTATTTTAAGAGTTATATTCCAATTCGTCCATAATTACTGATACAATTATACCATACTTTATTACTATTTAATAAATCCTAAAAACGAAAATACTTCATGCAGTTCCTAAAGTGTTGAGGTTTAATAGCACAACCACATCAAAGTAACGTTAATTTAGAACTCAATCTCTAAATATTCATAAGATTCTCATATCTACTTCTAACGACTAACAAGCTAGAATAACAAAAGCTTCCCATACGGAGGAAAATTTAAAAAAAGAAACAAAACATTTTTTCCCAGCGTCAAACATGAAATAGCGTTTATCAGTCGCAATGATGTAAACCTCATTTACACAAACGCCTTAGCTAAGCCATTTCCATAAAGTACGGGGACGCAAGTTGGACGTATCTCAAGACTTCGGAACAAATCTTGGGAAAATTCGCACTGTGACTAGTTACAGCGCGGCAAATATACTACTACTTTACTAAGCATTTATTTATTAGCAACTGGGCTTGCATTTAACCTCAATGTTATCAAATAGTAGTAGATATATGTAGCTGAAGTATTTGCAGAAATTGAAATGGCTTTTGAACAGCTTTCTGAGGTTATCCTACTGGCCATCAAATCATGTTGCAACAAATGCCATACCAATTTCATTAATCGTATTTGCGCTGGTGTAAGGCATAGGAATAACATGTTAATAAAAAGTAAAACATTGAGATGTTACTTGAAAACGTATGAAACGTACAGGGTCCGCCTATGATAGTCAATTTTTAATAGCAGATAAGGAATTATGTGTGGGTCTGAATTTCGAAAAAAATGTTAGATGGAAACGTTTTTATTTCTGGCTGTATAGTCATAAAGTACAGATCAAACTTAAATTTTGATCACTTAGAAGAATTTTGAAATTTTAATTTATAATAATATTTAAAAATTTATTCATTAATTTTTTTTTTTTTTAATAAAAAAAATTCTATCGTTATTATGTCCCAATCATTAGTCTTAATCTGCTATTATTAAATATAAATATTTTTGACTACTTTAAGGCGACCCTATATAATAAAGCATTAATATTTCTATTTGTTTACTTTTGACCACACTTGAACATTTAAATGAAAGCCTCATTTATAAAATTTTGTTCCTGTGTCCATTTTTAATAAAGGAAAATTCAAATAAGCTCTGTGGTTTGATTTTGTAAAACACGATTTGTGATGCCATTACTTACTAAAAGCTTTCCCGTAAAATTTTTCGTTTCATTAGATCATGACTAATAAACGCTTACAAAAAAGACGCACGATATTCGAACACATTGTCGAATGATCTTATAGAAAAACACGCTTTCCGTAAACAACTTTTATCTTATTCAATTTTGTATTCATCTTGAGAGGATTCTTGGACTCATTCAAATCTTTTATTATACCGATAATCATGTATTTTTAAGCAGTTTTCTGTACCTAAAACAATTGTTTCTTGGTCAAAACTAAAGAAAAGAGATAATTAATTTTAGAGAATTCTTTAGACTGGCCTCTTTTAGGCTAGTTATAACATTCCTTCTTAATTTAAAACAGCTGTGCACCATCGTAGTTTAATTTAAGACAGAATCTGATACTAATACGCACTATATAAAATATGCAATAGGTATTTACAGAAATTATGAGTAACCTATAGGTTAATTTTGTCTATTGAACTGATTTATTGCGGCGTATTTAAGTAGTTGACCCGAGCAATATTGAATGATTTTCTTCAAGTTTGTAAGCGAATAATGATCATAAAGCCAAGCCAGGAATAAATGATAAAAGTCTTAAGAATTTGCAAAAATAAACCTACAGGAATAAATAGGGCGGTAAGCAGTTCACCCAATCTGCTAGTATGTTTATAAAAGATACATATTTTTGTTTATAAAATTGCAAGCCCAGTGGTATCAATTTAACCAAAAACTAAAAATCATATTCCTTAAATTTTAATAAAGTGAACTAAATTCACTAAACGTATTGTACCCATTCTTATCAAATGCAATGCATCTACTCGTAGCATCGAGAGGTACACATCGGTTTTACATTTTAGATACAAAATGAAACGAAATCGTCAATTTCATGGATACATTTTATCGGAACTGATCCGAGTGAGCCAAACTTCGTGGTTTATAGTCGGCTGGTAAAATTAATATAATAATACAAAATCAAAAAAAAAGTAGCAAAAACGAGGTTGTCGAGTTTTTTAATTTAAACACGAGATTTAAAAAAGTTGCTTCTTCGAAATTCTATATTTTGCTGCTAAAATTTTGAACGCCGGGATCTATTGCATCATACTTGTAAACTGAACATTTCAGTGACAACAAGTTACGTGGTCTAGTGACCGCGGTGTTTGCCCTTGAGTCAAAATGAGTGTATTAAAAGTCACTTAGGGCAAAGTCTGACTTTGTGTATTTTTTTGTAAGTAGCAGTTCTCTCATAGTTTTCCACAACCATTTGCATATTTCGTAATAACTCTGACACTTCATTACACACTTCAAACCTTTTAACTGTCATTTAAAATCAAATGCACTTCCACCTTCGCCCGCAGTTCACCATAACTTTTATCTCCAAAACAACAAGGCTGAAATTTCTGGATCGCAGTACTTTAGCTATTATGTTCTGTTCATTTGTTAGTAGTGTTACTTCCTTCATTGATAGTTAGTGCCGTTTGAGATTAATTAAAGACGTGAATGGATGAAGGTGTTATGTCGCATTTTTAGATTTTTGCATTTTTTTGCATGGATAAGGGTGTTATATACGTACAAACATCTAGAACATTTAAATCAATCAAATTAAGGTATATTTTCCAAAGTAAATTTTTGATGAAGGGGTTAAGTACACTTTATTTTCAAAAGCAATTTGAATGAAGGTGTTATGGGCACATAACTCTTGTCGCGAAGCGCCGATTCCCTGAAGGGGGTCCGTCGCTCGCAGTTCAATAGGGTGCTGAAGTGGAAGAAAACTATTAACTAACACTTAAAAAACTTTAATTTTAATTTACAAAACGAGAAAGGCACTTAAAGTCACTATAGCACTGTAGGGAAAATGTTAAATTTTAGACGTTAGGAGCTAGCGGCCCTCGGCCGCAGTTGACGCCGTAGGAGACCGCGGCTCACAGCCGCGGTAGTGGTGGAGGCAGCCACCAACAACCGCTAAGTTAGCGGCAGGGAGGCCGCTCACAGCGGTAGGAACCACCGCGAGGGTTGTAGCGCACGGCCGCAGCCGTGAAGAGCGCCGAGCAGAGCAGGACGCCTCAGGTAGAGCCAGGACGTCGTCGCCGGGGAGGGCCGGCGGCTTTTCCCGGATCGGTCAGCCGTCCTCCAGCGTTCTCTCCCGATCTTTTTTTTCTCTTCAGAATCCTCACATCTCTCCTCCGCGGACCTTTTTCATCCTCCTCTCACTGACGTTGTCAAAATGCTTGACATGTCATTTCTTTTTTTTATGACACATCGGCCAGTATTGAGTAAATTGAGTATTGCAGTAAGGAGTTCCAATATATTATATATTCTATTATATTATTATATATATTTCTATATTTACAAACTAAATATATAACTTAAGGAAAAATATAAAACGAATCTGCTAAAAAGTAATTACAGTAAGTAAGTATAACATTATATTTCCCCGTGACCCCATGAAAAAAAAAAATTGCTCTTCAATTTTTTTTTTTGTGTGAAACTAGAATTTGGTGGTTAGGAACAGTCGTGCATCATTTCATACATCTCTTTCATACATCAGAATAACCATCAACTTACATACATAGAGGTGGAGCTCACATTCCATGGCTTCCACTCCAGCACCGACGGTTCGACTGCTGTGGCAGCTGGCATTAACGATGGCTTATTTAAGGAGTCGTCACCCGCTCCTGTTTAAGACCCTTATACGACGCTGAGGCTTTTTTATAGAGTAGTCAACCGCTCCATCTAGAGTCCCACATGTATGTAGTACAGTGTAGAAGAGTGTGAGAGAGGTGTAGATATGAGTTATTGTAGATAACTCATAATTGAGAAGAAGTGAGTTATTTTAGATAACTCGTGTTAAGGTAAGGATGTGGTTATTGTAGATAACCCACGTTAGGGAAGTTTAGTAAATATTTACAATTATTGTCCATTTCAGGTTCCTCGTTACTACGAGAGATGATGGATAAAAAAGGTGAAAATATCAAGCTGAAGAACTCGAATAGTCAGCTGATATAAATTATTGTGACGTGTACTCACAATGTTATATATATAATATATACATATTATATATATATATATAATATGTACAGAAAAATAAAAACAAAAAAAAGGAATACAAAGATAAATTATGCAATGTACTTTTTAGAGAAAAAAAAAATAAAGACATTGTTATTTAATGTCCTTAATATGCCATTTAGCTCTAATGCCGTCGGTATTTTCTAATATATACACTAAAGGTGAGAGTTTCTGTATGACTCTACATTTTATGTATTTAGGGGCGAGTTTAGCGGAATAGTAACGTTCAGCGTTACTTTGGGTATAGTTTTTACGCCATACCGTCTCGCCAACTTGTAATTCTTTTATAGAACGGCGAAGGTTATACCGCTCAGAGTTTTTGGTGTGTGCGTTGTAGAGAGCGACCTGAACTTTGTCGAAATGATTGGCAAGAAGGCCAATGTTATTAGCATAGATGTCTCGTGGTAAGAAAGTTAGTTCATCTATGTTATCTGTTGTAGTGTAAAGTGACCCACAGGGAATGATTTCACGGGCGAAGACAAGAAATGAAGGAGTATAACCAGTCACTGAGCTCACTGTGCTGTTCATTGAATGTTGTATTTTGGAGAGGTGAACGTCCCAGGTTCTATGATCGTCGCCGACCAGAGAAGCAAGGGCGCTTAGTATAGTTTTGTTGTAGCGTTCGGTGGGATTAACCTGAGGGCAGTAGTGTGGGGAGAAGGATATAAAAGGTACCTGGTAATTATGTAAGAGCCTTTTGAATTCTCGAGATTGAAATTGGGGACCATTGTCCATTATGATGGTTTGAGGAATACCATGAACTAAAAATACGTGGTTTTCAAGATTAGTAATGATGTTAACTGTTGTTGCACGTTTTAAAGAAAATATTAAGCAGTATTTTGAGAAACAACATGTGACAACGAGAATATATTGGTTCCGTTTTCGAGAAGGTGGCAACGGTCCTATTAAATCTAAAGAAATACATTGGAATGGTCTTGAGCAAATTTTTGGTTTGCCCATCGGGCCGTAAGGTGCGTGATTGGAGTGTTTGTATGCTGAGCATGTTTCACAGTTAGCAATTATTTTAGCTATATCTTTGAACATGCCTGGCCAGTAGTAGTGTAAAGATAGTTTTTTGTATGTTTTAAAGATTCCTAAGTGAGGTTCGCGTGGTGAAGCATGATTGCGTTTGATAAGGTTGTCCCTGAGTTCAGAACTGGGTACTTCCTTCCAGGCAAAGTCATCAGATAATGTAGTAGGACAGCTTGTATAGCGGAATAGTTTATTATTATGGATTGTGTAGTTTGGGTAGCTATCGGGTGTGTTGCGGCAACCAAGAAATATTTTATTATATTGTTCTTGTATTGGGTTAAGTGATGAGTTGTCAGTATTGATGGGGGCAATAGGAAATGTGTCTGAAGTAGGGTTTTTAGAACGGGAGAGTAGGTCCGGAACGACGTTGTCCTTTCCTTTTTTATGTTTTAGTGTAAAGTTGAAGCAAGAAAGGCGAACTGTCCATCGAGCAAGACGTCCTGTGGGGTTGGAGAGATTTAAGAACCATTTCAATGCAGCATGATCTGTGTAGACTGTAAAGGGGCTTCCATTATCAAGGTAGCAGCGCCAGTGTTCAAGGGCTGTTAGTACTGCTAGTGTTTCTCTTTCAGTGGTGGAATAATTTTGTTCGTTTTTATTTAGTGATTTACTCATGTAGGCGATTACCACTTCTTTGTTATCGTTGGTTTGTGTTAACATAGCACCAACACCAAAGTTAGAGGCATCGCAATGTACTGAAAAAGGTAATTTAAAATCGGGGCAGGCCAAGACAGGTGTAGTTATGAGAGCTTCTTTTAGTTTATTGAAGGCTTTGTCAGCTTCAGGGTTCCAATGGAATTTTGGAGCGTTTTTACCTGAAGCAGTGAGTTTATTTAGTGGTGCTGCTATGGTGCTAAAGTGTGGTATAAATCTGCGGAAC
This sequence comes from Stenoptilia bipunctidactyla, assembly GCA_944452665.1. Classification (NCBI taxonomy): domain Eukaryota; kingdom Metazoa; phylum Arthropoda; class Insecta; order Lepidoptera; family Pterophoridae; genus Stenoptilia; species Stenoptilia bipunctidactyla. The sequence continues at coordinate 28,499,411 of OX101727.1, read as the reverse complement.
CAGCTGCAAGTACCTATGAATTTCCTCATTTCTTTACGACAGGTTGGTGTAGGGAAGTCGAGGATTGCGTTAGTTTTGTTAGGATCTGCCCGCAGACCATGTTCATCTACGATGAAACCTAGATATTTTAGTTCTGGTCTGAAGAAATGACTTTTCTTGAAATTAATGGTAAGATTAGCGTAAGTTAGTTTTTCAAGGACTTTTAGTAATAAAGCTATGTGTTCTTCGAAGGTTTCGCTTATGATTATAATATCATCGAGGTAACAGAAGACTTTGTTATCAAATTCTGGTGTAAAGAGTTGGTCCATTAAGCGTTGTTGGGTAGCTGGAGCATTGGTTAAGCCAAATGGCATAACTACGAACTTGAACATGCCTCGGCCGGGTACGTAGAAGGCTGTTTTCTCTTGATCTTCTTTATTCAGAGGAATTTCCCAAAATGCCTTTGCGATATCGATGCTGGATAGGAATTTAGCGTTCCTAAGGTTGTCTAGAATTTCGTTCATGAGAGGTAAGCTGTAGGCATCTCGACGAGTTAAAGAATTTAGTTTCCTACTGTCTACGCAGAATCTCCATTCACCATTCTTTTTAGGGGTGATTATCACAGAGGAAAGCCAAGGACTTTCGCATGGTTCAATCACCTTCCATTGCAGCATCTTGTCTACTTCAGCACCCAAAGCTTTTTGTTTCTCCGGAGAAAGTCTATAGCAACGTTGCTTAAAAGGTAACGCATCTCCGGTGTCGATTCTGTGACAAATGAGGTGAGTGCGTCCCAGACTACCTTTCTCTTCGAAAGAAATTCCCGAGAACCGTTTTATGATATCATCAGCGATAGGTTTTTGTGTTAGTGATAGGTTGGTATATTGTTGTATATTGTGAGATTTTTCTATTGTTAAGCATGAGTTTTTTAGTGCAGAGGATAGTATGTGTGGTAAGAGATTAAATGATTTCCAAAAATCTATTCCTAAGATGAGAGAAGGATATACTTCCGGAATAGCGTATGCTTTGATAAGGTTTGTGGAGTTGTTGAAGGTTATAGGAATAGTAAAGTATCCTAAGGATTTAATTTTTTGAGAACTTGCAGTTGCAATAGTTATAGCGTTTGATTTGTGTAATGTATAGCCTAATTTTATAAGTTCTAGATGAGAATTGTTACCTAATATAGTGACGAAACTTCCGCTGTCAAGAAGACCAGCGAAGGGCATATTATTAATAAAGATTTTTATAAAAGGACGTTCAGAGTCTGCTTCAGTAAGGTAAAGTGTAGCTGTAGTCTTATAAAAGAGGAAAAAGTTACGAATAGCATCAAGCCATGCTTGCCAGTCTTGGTTATCTGGTGGTGGTTTAGTAGAGTTCAGGTCGCTTATTAGTTTTTTGAACACTTAGGGCAATTAATAGTTTTGTAGTCTTTAAGGCCACATTTAAAACAAATTAAATGTCTAGGTTTAGTACACGAAGTTAAGTTATGTCCGTGGATTCTACAACGAACGCAGAATAATTGTTCACTTGCGTTTACTTGTTTAAAAGGGTGGAAATTTCTGTTAAGTATAAAGTTGTTAGATTTGTGTGGTGTAGTGTGGTGAAGTTGTTTAGAAGATGAAGGCAGTGATTTGTAATTAAATTCAGCTGCTACATTAGTAGTGTCCGGTTTAGGTTCTCTAAAATTTTTATCCTTGTCTAATATTTTTTCATATCGTTGACAAGAGATTATTAAGCTATCCAAAGTTGTAAATTCATGTACAGCGATAAAGTTAGAGTAAGAATGTCTAATATTTTTCATTATGATCTGTAATTGTTCTTGTTCGCAAATTTTTTTGTTAAGTCGAGCAAACATTCCACACATTATCGCAACATAAACAGCCATGGATTCCGTTTCACCTTGCGTGCGGTGATGGATTGCTGCAAGTAGTTTAGCTTCGTAGTCAGGTGTGTCGAAGTCTCTTATCAGGAATGTACTTAAGTTATCCCAAGTGAGGTCTGGGTGGCGTGCTCTTTGATAGCGGAACCAATGGAGAGCATTACCGGTAAAAAGTTCGAGTGAAAAGTTAAGTACAGTTTCTTTGTCAATGTGTCTTGCCGTACAGAAGTCTTCAATCTTCAAGAGAAAAGAGCGAGGGCATGAAGTGCCGTCAAAGGTAAATTTCTTAATTTCTTTAATATTATTGTAAGACTGAGGTTGGGGGTAGAGTGGTGGGGGTAGTGGAGGTGTTATTTGAGGTATAGTTGGTGATAGTTGAGGTGATGTTGGAGAAGGATTAGAATTTTGTGTAATAATGTTCGAAGCCGGGATGTTCTCTAAAGTGTCAGCGTTCACAAAAATAGTGTCTTCAAATTTTTTTAAGAATGATTGAAGCTTTTCTTGTATGGTAGTATATCTGTTTTGAAATTCGTCCGGGGCGATATCTATTTCCATTCGTTCTAACCGTAGGTGTAGATGTGAAAAATAGGCTTCGATTTTTGGTGCATATTTTAAATTGGTTTCAGAGAATGCCACCATTTTATTGTGTAAGTAGTCAATAGTGACTTCCGCTTCTAAAATATCTTGATCAATGGGTAAAGGTGAAGAAAATATTACAGGTTCATCTCTCATTAATCTACGTAGCTGGTTTTTTTGGCTGAGCACAGTTGAAGCTGGCTCTTCAAGACGAATTTTGATTTCATATTCGAGTTCTGGTTTATTAAGCAAGGTAAAATCAAATGGTTTATCCATGATAGAGTAGTAGTAGTATTAAGTAGTTTTAGTATAGTTAAATATTAAGTTACAAGCTTGAGTGCCTATAATGTAGGTATAGGATTATATTAGTGTAAGTGTATATAATAAAAATAAATAAGTGTTGAGAAAAGACAAGGGCTATTTATAGTCTTAAGGTAGAGTGTTATATAATCCGGAAAATCGTAAAATATATTTAAGTTGTCGAAATAACATTGGAAAAAGAATTGTTTATACTAGAGGTATAGTTGTTTTACATTTAAATATACGTAATTTGCCAAATTAATTTCAGGAAAAAGGAAAAATGTTTAAACTCTAGAAGTAGAGTTGTTTTAGAAGTTGGAAAATATCAGCAGGTGTAGTGTAGTAATAGTGTTGGGACTTTAGATAAAGCAAATGACTAACTATAAATACCTTGAGGGTCTTCTTTCGTTGGGCGCCAAACTGTCGCGAAGCGCCGATTCCCTGAAGGGGGTCCGTCGCTCGCAGTTCAATAGGGTGCTGAAGTGGAAGAAAACTATTAACTAACACTCTTTTATAAAAAACAACAAACGAAAATAGTCTCGTTTTCTCGGTGGATGAAGGGAGCATGTACCAAAACTTCTCGCACTTCAATGAATGAAGGGGTTATGTTCGGAACATAAACCCTTCATTCAAAAATTACTTCAAAGTTTCGTTGCGTTCATTATTTTTATTCTCTTCTTTTTTTCAAGATAGTTTATTGTTGTTGCAAATTAATTCACAAATTTGATAAGTGATTTTAGGGGATTAAATCAATGGCAGCAGCTAGATTGAGGACTAAACAATTAGTGGAAGCTGCAGTTAATACTGATTTGGAGAAATCTACTCTAGAAAACAATGCTTAGGCCGGCGCCAGACTTAGCTTCAAATGTTTGAACAAATGTTTGAATGATATGTGAGGCGCTGGACTTTGGATATGTATTCAACGTTTGCACAAAGATTTGCACTTTGCCATCCGGAGTCGGTCTTTTTCTACACATCAAAGCATTCAAAGTTGAATTTGTTCAAATGTTTGCGTGCCTTGCCACACTTGTTCAGTGTCCAGTTGCTCGAGCGTTGTTGAGCGGGACGGTTGTGTGCATGTTACACTGCATGCGGCCATATAATGGACTGGGGCAGCGAGTGCGTTCTGGAATTTGTAGAGTTGGGGGGCAACTATGTACATGGAACCCGAAAAATCACAAATAAAAATTTTTTTATTACATGCACACAAATAATACAGGCTAACCGAGTCTACAAAATCGTTGTCCATCTTGTTTGTTGTCTACTAGCATACTGGGGAGAAAAGTGTTTGCGAAGCAAGTCTGGCAGGTTACGTCAATATGTGTTCAAATGACTTTGCAAAGTCGTCAAAGATTTGTGCAAATCTTTGAGGCCGGCGCCAGACTTAGCTTCAAATGTTTGAATGCTATGTGTGGCGCTGGACTTTGCATATATATTCAACGTTTGCATAAAGCTTTGCACTTTGCCATCCGGTGTCGGTCTTTTTCCACACATCAAAGCGTTCAAAGTTGAATGTGTGCAAATGTTTGCGTGGCCTGCCACACTTGTTCAGTGTCCAGTTGCTCGAGCGTTGTTGAGCGGGACGGTTGTGTGCATGTTACACTGCATGCGGCCATATAATGGACTGGGGCAGCGAGTGCGTTCTGGAATTTGTAGAGTTGTTACAGGGGCAACTATACAAAAAGTAGTTGACGAAAAATAACAAACAAAAAAAATAATATAATTACATATATACAAATAATACAGGCTAACTGAGTCTACAAAATCGTTGTCCATCTTGTTTGTTGTCTACTAGCATACTGTGGAGAAAAGTGTTTGCGAAGCAAGTCTGGCAGGTTACGTCAATATGTGTTCAAATAACTTTGCAAAGTCGTCAAAGAAATCTTTGAAGCTAAGTCTGGCGCCCGGGTTACGCAAATTCTAACCTCGAGAATGTTGCCGAATGTAAACCCTAATTTGTTTTGCATTCGCTTCTTAAATCTTGTTGCCTGTTACAAAACATTCAAAATCGGTATTGCTTTTTGTTTTATTTTAACCTTTTGCAGTTCGTGTTTCGGTACTTTATGATAGGTTTTAAGTTTTGATCTAAGACTTGTAAGTTTTCTTTGGGAGTAAATACGTGAATAGTCATCACTTCTGTACCTAACAATAAAGCTCATTACATTACATAAGTCTCCAGCTACTAATTTGTTTTGTTTTGATATTAATAAAAATGGCTGCTTAAATCGAATCGACCTAACTTTAATTTTGTAAAGTTTCAGATTTTTTATTAATGGATATAACTACTTATTTATTTTTTATTTTACGCTTATTTTTTTTGCGCTTACTGTTTTTTATGCAAAAGGGCTGTTATAAATATTTATCTTTTATTTTACGCTTATCTTTTTGTGTGCCTACTGTTTTCTATGTAAAAGGGCTTTTTCCTCTTTCTTAGTTCCGTGCAACTTGCAGCATGTACATAAATGGATTGAGCATAATCAAGCGCCTGTGTCTTCAACTTCTCATTTTAACATACTAGATTGAAGGAAAAATGTACACTTAAGTGTTCCAATAAGTTTTCGACAGCTAGCAGGGAGGATATTAGGTGGCTTTTATACATTAGACGTAAATAGCAACAATGCTCTCCTCTACAGCAGCATTACTAGCATGCCTGTGGCAAGACCCCGTAATAATGTAAGAAGACATAAGATGGTATCATACACAAATTCCATTAAATTTTAAGGTACAACAACCCAAGTTTGTAAGTTGGCAATGTGTGCACTGTATCAAATTAGTCGCAAAAAAATTGATGTCATTAAGGAAAAGATAAAGAAAGGCGGCTCGGATCCAAGTCCAGACCGAAGAGGCAAACAACAAAACCATGACTTTGTCTAAGTTGAGCAAATCTAAGGCGTTCTATCTACGACAGCTTTGGTTTTATAACTTAAGTATTCACGTTATAGACGATAAATCACAAGAAAACGCTGTTTGTTTCACATGGGCCGAAGACATAGCTGACCGTGGAAGTTCTGAAGTAGCTAGTGCTCTTTTGAGGTTTATAGAGGTAGATCCAGTTTGTCAAGGTAAAGAACATGTCATTGTTTGGTCAGATTCATGTGTTGGACAGAACAAAAATTTCAACATGATTGCTCTTTTGTCTCCGGGGTTCAGCCATTGCAATCTGCGCTTCCTATTGTTGTAGAGTATCCACTTTTTTCCTAGATAATGATTTGATTTAAAATCCATTCATTTTTGTGCCACTTCAGTAATGTAAGCCAGCAGTCGACGCGTATTTGTCGGTTTGCTTCACTCAGTTCATGAGTAAACACCTTTCGAGCTTTTTTATCTTCCCAATTTGTTTCAATCACTAACACCGCAGCCTGCACTTAAGTCGGACGTAGTTTGCGATGGATCCGCTTCCACAATAGCCTTCAATTCTTCATTGTCGACTTTGGTCTCCGGCCGTCAACGGGGATTGTTCTGTAGCTTGAAATTTCCAGAACGAAAACGTTGGAACCAAAAAGCACCTGCCCTTTCTCTAGCGACACCACTACCGTACACATAATTAATTCTTCGAGCCGTTTCTGCAGCACTGGTGCCATGGCGGAACTCATATTCGTAAATAACGCGAAAACTTAAAAGTTTCCATTTTGTAAACCCAATGACGCAGAGAAAAAACCAAAAGAAAAAAAAAACAAAAGAAATACGGTTTTTGAGACACAAATTGATGATTAAATAGCTGTATAAATTTGAATTTCGAATTCTAAATCAAAGATGAGATATTTGAGATTAAATGGACAGTACGACGAAACACCAATTTCATAATGTAAGGACGTAATATGAAGGGAAGAGGCCATGTTGATATGAATTTGGAGGTGCTACGTGTAGAAGGCAAATATAGATCGGTAACGTCTGAGAAAAAAAAACATCAGGGAACAACTTAAATTTGTAAAAGAAGAATATCGGTACTACTATGAGACGATTATTAATGAGTAATATAATTTTTTAATATGTTTTTATGCACTTACCTCCTTCATACAACACAACCACAAATGAAAGTGATTTGTTATTTTTGGAAGAAGGAGTTAAGTACACTTCTTTTAATATAAAATACTTAAAACTATATTTTTTATTTTATTTCTTCCTTTTACTAATCGATTGTGTAATTTTCCTTGGATTAGATCCATCGATTAGATTTCAATTATTGTTCAAATTAGATTATTGATTTCAAAATTAGATTTCAATTATTGTTCGAATTCAATTATTGTTTCCAAGTTATTTATGCAAGTATCATTATTAGGTTTGAGTGTCGTGATTAACGTATATGTTGCTGTATTTAATCACAACTTATGAATAAAATAAATAATTTGGAAGTATGGGCTTGTATAAGAGAATTGAAAACACATGTGGTATTTACCATTTCAGGGAACTTAAAAAACGTATAATATCGATAACTTTAAAGAAATATTAAAAAACAATTAATACGAAAATCCGTTTTAAAGTAAATTTGTAAGAATACAATATTTGAATACGTTAAAAACAGACGCCCGGAGAAAATATCAATAGTAAGTAATTTCCAAACGAAAATTTTCCTTGTAAATTTTCTGCATTATCACTGTTGATATATCCTTGTATCCTTTTATATATTATATATCCTTGTATGTGTTGCTTAATAAATGTATCTGTTTTATTCGAATATCAAAGTTCATTTCGGAGGTCGGTAAATGAACAATTCAGACTAGAATCAATTAAGGTTTTGTTCTAATTGAAGCCATGTCAAAAGCATTAAAATTTCCACTATTGTGGTAGTGTAAGCAAATTGTATTAGCGACAGAGAGCAAATAGCTTGTTAAGCTCATGGGTATTATGTGCCCGCAGTGTTCCAAGCGAACCAAGCGCAATAAATTGGATTCGAATATAGCAATGAATTTTGGTAAAACGTAAGTTTTAGATCGCTTTGAATGGTCAACATTAATTGACTCAATTCATTCCTTGTTATGTTAACTCGAGATAAATAATATTTGACCATGAAATGGATACTTATAAGACATAATGAACAACTAAAAAATGACCTTGTCCGATTGCCAGGTCATTTATTCTTATGTTAAAAATACTTTTGACATTAAACTTAAATTACTATAAATCTTGTATATAACTTAATGTGATTTATTTGTGTACTTCTAGTATACAGGGTTAATTTTCATTAACTCATCACCTCTTGCGGGCCCCTCGACATAAATCCCAACAACATTTGTTCTACGACTTTTTACAAATCTTGATTAATAATACAAAAAATTAAACAAAAAAATTTTTGCTCCTTACACTTTATATATAATAGAAGTACCAATTATTATTTTGAAGTGATATTTCACTGCGCAAGGTGCGTGGCATACCTACGCTCGAAATAAGTAGTTACGCCTCTTTACAGGGGCTATACATGATTTTTGGATGGGAAAACTATTAATTTAAAAAAGTTGTAGAACAAATGTTGTTGGGATTGATGTGGAGAGGCGGCCAGCAAGAGGTGATGCGCTTATTAAAATAATTAATAGGTAAATCTTACAGCCAATAAATTACGGTTTTAATACCAATAAGTCAATCATTCTGTTTCTCACGAAATTCAATTATCTATACTAATATTATAATGAGGAAACCTTTGTATTTTTGTATGTTTGTATTGAATAGGTTTAAAAACTACTGGACCGATTTCAAAATTTCTTTTACCATTACTTAGAGGGATTCTTCCGAATCCGTATAGGCTACTTTTTATCCCGAAAACCCCGCGGGAATCGAAATTGCACGGGTAAAACCGCGCGCAACAGCTAGTATGGAAATATAAAGAAAGAAAATTAACAAGATGTAATTATGTATAGTTCAGTTCATTTAAGATAAATTAAAATATTATAATTAGAATATTATTAATTGAAATATCACGTTTTAATGATTAGTTTTAGTTTGATAGAATTGTGTTAGAAGTTTTTTTTAAATCACCCCGCACTCAATGTTTTGTTTCAAATGCCAAATTAGTTTTAAAACTCATAATTCCATCTCACAAACCGAACAACGACCACAACATTGTATAGAATAAATACGAACAACTCCTAACTTTAATTCAGTGTCTCTCTAAAACGTGCCCAGCGGTTGATTGAACTAGATTGCGCGCGGAGGAAATCTCTGAAATTCGCCAAGTCCATTTTGTGTACTGATTACCTAACTTAAGATGAAAATTCCATTGTAAAAGTTCGGTATCCCTTAGATTTTGCTGCGGCGTGAAAATTTGCAAAAGATGGGTTGGGCGTGTTTGTCTGTCGGGTTTTTGATAATGGAACGAAGTGTTGTGGAATTGCCGATAAAGTGGATATTGAAAGTAAATTTGCATTCTTTTTTTGTGGCTAAGGCAAGATTTTAATAGGATTTTGTTCTTCACTTTCTTCGGTCGTTGGAAATTGTTTTGTATGATAATTTGCTTGGTACTGTTGATGTTTTTTTCTTGTTATTTTAAAAATAACGTAGTTTTAATATGGACATTAGGCTCTGTACAATGCAAATGCTGGTTCAATTTTGGTTTCATAAATAAAGGTGATGCAAGTTAATAAGGTCTATGTCGTAGAAGAAATATACCTAAAGAAGGTTTTTTATGGAATGATATGGTCATAGTGATCACATTCAAATCAAAAACTATTTATTACCCTCTTATTTTTTTTTCTCAAATTTGTATAAAACGATGGTAACTTATTCATCAACTTTTGTAATAACAAAGGATCTTTATGGGAGTTGCAGAGTTTGCATGGCAATTTTAAATCAACGCCCGACGCGCGTCATTGCTTGTCACGTAGTCGCTCATGCGTCATGCGTCACGCATATTTGATAAGGTTTTAAGTGTTATTTTTTGAGTCAATTTTTATTCCTTAATATGGTAAAACAGATATGTGCTTTATACTAGTTTTCTGACTTTTTACTTTCCTCACTTAATATTGTTCATATAACCTTACTAAAGACAAACATATTATTCCAAAATCACTTACTCATCAAAAACCACAATTTAACTTCAGTGCGATAGTTTTTTTTGAAGGTACAAAGGTATAAATAGGTTTTCGTAACACAGAAGTTCGACGAGAAAACGTCAGCGACAAAAGTCATATTAAATTGAAGAAAAATTTGCTTGGACATGAAAAAAAAACTGAAAAACACGAAATATGCTATATCCAGCGACGTAAAATATATTTTTACTTCTCGTTATATCTATTGACCATCTATTATAATTCACTATCAAACGATCGAATCATTTCCAATCAAGTAAGCATTACTTATGTTCAACCAATTTCTGGAAAATATTTTTCCCAAGAGTTCAAAAAAATCTCCCGGAAAAATGGGACATTAAAAAGTTCTAGCGGTTTCAAGAAAATTATACGAAGATTGAACTCCGTAACTTAAGTTTTGGGATAACTTCCAGAAAATATTAACCAACTAAATTAAAACCGTCTTCAGTGGAAGGAAAGTTGAGGGAAACTAATAACTTTATGCAGCTATGATGTTTGTTGATTATGAAAATACATTGAAAACAGTCTGGTTCAAGTATTCTGACTCATCCCTACTATGTGCTTTATATTAAAACGGGGATAAGTTTTGCAATTTTCACTATGTGAAGTTCTTGTAATTTTATTTTTTTGAGAGGCAATTTTTTTATAGCTAAGAAGGTCTCAGGATACAGAACAAACACTCCAGGTTTTTGTTACTTCAGTTTCTGGTTTGTACTGCGCTAAAGATGTAATCACTTTTTTTTCGATACCATCGCAAACTAATTTGGTTAATTGTTTTGTAGGTGCGTAGCTAACTGATAGTAAATGACAATTTAGCCATAGGTCATGGATACATACACTTGGAGTTGTGATTTGAAAAGAAACTAAATGAATGAAAATGGTGAATACTTTATTTCACGTGTTTAAACAACATGGCAAACTCTAGCGTCTATTCCTCTTAGTAGCCTAAGAGGTCTATTCCTCTTAAGCTACCTTCAATGTTAGGATCTCCATACACTTTACGAGACCTAATTGATTGAATCGGGCGTGACTGCGAAAATCCAATAACTAGTCCAGGTGCAACTTAGTTATAGTAGTTGACTAGATCTTATAATTTACGTTAACTGAACAATTAACAAAAACTCAAATTGCAGGATTTCAACTATTTTCAGTTTATTCTTATGTCAATAACTTCGACTATTTAACAGCGTTTATTCCTAAAAGTCATTTCAAAACCAAGTTACATCCTTAGTCAGAAGATAAATTTAGCATAGATCCTTTAAGGACAGGCATCCTATGCTTCGATGATTCATAACTCTGAGGAGTAATTTTATGTCCAGGGCTGTCAAAAATAAATTTTTATTTTATTGCATTTTGTGCTGCCTTTTATTTCCAGAAAAAGGTAGCTTAAATTGATTCCTAAATGCTTTGACACTTTTTTATTTTATTAACAAATAAACATAGCAATTTATTTTACATTTTTTTCAGTTCCATATGAATATATCCCAGTCAAACAAGTTTGCTCGTATGATAGCAGTCTAATTCTTTTAAAATATTATTTGTATAAGAATACATTGACAAAATGTTTTTTTCAGACTTTCTCCTCAAAACATTCATAGTATAAAAAGAAAAGTGAAAATATTATAAACTTCAAAGTAAAGGATATTGTAATTGACGTAAAAATGGTAGAAACGTGTATTTTGAAACAAAACAAAACACTTAAGGGCGTCAGCAAAACTATTACCTCTTTTCCTTGGAATCCTTGATAAAACTCCCTCAGGCCCTCGAGATTTTATCTTTACTTTTCTATGAGAATATATCTACTTCTTTGTCAACAACGTTTCAGAGATTTCGGGTATCCATTCTTTTAGCATAAACGGCAGTTTACAACTTTTATTATCGAATTCCATTTAGTAACATCATCGAGGTAGGTATATCAAAACGTTATGATAATGTTATACTATAAAGTTCTCAACAGAATAATTTGAAAACTATCAGTATGATTTGTAATGTACTGTGTCGTTGTTTTAAGTAATGTCAAAAAACAATCAATTTCACAAAGGATGGATGGCTATTTATTTTAAAATTAATAAATGTATACTAGTCAATAGATAAGTTTAGATGGTTTAGTACTTAAGTAAAAATATTAATATTTTTAATGTAGAGAGCAGAACCCTATTAGAAGCTAACTGAGATTATGTAGGGTCATTATTTCAAGCATTCATAAAACTTAAGCAGCAAAAAGCAAAAGATGGCGATAAATGCATATTAATATTGTGTTAAATCATTAACGTGAACATTATTGAACTTAACAGAGCATAAGTATAGGATAAGCTCGTTATTATAAAAATATCTCCGATTTAATATTGCTACTTTATTTTCTTAGTTTTTGCAATCAAATATCTAAGTTGGATGTACTCAACCTTAATTATTAAAATTAAAACACTCCAAGGCGATGTAAATTCTAAGTAGGTAAAAATATTTTCAAGACGTATAACCAATGTTCAATGAACGTAGTTGGAAATTATATTCACGAGCGTACTCTCCTTTCTTAATAACAATATAGTTAGAGGGGGTAATACTACATACAAATAATACTACATTTTGTTCCTATCTTTTTTTATCACAATGTAATTGTTTTTACGCGTGTCTTCTAACGCACTTTTATTATTTATGCAGTAATCATTCGTGGAAACTTGTAAGATGCCTTATGTCATTCTACCATACTATTAAAAAAAATGTAATATAGCAGTAAGTTTTCCTAATAGAATAAAATAAATAAATAAATAAAATAAATTTTAATCCATGTAACAGCCCGTTCACACATGATCCGTTTTTTTTGGATCCGTTTTACTAGATACCTCTTTTGTATCGTAAATATGTATACTAAATACTGTGCATTTGTGAAGTCGGTCAGACAATTTTTTTTTTTTTTTTATATTGTAAGGATAGGACGTTTGTCTTCCATGCCACCTGATGGAAAGTGCGCATGAAGACTATGGTGTTACACGTCTATCCACGAGAAACCTATTCACTCGACACTTAAAAGTTCTAGGACTGTAGTGGTCAGGAAAAACAGACGCAGGCAGATTGTTCCACTCCTTGGCAATCCGTACCAAAAAGGAACCATCGAAGCGTTTTGTTCGACTTCTTGGTAAATCCACTATATAGAGATGGAAGTTCTGTCTGCGTCTGGTAGTCCGGTGGTAAAAAGGGGTGGGTTCAATTTGGTCAAGAACTCCATGCGCCATCGATGAAAAAAAAACGTATCCGGTAAAACGTATCCAGTAAAACGGACTATGTGTGAACGGGCTGTTACGTTTCAAAAGTACTTGCGGGCTAAGGAAGAAATTGCTTGTTGTTGGCGATCTTTAAATGTTCTCTTCTACCTTTTTTCTGTAATCCCTACATTACCTGGTATTACTTCAGTAATAAGGATATTTTCCACATAAATTTCAACCATGATTATGAACTATTGGAATTAAACCTAATCATCCAAACAGTTACAACCACTGCTCGTATTGACATGTTAGTATTTCAAAGGAATCGAGTATTTCAACGTGAAAATCGATTTTGGTTATTAAACATAGATTCAATAGTTGGAAACTACTGATTTGCATCCCCTAATTCTGCAGCAATTTATTACGGTTTTGACAGGTGACAGAACACCAGACGGGTTGCCATAACATATTGTTTTTGTTAACGGTTGTTTGTTTGATACTGACAGTTTGCTTTTCATATGAAAATAACATAAAAATACCTTGAAATAAATCATTAATACTATGTTCTCGACATATAACTAAATTGAAATGGTTCGTAGTTAAAAACTGTGTATTTATACACACGTAACGAGATTTTATTTCATTTCACTTATTCGATAAAATACCATTGATAATGTTATAAAAACCTTGGTGAAGGCCTATGTCCAGCAGTGGAGGCTTTTGATGGATGTAGTGTTTGTGTATCTACTGAGTAGATACTGTACACTGTCTCATGTCCGCAAGTGGGGGTAGCGTGGAACAGTCAGTCGGTCGAGCGACGGAGTCGGTGTCTGACGTTACCCAGTGCTTGGCGTGACAGTGAGCCAGTGGACCCGTAGCCCAAGAGAGGCACTACAAAGATGATGCAAGTAGGAATGTATTGATGTACTGAAAATTTGCATGCCATAGTATGTGGTGAAATATGAATGTTCTAGTACTTATAAGTAATTTTTAAGATCTTCTTGTACCATATTTTTTGCAAATAAATGTTTGATTTGATTTGATTTGATTTGATGAACATTATTAGAAATTCAATTGCAAGTCCCCACGTAGGGCCAGTTTAGAATACCCCTACCGTCTACGACATTGTCAACCGACTTCCAAAAGGAGGAGGTTCCCAATTCGTGTGTATGTTTATTTATTTATTTTTGATCGATTCCGATCGATTGAGTACTTTATGAAAAATTTATTTTTTTTCAAAAAATATGTATACGTACGGAGAACATTTACCTCGACAACGTTATACTTCGGCCAAAGTTTTGACGTAAAGTCGGTTTTTTAATGCTCTGAATTCGTTGATTATATGTGGTGACTGGTGACAAATTTTAGATATTGAAGGAAAGCACTCTGTACTCGATTGTGATCATAATTATGCTATAAAAGTGGGTAGGTACTTATTTTTTACCAGAATTTCCTATGAATAAATAAAGAGACCTTACTACACTTTTCCCGTCGCGCTACCTCAGTCAACACGCACAAAATAGTGTTCCCACCACACGCACACCACCGCCCGCTAAGTATCTATTGTATTACGCTTATGTAACCATGCGTTGCGTTATGAATTTTTTTACTTTCGGTGAAGTTTACTCAGTAAATAATTAATACTTATTTTTTCTCTTCATGTATGATCGCAAACTATGACGTCCTTGAAGTTCGAAAGTGACCCACCAGTCACCCTGTATAAAGAACCAGTTCCTTCCGAAGCCCATGTGATATTATTTTTACTTAGGACACGTTTAAGAACAGGCGGGGCGTCGCGCGTAGCGTCGCGCGTATTTACTACATCGCCGGGCTTGAAGCCAAGATGGGCTTGAGGCATTGAGGTCATCCGCTATTTTAGATAAAAAAAACACTCGTGAACAACGTGCCTTCAGTGATCAGTTAAATATTTTATATTATTATCATATCAAAATCCTGCCTGAAATGACTCATAGTGAGTATTTTAATTGCGTAGATATAACTTTTAGGGTGTAAGATGTCGTCAATATTTGGAGACCGAGCGAAGGTTCCTTACAAACTGGTCTGACCATTAATTTTTAGGTTTTTCTTACATTATTGATATACAATGACATAAATTACAGATTTGAATAGAATTTACTTTGTAGCATTTTTTAAATACCACGGGCTTTTTCACCTATATTTTTTGCTCATAATGTAAATATTCTAATCCATGTTTCAAAACACTGCTATAGCACATTCAATTAAGATTTTGGAAGACTCAATTCTGTTGCAGCTGAAGCCAACAACCATATAATGAATACATTATTGTCTTACAGATCAGAATTCGTGTTTCTGCCTTCGATGGATACAAATTTATTCCTAGTGGATGGTACAATAAATAAATTAAGGAATATAATTTAGAATATAGGGTTACTAGAGACGTCGATTGTCACGGTCAATTTTTTTTTTGTTTTACACGAAAAATTACAGGTTAAGATGAATTAGGACTAAAGATTAATTATTATGGAAACAACTGAAAAATTGATTTTTATTAAGCACATTTTTTCAGTTATTCAAGAATAATTGAGCATTTTAAATGCAAAAACTTAAAAATACTATTAAATAAAACACTATTTAACCGGATTTATAGCGTATATTTACATTTTAAATTTTGACTCGACGTTTCGGTGTCTTTGCAGACCCCGTGGTCACGAGCGACTGAGGTGTCAAGCGTCGGATTGATAGATTGAAAAAGTTATACATCATCATCTCCATCTGTTACTCAGTCTTCGAGCGTAGCGTTCTGGATTGACAGCTAAGGATAAGACAATATTAAAAATACTATTATAAAAACTTTTTAATAAGCGATACCCAATTTGGTGATAGTAATGCTGTTATTTTCAAAAGTGCCTTATACAAGCGACCCACTGGGGGGTAGAACTCAAGAGTCTAGAGATCATCCTTCCTATAAATTCTGCCGCCAAATATGGCTGCCAGCGGTTATGTATTCTGATACTGTTTAATAAAGAGTCATGGCTTTCTAAGTGTGTTGCCACACTAATCGATGGACGACAATCGACGATCGGATTTTTTGGCCAGTAGAAACTAGCGCTCAGTTGGCGTGGTATCCCCCAAAGCCCGTATACTTTCATCTTATCAGGTATCAGGTATGATTTAGATGAAACACGGGCATAGTCTTTAATAAAAAAAAAACAAACGGTTTGTTCTGCTATGCCAATTTCAAAAAATTATGAGAAGCAAGTTAGTCACCTTATAGAAGCTATGTTATACTACAAAGATATTCAATATTATAAAATTATTGAGTTTTCGATCAAAGTCAAGGATTCTGGAACCTTTGAACTCCTGTCAGGTCAGTTCAAGGGAACTGCCTTCGGTGCCATATGATTAAGTTTTACAGGGTGACTGATGGGCCATTTTCGAAATTCCAGGAAGTGATAGTTTGAGAAAATACACGTAGAGAAAATATAAAATGTTAATTATTTGCTGAGTAAACTTAACCCAAAGTCAGAGAATTCATTATGCAACGCATGGTTACATAAGCGTAATGCAATAGATATTTAGCGGGTGGTGGTGTGCGTGTGGCAGAAAAATTGCTTAGTGTGTGTTGATTGAGGCAGCGCGTCGGGAAAAGTGTAGTTAGGTCTCTTTATTTATTCAAAGGGATTTCTGGTGAAAAATTAAATAAAGTAGGTATTTAATTTAATAATTACATTAGTATGATCAGAATCGAGTTCCGAGTGCTCTCCTTTTCCCTCTAAAATTTGTCACCAGTCACCCTGTATATGAGCTGTAGGAACGGTATAGGTACGTACTATGTTTTTAATACTTTAAGTTCTCGATATTTCGACACCGTTGTCATGATCACAACTGAACAGTAATGTGATTTTACAAACATAAATATAAAATTACTGTTAACATGATAGTTAAGAAAGAGCACCTACTTTTTACTATTTTTATCATAGTCATTATATTATTTCATATATTTCAAAAGCGACATTTCCACTTAAAAGCAACATAATATTGCCAAAAACTTTTTTCTTTCCTAAATCCAACTCTAGGCCGTTTATCATTATAATTTAGTATTATCATTTGAATGTAACCAACTTCTTTGGGAAGCCCATAAGTTATGTATTACCAAGTAATAAATCATAAGAAGGAAGTTCTTCCCCATATTTCCTTTACAAAACATGAACATCTTTTTAGGGTGATGGTCATAGGACAATGGCAGCTTTTAAGGTTAGTAAAAAGCTTTAAGGTTTATGAATTATTTATAAGTTAAGTCTTAGTACTTAATTATGCCGCCAAAATCTAACGTTACTTGGACATTAACTTTTTTCTTTTAAATTTAAACCTCAATAAAAGTGTTCCGTATAAATTAATGGAAACTGCGAATTTATAATTAATTTAATGATATTATTCTTATAAACTAAGCGCGTTAATATGTATTATACTCGATAAGCATATGTTTTAGATGTACTAAAAATAACTTCATAAATTAAACAGAATAAGCTTCCCCACAAGCGGGCTTATCAAATGTTAAATATATTTTTAATTCTGAATGATAGTTGCCAGGACAAGAGCGTTCATGTGCGCGTTTTATGTGAAAGGAGGCGCCTAGCTAGTCGAACCCTGAACGCGGGCTTCACGCGTTTTCGTTACATAGCTTTACTTTAAACCAGCATAGAGTTCCATTGTTCGGTCGATTTTCGGTAGATAGACAAACGATCAGCAAGGGGGAGTTTAGTGAGTAGAAGTCTCACACTTTCTGGGTTTTGTCTGTCTTGGCCTGTGCCCTACGCAGCGCCCTTTTGTACTGAGTTTCTGAGTATTCTCCCCTCCTGTCCTAAGTTACCATATCGCTGCTCTAGTGCTTGAATGGCCAACTGACCATTTAACAAATTTTACAGGAGACATTTTTTTCTAATTTAAATCAACACTATCAATAATTGTATTTAAACGGTTGTCTGATATGATTGATACAGTCTATATTCATGTTATAATATACATAAACATATAGTACTGTACCGATATTACTCTTTATTTTTAGATTATTTGTGGAGGTTGAGCATAGTATCGCGCCGTAAATTTCGGTTCTGGAGATAGACCCCAATGTCGTGGAGATTAGACATTATATCGTTACGCAAGTTCAGTGCTCGTTTGGCCAACCGACCTTCGCACGTTATATACAGTGTGTTCCCAAAAGTTCAAAGTAAACCTATTATTTTTTACCCGACTGCCTTAAAAGGAAGGCTATGTTTATTTGTTTGTATGCATGTAGGTGGACAAGAATAATTATATTTCGCGGTCTATAGACCAAACGGCTTCATGAGTTTGGACATAATAAGTTTTGTAAGATTCCTCTCAGCAGCGCGGGTGATAATGGGTATATTAAAAAAATGCTTTAAAACTATCGCGGACTCCTTTAGCGCGAGATCAGAATTTTATAAATGCCTACTGGAAAACAGCTTATTTATAATAAGTATGTACCTAAACAGGTAGCTACATAGAAAATAAATTGTGATGCATTAGTAGGAAACTTACTACATATTCACAAATATCATACTTTATTGAAGATTTATATTATTTTACTTAAATATCTTGAAATAAAAATTTCATTATTTATTTTGATCTCGTAATACTTAATATACCAATATTTCCCTACACTTGCGCATTAGTTTAGCTCATATGACATCCATACCGAGGCATATACTGGTCTTATTCATAAATACACAACTCTATTAAATAAAAGTACAAATGTTTATCACCCTGTATTAGAGACTAAAGCAACTCAAACATCAAATATGACTTTAAAACCAAGTAATAACAATCAAATTCAACACAAACCTTTCTAACTCCATTTTGCCATATTCTATGGTTATGTTTCTTTGAAGTAGCAGATATTTTTAAGTATTTTTTTAAGGAAAAACTCAATAAATTGACCTAATAGCGTGACTTTTTCGAAACAACGACGAAGAATATCGCGTCGCGTCATTTGCGAATAGCGGACTGTGATTGGTAGAACGATGAACGTTGAGCATTCAAGCATCCAATACTTAGTAAAAATGCGGTCGTTTGGACATATTCAGGAGTTTGGCTACTCAACCACGGAACGTTATTTTTGAACGGGAGTTTGAGCATTTTATTTTTGGTAATATAGTGAGTTGCGTCGGCATTAGAACACATATTTTGATATTGTATGGTGCGAAATGAGGTTAACAATAATATGACATCAAAATATCATATTTCATAAATTTGGTCGGTTGGCCATTCAAGTAATGGAGCAGCGATATGGTTAATTCATTCATTCAACCTATGGGTTGCTCTGCAGGGTTGACTTGTGTTGTTAATTTTTTAAATTTTCCTCGTAATTTTTTTTGCGTTGTTTTATAAAATGCATAAAACTGGTAAAACCTTAAAAATAAACACATCAAATCTTAATTCTTACATCTCAACGTATATGTATATTTTTTAATTCTAAAAATATTATATTCTAATACACTCAGATTATAAAACAAAAGGCAGATGGACCATGCGCTACAGATAGCGTGAAGCCGTCTGCTATTTATGTGTGCGCGCTTAGTTTATAAGAATAATATCATTAAATTAATTATAAATTCGCAGTTTCCATTAATTTATACGGAACACTTTTATTGAGGTTTAAATTTAAAAGAAAAAAGTTAATGTCCAAGTAACGTTAGATTTTGGCGGCATAATTAAGTACTAAGACTTAACTAATAAATAATTCATAAACCTTAAAGCTTTTTACTAACCTTAAAAGCTGCCATTGTCCTATGACCATCACCCTAAAAAGATGTTCATGTTTTGTAAAGGAAATATGGGGAAGACTTCCTTCTTATGATTTATTACTTGGTAATACATAACTTATGGGCTTCCCAAAGAAGTTGGTTACATTCAAATGATAATACTAAATTATAATGATAAACGGCCTAGAGTTGGATTTAGGAAAGAAAAAAGTTTTTCGCTATATTATGTTGCTTTTAAGTGGAAATGTCGCTTTTGAAATATATGAAATAATATAATGACTATGATAAAAATAGTAAATATACAGGGTGACTGGTGACAAATTTTAAATACTGAAGGAGAACACTCGGAACTCGATTCTGATCATAATAATGTAATTATTAAATTAAATACCTACTTTATTTAATTTTTCACCAGAAATCCCTTTGAATAAATAAAGAGACCTAACTACACTTTTCCCGACGCGCTGCCTCAATCAACACGCACAAAGCAGTTTTCCTGCCACACGCACACCACCCGCTAAATATCTATTGCATTACGCTTATGTAACCATGCGTTGCATAATGAATTCTCTGACTTTGGGTTAAATTTACTCAGCAAATAATTAACATTTAATATTTACTCTACGTGTATTTTCTCGAACTATCACTTCCTGGAATTTCGAAAATGACCCACCAGTCCCCATGTAAAACTTACTAATATGGCACCGAAAGCAGTTCCTTTGAACTGACCTTACTGGAGTTCAAAGGTTCCAGAATCCTTGACCTTGATCGAAAACTCAATAATTTTATAATATTGAATATCTTTGTAGTATAACATAGCTTCTATAAGGTGACTAACTTGCTTCTCAGAATTTTTTTAAATTGGCATAGCAGAACAAACCATTTGTTTTTTTTTATTAAAGACTATGCCCGTGTTTCACCTAAATCACACCTGATACCTCATAAGATGAAAGTACACGGGCTTTGGGGGTTACCACGCCAACTGAGCGCTAGTTTCTACTGGCGAAAAAATCTGATCGTCGATTGTCGTCCATCGATTGGTGTGGCAACACACTTAGAAAGCCATGACTCTTTATTAAACAGTATCAGTATCAGTAAACAGTACAGATGATCTCTAGACTCTAAAGTTCTAGACTCGCTTGTATAAGGCACAGCATATCATATCATATCAACCATCAAATTGGCTATCGCTTATTAGAATGTTTTCATAATAGTATTTTTAAGTTTTTGCATTTAAAATGCTCAATTATTCTTGAATAACTGAAAAAATGTGCTTAATAAAAATCAATTTTTCAGTTGTTTTCATAATAATTAATCTTTAGTCCTAATTCATCTTTACCTGTAATTTTTCGTGTAAAACAAAAAAAAATTGACCGAGACAATCGACGTCTCTAGTAATCCTATATTTTAATTATATATTCCTTAATTTATGTATTGTACCATCCACTAGGAATAAATTTGTATCCATCGAAGGCAGAAACACGAATTCTGATCTGTAAGACAATAATGTATTCATTATATGGTTGTTGGCTTCAGCTGCAACAGAATTGAGTCTTCCAAAATCTTAATTGAATGTGCTATAGCAGTGTTTTGAACCATGGATTAGAATATTTACATTATGAGCAAAAAATATAGGTGAAAAAAGCCCGTGGTATTTAAAAAATGCTACAAAATAAATTCTATTCAAATCTGTAATTATTGTCATTGTATATTTTACTCACTGATGCGTTTTGATTCAGTTCTTATGATTCGTAGATATTTCGTAGGTGTCTATACAGGGCTAATTTTAATTAACTCATCGCCGCTTGCGGGCAGCGTCTCCACATCAATCCCAACGACATTTGTTTTACGACTTTTTACAAATATTAATAAATGACACAAAAAATAAGAACAAAACAAATTTGCTCCTTGCTCAACATTTGGTAAAAAGTACCTATTATTATTATGAAGCGATATTTTACTGCGTAAGATGCGTGGCATACCTCCGTTCGGAGTTAACAGAGTTAAGCCTCTAAACAGAGGCTATAAATATTTTTTGTATGGAAAAATTAAAATTTTGAAAACTATTAATTTTAAAAAGTTGTAGAACAAATGTTGTTGGAAATAATGTGGGGAGGCTACTTCCCGTTTGCGTTCGCTCCCGAACGGTCGTGTTTGCGGCCGCTCCCGAGTGTTCGTACTGCGCTTTCCTTGTTCCCTCTCCCGCACTCGTGCGAGTAAGGTCTCAAGTCAAGCTCTTTTCGGAAAGTTCTCTGCGGAAGTTGAGTGGACTCTCTGCCCTTTCAAGGTAGTCATCCACTGCCAAGACATTGGGTTGACCTATGGGTTGCTCTGCAGGGTTGACTTGTGTTGTTAATTTTTTAAATTTTCCACGTAATTTTTTTTGCGTTGTTTTATAAAATGCATAAAACTGGTAAAACCTTAAAAATAAACACATCAAATCTTAGGGCGGCTTGCGCATCGTCGTTAAATACAGTTTAAGAGCGACGTAAACGCATTTAGTCTGCTAACTATAATTAGCGTCTTGCACAACAAAAATTTAGGCACTAATCACGTTTAACGAACTGTCAAACCTTTTTTATTGTATTTAGGCTAAACATATTTAGCAAGATAAACTCATTTAACTAAATTCTGTTTAGACCAAATGTTACGCAAGCCGCCCTTAATTCTTACATCTCAACGTATATGTATATTTTTTAATTCTAAAAATATTATATTCTAATACACTCAGATTATTTTATAATCTGAGCTAATACAGCTACAATTTTTTTTTCTTGACTGTATTTTCCGTCATCAGAGATAGTTTGACTACGCGGAAAATAACGTAGTAAAATAATAACTTTACAAAAATACCAAAAATAATCAACAATAGCGCCAACAATCAGTGACTATCTACGATACTGAATATAAAAATAATTTCTTACATGTATGTGATTTTGATTGAGTATATAGAAATTATTTAAATTATGAATCGTGAAAACTTATATCAATATTATCAAAATTATTTTATAATTTCAAAATGCCAAAGTCACCGACACAGGACCGGCTCGTGAGAGAGCATTCATTGTTTTTTATTCATGGCCACAAAGTAAATAGTATATTATGTAACAAATGAGCGAAGTTGCTAATTACAGTCGAGGCTGTGATTTGAGCCCGAGCCGCAGGCGAGGGATTAATAATGAGCCGAGACTGTAATTAGCAACACTCATGAGTTACATACGACGTTTTTCAACACACTTGTGAGTAAAAGACAGACATACGTGGTCATAAAATAACAAACACATTTGATAACAAAGCTGTCAATTGTGATTGAAAAATGGCGCCGAACCTCGCGCATGCGCGTAGGTTTTTTTTTCCGCCAAATGTGTCAATGTCTGTATAGCATATACAGCCTATTTTAAGTGAAAATGTTTAATTTGGAGTGGTAAATGCAAATATTTTAATATTTTATAACAAATTATTGTAAATTGTGAATAATTTGTTTGATATACAAATTTGTTTTACTAATATAAGGCGCAAACATTTAAAAATGTATATGGATTTGAAGTGGTATAAAACCTCTTTGTTGCTTCTGAAAATATTTAATGTATAACCCGGACCAATAAAATATGCTCCGTTTACTCGCATGTAATTTGCACAAAGGTACAATTCAACTTTGTAGGATTCATTATATTATGCACTAGGGTATAATATATTATGCACGCGTGACTTATAGCCCAGTTTATAGTTCTAAATTCAATAGAATAACGCTCACTTTACGAGCAAGTGTGTTGAAAATAATATTATTGAATTATGTTTCTGACGTTTCTTTTCCACTACTCAAAAAATTAACAATTATAAAAGTGCTGTTTCGTCCGCAGCGGACGAAACTCATCGGCCAAAACACCCACCAAGCCGGAAAAAAAATATTGTTCCATAGTAAAGCCGGCGATTTAGTAAAATCGCACGACGACGCCCCGCGCGATGCGTCGCCTGTCCTTACACGGGGCCTTAGTCACTTTTTACGACCCGCTTTTCCAGCAGCTACAGAGCTTTTATTAGCCGAACCCACGCGGCTGTTCGCATCTCGATTGTCCACTAATTATAAATTATGTGAGGACACACAAATTTTACGGGTTTGAGTTTTTCCTTTTGTCTTCTTTTATCCACTTTACTAGGTACTAATAAGCATGAATTAAGTAAGTTTGTACAAACCATTATTTATTTTTTTCATTTGTTTTCATGCTTCTTTCCTTACTAGAGTCCTTTTTTCAATTTTCGAATTTCAGAAAAACACGTAACATATTAATTCAAAAGTCACAAAGAAAACAATATTTTAATGTAATAACACAACAACAAAAGTTTGAAAAGTGCCCTCGTAAGCTGTAAAAAGCTTTGTAAATAACTTCAAGCTCTCTATCTCGTAAACTTGAGAAAGTTTAGCATGACACAAAAAACACAAGACTTTAGAGGTGTGTGGTCTAAAAAATGTATTTTAATTAAACAAAGGGTGCACAGGAATCATCAACTTTTCCGTACAAAAATATTTTGTTTTACAGAAATAAAAATTTGGTAGCAAAATACAAAATTTGAAAGTAAAAAGTTTTTAAATAAAAATTCATTACATTTTGATTGGCCTCAATTAATGTAATATACAATGTATTCAGGATCCGAATAATAATATTTTACTTTCGTGCCGTAAATTCAATTTCATCGACAAAAATCACCTGAGGTTCGTGAAACACGAACTCCTTGAGCTGGGGGTGATTTTAAATTTTATGTCTTTGGTTTGCTTTATAATATAACTAGGGTTTTTAAAAGTATTTTATAAAATTGATTAATTGGACTGTTCATTTCCTAAATTAGACCAGCTGGGACTCGAACACACGACCTCAGCAAAATGCCGACGAGTATTAAAAAGATCATATCCTAAAATCTGTTAAAAAATCCTTTTATTTAGACCAAAACTGAAGCAAGGAAGAAACTAAATAAAATTACTGAGAGCATGTCTTGTTCGAAAGAGTCACGCACGGCACTGTAATAGATTACGTGATCGTGGAGTAACCTTCTTTAGTGCTGCGAGGGAGGTAATGAGTCGAACGTTGTTCTTTGTGTGGGTCTGTACGGTTAAATGTAGGCCTCTCATATTAGTATTTACTTGGTTTGATTGCATGCTGTGTTTTTATTGATTAGATTTGTATCACAAACAGAGTTATAGTGGATTTTTATATTGAATTAATATTTTTCAATCCATCTAAGTACTAATTTTTAAAGTTTCGGTTTAGAATAGCACTACCACCCTCGGATAAGCATGTAGCAAAGGCGACTAATCCGAGAGATCCTCGCTCGGTGGTACGACCTCTTCAGGCTTAGCTTGACTAGCAACCACCCTTCATAATACCTAACTTGCCGCCAAATATCACTGTTTCAGCAGTTATGATTCAACGATTATCAATATATTCCGTCAATGATTTATGAAGTTCCTTCCTTATCTGCGTGCTCTCATCTTTTAATATAGGGGTCAAACAATTTTGACCTCAAGACAAAAAAAGTTTTGATTTTGGTATTAGTATTTTAAATCATAGATCGAGAAATAAGATTTTATATTGAAACGCACTGCTAGCCGTTCCTGAAATGGCAAATAAACTTCGTTCATGTATTCGAAATATATTCATAGATATTTGATAGTAGAACGTGTAATTAAAAAAAGGTATTCCTAAAAATTATTGGCTCAGGAAATTTATTACAATGTGAACTGGTATAAGAACATGAAAAGCGTATAATTCAATGACTTTAGATCATTGCTCTTTTAATAAAGGACAGGGATGTGTTGGTAGGCTGTTTCAAGCTATAAAAAAGAACAAAAGAGAAGTGCAAGACACGGATAATTTTAATTGCAATCTGCTGATATATATTCGTTAATTATGATCACACGCAACATTTTCCGCAGTTGCAACGGCACAATTTTTTTGCACCAATTTATCATACTTAATTGAGTATTGATTGATCCAGATTGCTTTAAAAAACCCGGCTATCGTACCAGGGCAATAACTTTTGATGTGTGCAAATAATGTTAATCAAAATGTATCCCGTACTCATCATGATACTTTCATATTTGACTTGATTGTACACTTACATTAAATGGGATATGTGGCTAACGCAGAGACCGGTGGCACCGGGGAGAACCTTAGGAAAGATGGATGACTTTTGGCTTTGACAATAATAATGATGACACACCATTATAATACAAAAACAAATATGTTTTTTATTTGAAAAAATAACCGTACAGATAAGCTAAATTAAATATTGTTTAGATATTATTTATTAAAGAAATGGCGACGCTACGATGCGACGTTCGGAACGCAGCCTTCTGTATGTATGCACGATTCGTCCATGTGCATGCCGTCAATAGCACACGTGGCGTGGTAAACAAGCCGTGTTTAGTCCGAAAAGGATCTTTTGGCGCGTGGCGAAATTTGGAACTAACCACTATGTATTGTGAAATGTCACTTCATCACTTAAACAGGCTCATATTTATTTTTCTACTATTTATTCAATATTAAGTTATAAAGTACGCCAAAATTTATAAAATGTTGGCTTACCTACGGTGGTGGTAAAAGTAAAGAAGTGATTTTATATAAGAAATACCTAAAGCCCCTATAAATCCATAAAAAGAGTAAACAAGCAAGTTTTTTCTGCAATGTTTACATATTGACATACTTTGAAGTTAAGATTTTGATATGTTAGTGTTTTATTGTTATATTTCCATTAAATGAACGTAAAATTTCAGGAGTTTTAGGAGCTCTAAGGATTTTATGAAAAGTAAAGTAAAATTTGTAGATACTTACATCAAACTTTCGCCATACTTGTTTTTTTTTACTAAAGAAAGTAGTGGTGACGACGATAATAAGGAAGAATAGAACAATTGTTCTTTGATACGATTACTTGATGTAGTTAATTTTTGTAAAATATTCTGACGCTATAGAGTAAAAAAACACTGGGAAACACTACGAGCTCATTCCTTAAACCAGAAAATAGTCGTCCAACTGAATTGAGGGAGTGATTCAGCTGGATGGCCTGCGATCAGTTTAGTGCGCTACGTTCTTTAATTATAGATTCCAGGCGTACCTTCTGTTGGAACCTAGCTTCAAAAATAAAGTTTTCTATGCTGGCTCAGACCTGGGTATATAACAAGCTACCATCGAGTTCTGCTTTGTGGTCTAACTAACTTTGTTTTGGCATAGTCGGTGTGTTAGTTTGAGTATTTTAATTATTAAGCTAGTATAGATCTGGATCGTTAAATAGTAAATAAAGATAGTATATGTATATTCCATATTAAGAAAATTTATTAATTTATTTTAAGCTTATGCATTAATGTTTTCCCTAAAGGTTAGGAGACTTAACTAAATGGTAACCCTAATTTCACCCTCACGCCCCACTCGAAGCGCCAAAAGAGCCTTGTCAGACTATATAAGTATGTGTTGATATGCTTATAACAAAAGAGTCAAATCACTTCGTTTTTGCTACAACCACGAACATACTACGAAAATTCAGACGCCGCCGTCTCGCACGTGACTACGGAGAATATGAATACATAGGCTACATGGTATCCCATATCACAAACTGCTTAGTTTAGGGCCATTAAGTTGGTGTGATTGTCTGGGGATTTTATTATTTTATTTTTATTTACATATTATGTACTGATGGTGAGCAGCTACTTAAAAATAGACGCATCTACTCAGAGATACGAACTATCCTTCATAGTTCAATAGCCATTTTGAACTCGGGTTAGCTTGATGCATTCTGGATAAAGGTAAGGATCAGTCAGATCAGAAATTACCGGAACAAAAGGTTTATCCAGCTAAAGCCTTGCGTTAATAATCCTTATATCTATGCCTAATGAAATTATGTTTATGCATCCGGGTATCCACTAACCTTCGGAGGTGGATCAATTTCTTGTTTGTCAGGTTTGATTTCATTGTAACGGTTTTTTTGGAGCTGTAGAGATTATTTAATTTAGATATGATAATAAAGCCAACCTTGGGGGACGTATGGCTTTATTATCATATCTTTATCTTTTGTTCAGCAATAGCCATCTTCCTGCTGATGATAAAAAAACTGTTGCTGATCTTACAAGCGTACTGTCCTTATGTTGTTATTATTTAACACGTTCATTGCCGAGCACGCGAGGTCGCGTGATCGCGGGCCTCTTTTATTTGGCCTATCACGGGACGTCGCGTGGTGAGACCGAAAAGTTTTAAATGACGAAAAATTTCGTAAATTGCAGAGATTGCACTTTTTACGGACTCCTGGAGAAGGGGTTGATCAATCGGACAAGGGGCTTGAGCTACAGGGTCATAAAATCTCTATAGACACTATATAGATATATACTCTAAATATGCATCTTTCATGGCCATTCACGAAAGGTCGAGTGATATATGTATACCAATATTACAGAAAATTGCATACATACATACTACATAAATGCGTAGATTAATAAAGTAAAAATAGGATTTGGCCTACCCGGATAAACCTAACGATTTTGGTTAGGCAATTAACGTGTTAAAAGATTCTATTAAATTAACTTATTTTGACGCAATAATTTTAGGTGGGGAATTGAAGACCATGCAATTTGTACGCTTTGTTTTATTGATTGTATATCGGTTTTATTTTTTCTCGTTGGTTGAATTTTGAAATAAAACAAGGATAATAATTATACCCTACAGGCTAAGTTCCTCGAAACCCTTAAATTAGGAGTATTAACAAATAACGAGGAATTTGTTCAAAACTTTATTAAATATTCTAGTCAATATTTTCCAAATTTAATAATAACCCTTATCAGAAAGATATTTAATATTATTTTTCTTGGAAGCTGTTATACAAAGCTGGTTATTATTAAGAGACTTTATATTTGGGCATAAAATTATATTTGTATATAAATTATTTCACTTTGGCGGTGGCGTAACACTGTCTGCCTCAGACGCCAGTCGTCACGGGTTCGATTTCCGCACGGAACAATAAAAAAAATGTTTTGGGTGTGGGCGTGTATCCATACAGGGTTGTTTTTTAGGCACTGGCCAAATTTTTTTAAGCACTAAGTACATATCATTTACAGAAACAATTTTTCTAATAAAAAATTTATTTTTTTCAAGTAAATTCTTAAAAGTAAATATTAAGCAAAGCATGGTCACGTTAATTTATGAATGAATACCATTAAAATAGAGACGACTATGCAGTACATGCTGTAGTGTAGTACCACGTAGTACTACGTGTAAACATGTTGTAGTACTAAGTCGTAGTATTATAAATGAAATGCCACGTGTTATAGCTATGTTCATCATCAGCGACTATTTGCAAAAACGTTTGTGGTGCCATATTTTTATTTTTTGTACTGAGCGATACAAAAATAAATATGCAGGTACTTTTATATGGTATCAAATAAAAAAACCCTGTATTTATATTCTAGGTTCCCCCGCAGTTCGCTACATGGTATCATGGATTTTATTTTTTATATTTATTTAATAAAATAACCCTTACTTGCACTGTTTACACCACAAAAATATGGTTTGGACTCTCTAACAAAAGATTATCTAAAATATCTACCATGGCTGGAGTGTCAGTTCGGATAAAAAAGTAAATAAAAAATAAATAAATAAAATAAATATTTCTGCCACTTACACAACATTATCTAGCCCAAATTAAGCTTCTTAAAGAACCTGTGTTATGGATACTAGATAACTGATATATTTAAGAAATATATAGACATACATATTGAATAAATAAATATTTTTTATTAGATTAACTTTAATAAACATATAAACATCCATCTCTGGCATAGAAGGCAATGTATTTTACCGCTACACCAGCCAGTCGTCAGGCTATAATATAATTGTTATAATGTTACATTATAACAATTATAGTCAAACATCAGTTATTTAATCTATACTTATGTTTTATACTTATGCTCAATCTATGAGGACGATGTTAAAATAAGGAATTTCAAACATTTAAAGGTAAGGTACTATCGCTCTCGTAATTGAAACCATTTTATATATACTGACCTTATAAACGAAAGTAAATCTTATGGTTATGGTTATAAAAACAATATCAATGTAGTTACTATAAAGATGACGGACAAAATATTTACTCAAAAAATATAATCTGAACTAGTGGGAATTCAAAGTTCTTTTCGTACAATGATTGAATAACTTAGGTAAATTATTGGAAAGGCTCGAGGTCATAAGTCATAACTTACAGAATGGTTAAATTGGTTAAAAAAGTTTGCCTAGTCAATAATAAGTTTTCGCTATTCATATTATTAAATAAGACTGAGACTCTCATGTCCACGGGGTCTGCAAAGACACTGAAACGTCGAGTTAAACTGTAAATATCCGGTTATAAAGTGTTTTATATAAGAGTATGTGATACGTTACTACCTAGTTATTATTCTCTATATATTTCGTTTAAACTGAAATTTCGTTTTCAAGAGAAGTGATATAAAACTATCGGTAACTCATGAATTGCCAACATTCCAAGGGTTTCTGAATAAATAAAGTAGCTTTGGAAGATTTAAGTGCTATCCTGAATAGCACAAAACAACAAGATGGTACATTTCATTACGCTCAGGTATTCTCTATACCTCCACGTTTTTGACTTAGTCCGAATGTTTGCAAAGTGAAGTGGCAATGGGAAGGGAATGAACTGGAAAATAGGAAAGGAATGAACTACGAGTAGTAGTTGCGACAGTTAGGATCTCGAGAAGTGACCACATACTGAAGGATGGAGTCCCCACTTGTTGAACCAACGAACAAGTCAAGATTATTGGTTAACTTTGCTGGTGGACGACGAAGGACGACAAAACCAAGGGGTGAGGAGGTATTTGAGCCAATTACTTATAAGTTGTAGTAAACTCTTTTAATTTGGATGCATATCTCTACAGTTTATTTTATGAATAAATCAACCGCGTGTTTTTCAAAATAAATATTTAAAGTATTAAATCACTGATTTAACTTTCTAATATTGTTATTGTGATATGGAATAGCTTAAGTAAGAATCCGCTGCGATTCATAAATATATGAAACTATTACCTTCATATGAGAATCTTTAGAAACAATGTTCCACTAATAAAGTAATATCGCTTCACTATACATGGATATAG
Source organism: Stenoptilia bipunctidactyla (assembly GCA_944452665.1). Classification (NCBI taxonomy): domain Eukaryota; kingdom Metazoa; phylum Arthropoda; class Insecta; order Lepidoptera; family Pterophoridae; genus Stenoptilia; species Stenoptilia bipunctidactyla. The sequence continues at coordinate 28,468,560 of OX101727.1, read as the reverse complement.
TATCAAATGGTCAGTCTTTGTTTAGCTGTCAATACATTGTTCAAGCGAAACGTAGCATAGAGTTTCAACGTATGATTAGATTTACTTCTCAGAAATCAGGTCGTAAGTCTCTAATAATAAAGAGGTATTTAATTGGTATAAAAGAAATAAGAACTAAAGGGTAACGACCTAACCCGAGCACTGTGAGACACAAATTGTGTCAGGGCAGCCAACATTGGGGTAATGAGAGTGCACGGCGACTGACTACATACCGTCATGGAAAATAACGAGCAAGCGTCGCGAGCCGACGGATTTTGCACGTTCGGCGGTTCAGGTTGGGTTCTGATGCTCACTTTGTAAGCTCCGAACTGACCGACTAATAAATATTAATTATGTGGTTTATGGTCTGATCCTGATCCTCCTTGTCACCCAAGTGAGAGACTCGTGGTCCTGCATTGGCCACATTACACATTGTGATGATGAACCAATGCTGCTGAAATTTTGTCGTCGATATTTATGATGCAGAGTCTTAAAAATTCCTGAAATAATGTGATTTTTACATTGCTTAACACAGTTTTTGTTTGTATTGATATCTTGAATACAATTTTGGTTATCTTGGAAACTACAGGCATTACAAGCACTACAGGTTAGGTAATCATACTCTTCGACAATCTAATTAACTAAGTTTAATATTCAGTGATGATTTCAGTGTTAAGTAATAAAATATATTCATCAATATAAAAAAGAAAAGTATTGTTTGCTAATCAGTTTTATTTAAAAATGTGGAGAAAATGTTATAGGATCTTATTCTTGCTGTTTGAAATTAATACATCTAGTTTAATTGTAATTATTCACAAACTAACGGCAAACGTTTACTGCTATAATACAACACATTCACTGGGCGACATTTTCACGCACACAATAAACCCGCTCTCACCGCAACTGTACCCAACTGCAATCGAGAGAGCACGCCATTAACTCATGTTTACTTCTTATTTTTCTTCCGTTGATAAATGATATGTTGTGGAGAAATTAACTGGAAGTTTCAGACTGTGTGTCTGACGTTTTTTACTGCACTGTTTTTATGAGTATCGTCGTTATAATGGCTCTGGGATGAAAATTAGTTTTGTTTTACTGAAAATGGACACAATTATCTTTGAACTTCTTTGACAAATATAAATCATTGATTTTATAGCTTGGTCGTTTATATAATTTATAGGGTAAGCTTTTTTCCTGGTAGGTAAGTTTAGATATGAATAACTTATTGCCCTCAGATAAACTGGAAGTGATTTACAATTAAAATTAAAATCTAAAGGTCCTTAGTATGAGTTAGAAACAACTTGATCCTAATCTATGTTAGAAGCAACAAAACTTCATCAGATTTTAATTTCTTAAAAACTAACGGACACATCCACAATATGGCTCCAAAGTAGGCTTTAAACTTGTATGAGTTTGTGTATGAAAAACACACAATGGATTTAGGATGTACCTAAGTATACACCCAGAGGACTCGATCCAGTTGAGAAAGGTTCTTTTATTAAATTGTCCGGGTTGAGGCTTGACCCCAGGACCTCGCCGCAGCCGGAAACTGGATATATTGAACACAGCGCCACGGCAGCCGGCGGGATTAAAATAACATATAAGTAAAATTAATCATATTATTATGTTGAATGATAGGTATTTATAATTTCTATCAAAATTCTAACGTGTTGATCAGAGAAACGTTTGGGAATTATTGAGTAGGATTCAATATATATCATAAAATCATTTCCTTATAAGCGAAAACCTTTATTTATTTATTATAGGAGGACCAACAGCAAAAATTACAAGTTTATTTATAAAAAAATATACAATAGGAAGCCAATTAGAGGTCCTCACAAATAGACAATAGACACACAAGACTGGGCACAACCCGCTAGCCCCAGCGGGTTGTGCCCAGCCTGAGCCGAGCGCCCTCCAACGTCGGAAATGGTCCAGTACACAAGATCATTTCCCCACCATAGCCCTAGTAGCTGCATCAAGTCCCGTCACCTGCTACGGCTGGCTATCGGGAGGGAGAAGGTGAGCTTAACTACTTCTCCGTCCTCTCTTAGAAAACCAAACCCCTTAAGAAAACCATATCCCATTTTCCACCAATTCTTTAAAAAATAGCGCTGGTTAGGAGTTCCATAGCTGGAAAATAATCTTAAAATTCGGTTTAAAAAATATCAAGTCAAGAAAAACCTATCTGTTACCTCGGTTGCAATTATTAAAGTTCACTGCATACAAAATGTGAATGCAGTTTTTACGACGCGGCAAACCTGACTTTAACTCCGCTGACGTCTAATTTTGCAGTTGGCTCTTAATAAAATCTAGAAAATATCACCAGTCTACCTTTCTTATTAAAATTTTTGCGAACGAAGAAAGTAACAAAGTTGAGCATCTTTAGGAATATATTTCAAGTTATAAGTAAAATACTTTTATTTTGTTCTGAAAATACAGGGTGACTGGTGACAAATTTTAAAACTTAAGGAGAGCACTCTGTACTCGATTCTAATCATAATTATGTATTAAAAGTAGGTACTTTATTTTTCACAAGAATTCCCTATAAATAAATATGTTACTATTTACTTCACATACAACTGAGTCGTAATCGGCAAGTGACCTGGCACGCGGATCGCTGCCAACGCTAGCGTAACCATGCGTTGCGTAATCAATTCTTTAACTTTTTTTTTATTTTTTCTCTTCATGTAGAATCTCAAACTATCACGTCCTTGAATTTCAAAAGTCACCTTGTATATGTGGTAAAATCAATGTCTCTTTTTAGTGGAAATATTTTTGCCTGGATTTAACTTTTTATCAGCTCCACACAAATTTAAATTAATCTATCACCATATTAAGAAGACGATCTATCACAAAATAAATCACAAAAAAATATATGTGTAACTTAAAAACAACCTAAGACTTTTCCTGTTCATTTATGTAAATGATTGTGTATTAAGGCTATTTATATAAAAAAAAATTACAGCACCCAAAATACCTAAACTTCTAGGGGAACTTAAATTTTATTTTATATTCAGAATTTTAATTTGAGGTGCACAAGTTGAGCTATTTATAAACTTTCCACAAAAAGGCAGTAGAATTTTTTGATAAATGCGATTCGTTAAAAACACTAAAATCTTCAAAAAAGCATAAAAGTTATACTTTCCCAACCTTAATTACGAGTGAACAAAAAACATTTAAGTCATTTCTCAAAAACAAAACGTCAAGTTTCGCTAACGACTTTCGACCCTGTGACTTTACAACAAACAACACAAACAAGATTGTCCCACAAAGACACGGTTGATTCATAATATTTTACTTGTAAATATTTCTTTTACTTGTCTACTTATACAGGGTGACTGGTGACAAATTTTAGATACTAAAGGAGAGCACTCTGTACTCGATTCTAGTCATAATTATATATAAAAAAGTAGGTACTTAATTTTTCACTAGAATACCCTATAAATTAATAAAGTTTTGTTACATAAAACACTTTTTAACCGGATTTATCGCGTATATTTACATTTTAATTTTTTTTTTTAATTTTAAATTTTTGGCTCTTCGTTTCGGTGTCTTTGCAGACTCCGTGGTCACGAGCGAAGTTTTGTTACTATTTTTACTTACGCCTGAGTCAATCGCATCACGTGACCTGGCATGCGGATCGCTGCCAACGCAAATAGTGTATCATAACCATGCGTTGCGTAATCAATTCTTTAACTTTCGGTTAACTTAGTAAATAATTAATATTTATGTTTCATTATATTATTTATCTTCATGATCTCAAACTATCACGTCCTTGAATTCCAAAAGAAACCTAGTTCCTTACAGAGCATTTAATGATATCATAAACTTCGGCTTTAACTAGTTTTTGAACAAGATATTTTTAAGATATATTTTTGCCATACGACCGAATTTGAAAAAAAAATATGTGTGCCTACTTATACTCAAGACGTCGTCGTAGTTCAGTGGCTTCCTTGTATATGAATCGATATTGCAGGTTAAAAAAGCGGTTTTGCTGGATACTGCCGGAATAATTCGCCAGTTTCTTTCTCTCTTTCCCTGATCAGCGACCGACGAGTCAGACTGTGGGTGCTTTCCGCCTGTAAATCTTAGAGTTCTTAATCTTAGAGTAATTCCTTGTAGATAAAACTAGCGACAGTAAAAAGAGCGACAGTTGCTCGTGATCAGGAGCCCAATTCTCGCGCGAGTGACATTTGTCACTCCTCGATATATATCGAAAAAATGACGTAAATATCACGTGAATGCGGTTAGTGCTATTCTCGTGATCTCATGGGTGATATATGTCGAACGAAAACCACTCGACATGCAACGAGTGGACTGGAGCACTCGACATGTAATCTCACTGGGTGATATGTTCCTACCCACAAAAGTGACGGCCGCCATTGTATCAAGAAAGACAATGAAATTGATGTATATAATTGTTTTGATCTTGTAGATTTATGTTTTCAAATCAATAATAATAGCTTTTTGTTGAAAATATGGAACAGTTCATTGCTTCTTTTTTTGTAAATATTATTCGGGATGCCGAAGTCGATATTTCTGCACCAAGTCGTCACCGTAGAAGCCTATGTAGGGTGAACCCGATGGAGATGCGGGACGACGAATTTAGAAAAAAATTTCGTCTCCCCTAACACATGGCGATAGAATTGATGAATATGTTGGAGCCTCTTCTTCCCAAAAAAGATATTTCGGTTAAAACTAAAGTTTTTTAGTATGAAAATGTGCCGTTACTTTCTCTGTATTAGATATTTTGAATACTACTACATAACTCTATTTCTTATTTCTACGCATTTCTTTTCAGGTTTTAATGTGCCTTAAACTTTTTTGGCACAGGATCTTACCAAACCCCGGTGGGAAATAATTATTTAGTAAGCATGTCTCAACCATCGGTATCGAGATGTGTTGAAGAGGTGGTTGTGGCCCTAAATAATCCCATAATATTTGGAGAATGGTATTTTGAGGCGGTGCGACCATGACATGTCCATGATTTCCCGTAATAATGGCTGATTTTCCGTAGGTTTTTTACCTTTTGATTCAATCAAATACCAAGAAGACCATTAATTAGGGTTGCCTGTAAGAGATCATCTTTCGATGATAAGGCCGCCTATTGTGCTCTGTATCTTAAAAATTGTTCTGTATAAATATTCCTTATTTTTGTGTACAATGAAGAATAAATAAATAAATAAATAAATAATTAGTTAGACACAAAAGTCATCAATGGCACTGTCATGTCATCAATACTACTGCGTTCAACATGAAACATTTTGCGTGTGTAATATTTTAAAGATTTAGGAAATATAGCATAAGATATTTAAGATTTAATGGTTTATTATTTAAATCAAGCAGTAAAAACACCGGTTTCAGTTAAGATGATCAACAAGCTTAAAAAAATATATTTCATCAAATTTGCTATTGGTCTTCATTGAAAGCAGAACGTATCCTTAACACATCTTGCAATGAACGAATGGAATGAACCTAATGATAATACCGTGTCGAGTAGTATATCATGTCTACTACCGGCGAGAATACGAGTTTTGCTAAGCGCCCGATATTTTTGATAGACATGATCAAAGTCGCCTACGATGTTGAGGTGATGGGACATTTATCATCTCACTGAAATGTCGAGTGGCGCGAGAATTGGGCTCCAGGGGGTCTGCAAAGACACCGAAACTTCGAGTTAAAATGTAAAACATAAATTATACGCGATTAATCCGGTTAAAAAGTAGTTTTATTTAAATTATGAATCGTGAAAACTTAAGATAATTCCTTGTAGATCTTAGGATGTTAAATAATAATAATAATAATAAATATAAATATCTTTTACTATAATATTTCTTTCTCTCTTGCCCTGATCCCCGACCGACTGGGCCGATTGTTGGGTCTTTCCCGCCAAATGGCGTGTAGCTGTAAGCATACGTAATAATAATAATGATCCCGAGCAATGGGAGGAGTAAAATCTATATATATTTTTATTATTATATATAATAATAATAATTCATTTATTTCAGGCAACTTAAGAATAGTACAAGAAGTTAAATATAATGCTTTTAGTAAGGTTAATCAATGTTCGGCCGGGTTGGTACGATTTGTGACCTCCGACGTTATATTTCACACGACGACTTCCGTGCTTCGTAGGGCACGTAAAGCTGTCGGACCCCAGGTACTGTATACTGTATGCAGAAGTCGTTACGTTTGGTCGGGAAAAAGCCTTAAATATATTTTTATGGCAGGTATTTATTATTTTATCACTACATAGGTAAATAAAATAGGTAAATAGGTAAATAGTTCAAGTAAAATACGAAAATCTTAAATAACGAATCATTGTTGTATTTGATTTGAAAATTCGCTTTTCAAAAACGTCTAAAAAAATTGCTTTTACTTAAACTAAGTTGATTCCATTGGTACCTACTTAGTATTGTGTTTAAATCAACAAACAAATTAATTTTTGCCGCTTTTACTTGTGGCTTGTTCGCGTCTGTCGGCCGCGGTCCCGCCGCCATTACATTGTGCCTTCCATTAATTCAGCTTTGCAAAAAATGCTGATTCCAAGCTCGTAAACATCGACAGAGTGTTTTAATCAAAGTGTCGGTTATGGAATCGATACAGTTATCGATAGCTTTCTGTTATATTTTTTAGTGTTCCGTACAAAAAAATAAATAAGAAACGGAGTTTTCATAGTATTATTTTTTCTCCATCTGTCTGTCTGTCAAATAATTAAAGTCAAGTAAAAGACCCTTCTAAGGAACGTGCAATAGGTTGGCAAATCTGAGAACAGCCCGCAGTATAAATAAAGAAAAAATCAGAAAAAAATGTGATTATCATATCCGTGCTCAAGGAATAAGATTTTTCATACAAACTAAAAAGTCCAATACTTCCGATTCCTTGAGAATTTCGGGAATTCTTTCCATAGTGTAAATAGACAACCATTGGAGAACCCTTATACCAGAATCACATTCGTGCACTCAAGGGATAAAATATTTTATACAAAGCGAAAAATATATTTTCCCTTAACCGTTGGAATTTTGGGAATAACTTTTATAACACAACCAGTTACTCATTGAAGAACTTTAATGCCACGTATCACATCCGTACACTCAAGGAATAAGATTTTTATTCAAACTAAAAAGTCCAATACTTGCCGTTCCCATAAGAATTTCGGCAATTTCTTCCATATTACAAATAAACACCCATTGAATAATCTTCAAACCAAGTATCACATCCGTGCACACAAGGAATATTTTTTTCATACAAAGTAAAAAATCATATTATAGTACTTCCCGTTCTCGTGAAAATTTTGGGAATTACTTTCAAAGCACAATTTGTAGAATAGTCACTCTTTGGAAAACCTTTAATAAGTATAAAAAAATTTAATACAAAAAGTGCTGTTTATATTGGTTGTGCTGTTCGAGAACTGAGAAAAGGAGGAACAACGGCAAAAAAAAATATAACAAAAATAGAATCTGTTGTTATTATATACATACAATAAAACTTTGGCCGCTAATATTTAAAATAAATTGAATACAAAAGATTCGGTTTTTAAAAGATAAATAACTACCAGCAATGTGGACTTAAGTCTGATCTTGTCAAGGAGTGAAATGCCAGAAAAAATCAAACGAAATAGCTCTGTGAATATTTTATACCAGCTGAGAATTTAAAAAACATAAATCCCATAGCACCATTCACATCTCCTATTTACGATTACCGAGCTGGCATTCATTTGGAATACCTTTGACCCTGTCGGTTCCAAGAATATCGGAATCAGAGCACTAGGACACGTCTTCGAGACACTAAGAAGTATGATTTTTCATTTCCAATATCTTACAATATTAAGCTTATTTGTTTTATGAATATGTAATTTGTCCATATACAACATTTTAAAGTGTACCATTTCAACAAAAGTTGATTTATATTGAAATCTATGTTCATAACTGATCTAAAATTTAAGACAAACTTTAAAAAAAAAATAGATGTTGGCCGATTCTCATAGATTCCGGATAAGCACAAAAAATTTCATCAAAATCGGTCAAGCCGTTTCGGAGAAGTATGGCAACGAAAACTGTGACACGAGAATTTTATATATTAGATGTAACATTTTACCACGATTGTAAAAAATCTTCATACATACATACAAACATAACTTTACGCCTGTATCCCTTATAATAATAGTGTTATAAATATATAAATTATTAATATTTCTTGTTTCACTAAAAACTAATCAGTGGGCCAAGTTGCCACAATAAAGAAATTTATTATTATTATTCCGTATGCTTACAGCTACACGCCTTTCGGCCGGAAAGACCCGACAATCGGACCATTCAATATTATTATTAAATTAATTTTACAGTATGCCCCGGAAGAGGAGTTGCTGGCACATTCTATGTTTATCCTTTGCTCCCAGTCCAGCATGGAAGTTAAAAAAATCTTCATAGATGATTACAATCATCTGACGCCGACTGCTGGACATAGACCTTCAAGGTTCACACTCGTTTCCGCGCCGCCCTTATCCAGAGTTCACCGGTGACCTTGACCAGCAGAGCCATTCGCGTAACTAATAGTTATATGTTATGTGAATACCTATTATGTCACTCTTCGTTGATGCATCGATGAACTCAACGCTGTTGTTTAGGAGCAAAGCCCTGCTGATCATCGATTTATATTGCGGGGCTATTACTTACGCTGCGTTTGTTTCTGAAATAAAAAAAATTACCTCTACAGCTGAAAAGTTACGTGATGTTTTTTTTCTAAACACATTTTATCAAGTTAACCATGATTGAAGTGAATATATGGGAGTATATCGTGCTTTTATGATGTATTGCTCTTGTTCAAATTATGAGTTCACACCTCACAATCACTTCTAGACTATGGAGAATTCAAACAATGGAAAAATACCTAGTTTTTATAAATTTAATTTTCTTATTAATAATCTGATTAATAAAAGAACTTGAAGCGTAGACAGTTAATATCAGACTCCCCCATACTGTCTCTTACCCTTTTTGACTTAATCCTTTCTGTATACAAACAAATGAGCTGAGCTAATCGTCTTTGTACAGTCGCAAGCAATGCTCTGTTATCAAGATAGTGGATGACAAGTCACGTAATAGATCATACATTCGGAGGGTTCCGTATATGTTTGCTCGAACAATATGTATAAGATTTTATCTCTGATGGATGCCGATCATAACTCTTAGCTGCTAGGTTTTCTATTTGGGTTGCGTCAGCTATTTGCCGGAAATCATATTTTAGAAATTGGGACACAAATATTGACGTTTGGTGTTGTGTATGAAGGAAAAGTTTTCATGTTTTCATTTGTTGAAAATAGTAATATCTATTCTTTATAAAATTATCAACTTTTGAATTTTATTACCTAGGCACTGGGGTAAAAAATAAGCTTTTTTACATAAAAAAGGATGTTAGCTTCTGCTACTAAAAAATGCACTATTGTAGCAAAAATAGTAGCAAATATTCATGACGTGCATGATAAAAAGGAAGATTAGAGCCCACAACAGATGTTTTTCGTGGTCGAAAAGAAAATATATGTAGCTTTTTGATGACGACCGGCTGGTGTAGCGGTAACATACATTGCCTTCTATGCCAGAGGTCCTGGGTTCGAATCCCGGCGGCGGCGGATATTTGTGTGATGAACACAGATATTAGCCGTCAAGTCATGGATGTTTAAATGTTTATTTAAGTTTATTCTAATAAAAAATATGTATTAATTCAATATGTATGTTTATATATTTCTTAAGTTTATCAGTTATCTAGTATCCATAACACAAGTTCTTTAAGAAACTTAATTTGGGCTAGATAATGTTGTGTGAGTGTCAGAAATATTTATTTATTATTTATTATTTTTATGCTATAGATTAAATATATGCTTATAAGTGGCTATGTTGTTGAATCTACTGAGTAACTGGAGTAGTTAGCTAGAAGCTTTAAGTAATCAGTAGATTTTTTTTCTTGTTTAATGCCTTTTGTTATATACAAACTAAAGCGAAGAATATAAACTCTTCTGCTATTTAGGCAAAGATTTTGCTTGACAACTTGAAATAGAAACCTCATATTTAGATTAGTTGCGAAAAAACCCAAAAAAAAATTAGGGGCAAAATTATTTTATCTCAATTAAAAATTATCAACTAAATTGACGCGGTAATAAGGGATATGTTTGCATGCATGCTGCAACAACTAATTATTCTATACCTACATTAGTTAACGTCATGTTTATCAATTATTCAATCAATCAATCATTCAATCTGTTGCCGTTGTGCTTTTCAACAGCTTGTCAACTAACTCGATTTAATGCAAATATTATGTTAGAAGCACCAAAAAGTTTTCATCTCTTATATGAATTTATCATAAAATGTTATATTAGTTCCTTTCATATGATATTGGTGTTTTGTCGTACTGGCCACTTCAATCTTAAATATCTCCTCTTCGGTTTAGAATTTCTAATTCAAATTTATGCAAATTTATATTTTTTTTCTTTTGGTTTTTTTTCTGCGTCATTGAGTTTACAATATGAAAAATTTAAAATTTCGCGTTGTTTACGAATATGAATTCCGCCGTGGCACCGGTGGTGCAGAAACGAATCGAAGAATTAATTAAGTGTATGGCAGCAGTGTCGCTAGATAAAGCACAGTACGTTTTTGGTTCCAATGTTTTCGTTCTGGAAATTTCAACCTACAAAACAATCCCCGTGGACGGCCGGAGACCAAATTCGACAATGAAGAATTGAAGGCCTTGTGGAAGCGGAGTTAGCTGCAGGCCGCGGTGTTAGTGATAAAACTGTTTTAATCCACTTGAAACAAATTGGAAAGATAAGAAAGCTCGAAAGGTGGGTACCTCATGAATTGAATGAAGCAAATCGACAAACGCGGGTCGGCTGTTGCGTTACATTACTGAACTGGCACAATAATGAAGGGATTTTAAATCGAATCATTACCTGTGATGAAAAGTGGATACTCTACAACAATAGGAAGCGCAAATCGCAATGGCTGAACCCCGGTGAACCACCCAAATTCTGCCCCAAGAGAAAATGAACTGGAAAAAAGTTATTGGTCAGCGTTTGGTGGACTAGTGCCTGTGTGGTGCACTTCAGCTTCCTTAAATCTGGCCAGACAATTACTGCAGATATCTACTGTAGTCAGCTCTACTGCAGAACAGACTGCTTCCAAATTAAAGGAGCTTGAATTGGAATGTTTAACACATCCACCGTACTCTCCGGACTTTGCTCCAACAGACTTCCGTTTTTTTTAGAAATTTGAATAACTTCTTGCAGGGGAAAAAATTCAACTCCGATGATGCAGTCCAAATCGCCTTCAAAGATTTTATTGATTCCCGTCCTGATGTTTTTTTTAGAAAAGGCATAAATGAACCAACTATGAGATGGCAGAAGAGTGCATAGATAGCAATGGATCACATTTTGATTAAATAAATATATATTATATTTAAAAAATAAAAGACTTTTATTCCTCCCACACAAAACGCCAATTTCATATGTAAGGTCCTATCAGCTGGGAATATAAATTTTATTCCCAGGTTATCAAATACAGGAAAATATTAACAATGGTGAGTGAAGATGAAGTTGCATATTAAAGCACTATAAGAATGAAAACATAATTGTATAAATAGTACAATTACCTTTTAAATAAAATCTCTTATTCGAAAATGTATTTATGATTGTGAAAACAAAATAGTATATCAACTAACCTAGGATACCTGCTACTTCCACTGTTTAATCACCATAATCATGAAAGATTACTTTGGAGATTCGTAGTTGGAATGTCAGCTTGGTTTGTTTTATTAGTGACTAAATTATCAATATTTTTATAAAGACGTTGTCCAAACTCAAAAAATCATTCGTAGCTAACGGTTATTTTTTTAAATAGTACAATTTAAGCAAAGTCGTCCCTGAAGATAAAAATGCAACTTTAAATAAAGTTTTCAATGACAATGTCGAAAGCGTTTAAGCTATTGAGACCTCAAACGAAAAGAAAAAGAAGTCAAAGAACTTCTTGTGGTACAACAACTATGTTGTTCACATTTCGGAACTTTTGTAATTGTTCTCTTAAACGTCCGAGCCGCTATTATTTCTCTAACTTTTAACGGCCTGACTGCACCATATAAAAGTTTACTAACGAGGCGAAGAGATTTCGTCTCGTCATTTTGTGGAGAGTTCCGAGTGCTGCGGTTATGGTATGATACGGTTTAACTAACAATGTTCTTTTTAATCTTCTTACAAAGTAAGTTGAGCGAAATAGCAATTTTATTATGAAAAATGGAAACATGCAAACCTTTATACTCGTTCTTTTGAGGGAGGTTGAATAGGTTTTTTAATATTTATTTAGCTTTTGAACGTTAAGAAAAATGTTCTTGTTAAATGATGAGTTGTTTATTGAAGGCTAGTATGGTGCATTGAATCGACCAATTTACTAACAGATTGAGAAATTCCGCATAATTCGTTAGGGTGTACATATATGGATCATAGCAGCTTATATACAGTAGAAATCGAAACACGTTAGTCATATTAGTATCTACAAAAATACCTTGCAGTTGTAGATATATCCGTTGTCTAACATTGGTTTCCTTATCTTGCTTCTTACTACATATTTATAAATTGCCCAAACTGACATGCAGCCCCAAAGTAAGATAAAGTTAGCTCTTTTTTAAGGAACTTACAGCGGAACTAAGCCTTATCCTAGTGTATGGCCAGACATGAAGCAGTCTATAAAAGTTTACAAACTGGCTAAATTCGGTCCTCTCATTCTTCGATAACAAACTTTCTTGTGCCACCAAAATAATGTCATACTCATTTGTATCCTTTTTGTTACAGTTTTCAAGTCACAGACGTCTCTTTCAACGGATTCGGGGCTTTGCACCGAACGAGGCCTGCGAAGAACTCACATTGAAATCATAAAGCCACCAGGGAAACGAATTGGATTAAAACTGGCAGGTAATACTCTCACACTACTAATACTGTGACTATAGACTGTGAAAACAGTGTAAATCAGTACAGAAATAACCACAATAGACTAGGGCTTTTGATAAGATATCGAAATTTCAACGTCAATTCTAAGGCGTTGTACTGGGTGTACGACCGGACGCAGCGGGACAGGACACGATATTATATACAGCAATCTAAAGCGACCCATACTTCAGAAGACTTGTGTTAACTAGACTACGTAGAAAAAGTGCTATATCCCCTAAAGATTTGAATTTGGTTATAACGTTTTAGCGTACCTTCTAAAAATAGTACAAAATGTTTATAGTCCTTAAGTCCTGAAAACATTGAAGTATTCATCACATTTTTGTGAAAACGCACGCGCGTCCTTTCAAGTATCCAGATAACGCGCGCGCCTAACGATCAGCTGGGAGATATTTACATATTAGATCAAAACAAACTTATTTATCTACTTACTTGAATAAAACATACACGTTCACCACGATACCAATTTTCCTTCCTACTTTGTACGGGCTTAAAACCGTCAGAATGAAACAGGAGCTTGATGTGATGTAGTTTTCACAATACTTAAGTTATTCTGGCGTTGTTAAAAATTAGAATCAACCTTTTTTACAATAATTAATTAAATCAACTCAATAGTTCAACGTTGCACTCGCACATTTTCGACCCCACAACTTAAATAAGGAACACTAATCTAGCGGTTAAATCGCACTGTTGTGTTCATATTTTCAGTGGCTTCATCGTAGTATACACGAATCATTTCAAAATATGGATTATTTGTCACTGAATCATTAAACCATTGTCTTACGTAATTATTATGACGTAGATATGAGTAGGTAGTAATTGCGACGCGTGAGCATAACTACGTCATCGGTGCCCTGACCAAGTGACCGCGACCGACTGACTAACTAATTGTTTTTTCTAAGGTTTGCTCTAGAAAGATATCTACATACAGATATATATCTACTCTACATAGAGTAAGTATGAAATTATCAACATGTAAGTCTACTAGTCTCTAACGTTTTAGGTCGCAAAACCGTGTAAGCACACCTGATTGCAATGTTTTACCACTTATTTCGCATACGTATTTCCGGTAACAAACAATAGGAACGCTACATTATTTTTAAATGGGATTCAGTTTGTGAATTAGTTACTGAAACACCCATGTAAATAAAGACTGTACAAATAGCAGACGTTTCTTGCTGAAATTGTTGTGATGTAGAGATAATTCCCATGTTCTAATTAAAAAGAATTATAGTTAGGAAAAGTTCATCTCCTGTCCAATTAGACTTCTATCTAGAACCAATTGAAAATGTTAATACTATTGAAATAAGTACTTACCAGTTTATGATATTATCTTATATTGTGGGTGTAATAATAATAACTCCACTTGGAAACATTGTTATGATTTTGAGTCCGTAGATAAAAGACAAGGGACCTGACTTAAGGTTATTTATAACTTGCACAATGTAGGAACAAAAAGTAAAATCGAAAAAAAACTTGTACGAGTGCGTACAACTAGGTACCTACCTAGATGACTACGTTTATTTTGATCTATTGTGTAAATATCTCCCAGCTGATCGTAAGGCGCGCGCGTTATCTGGATAGATGAAAGGACGCGAATTAGATTTAGATTTTTTTATGGAAAAACTATAAGTCCAAATAAAAAACGGTTTTTCGTAGTCGAATGGAGAAGACTAGCCCTATCCACTGTATTTTTCTCCAAAATACTTTTTTGGACACCCTGTATAGACATTGCCCATTCCCAAAAGCTTTATACTAGAAGCTGCCATGAGGGTCTGTGCTGCCGTGCTGTGGATATCATAAAATAATATTTAAAAAAATATATAATATCGTCGCTCCAAGTAGGAAGATAAGCATTATTTCACAATCTAAAATAAAAGCGATTCCATGATATATCTGTTTATTATTTGAACATCTTCAGGATTCATGCAGATAGCTTCCAAAAAAAGTCAAAATGTGATCAATTTGTTTGGTACTTTTATAAACTCACTGGTAATAACTACTATAAAAAGTTATTTTGCTAATTCCGCGACTTGTACTTGCACGAGTGATGCAGGATGCTTGTGATAGGGTGATAGCTTGTGGTGTGGGTTTCCAGGTGTGTGTTCATTGCATGTCTTGCTTCTTGCTTGAGGGAGGGAGGGCGGTGAACTTACGCATGAAAATCCTGCATCACTAGTGCAAGTACAAGTCGCGGAATTAGCAAAATAACTTTTTATAGTAGTTTTCATGGATTTCCGCAAAGTAACGCCTGATTCAATCAATCACTGGCAATAAGTCAAATGATTTACAAAAAACAACGAATGCAGAGCATTAAAAAACCGACTTCACGTCAAAACTTTGGCTGAGTTAAGAATGTTTTCAACGTAAACATTCTCCGAAATAAACATATTTTTTCAAAAGTTTTCTGGTACATCATAAAAAGTATCGGGTTGGTACCTCATAGAAATTTTCTATGAAGTACCAAACCGATTTCGATGAAATTTATTTGGGACCAACTAGGAAGTATCCTCTATCATATGAAACAACGATTTTCAAAATCAATTCATAATTGTCCGAAATATCGTGTAACAAAGACACAAAAAAAACATACAGACGAATTGAGAACCTCCTCCTTTTTTGGAATTCGGTTGAAAAGACTCGCTTTAGGATAATTATATTTTGTAAAAGCTTTTTCACGCAGTTACAATTGTTTGTATTTAAAATTACTGATAAAGAAAAGATTTATTCATCAATAATGCAGCTAGTGCAAAATAAAAATAGTGCGAAAAAAAATATATAAGTTTCAAAAAATAAAAGCTAACCAATATACTGCGACGTATATAATTTATCCGTTGCATATTTTACAAGTTCAGTTATTTAATTAAACTTATTATCGACAAAAGCTTATAATCATGTAACAATTAGCGTCCTCGTTAATACGGTTATCGAATAAAATATTTTCACAAGAATCAAGAGTGAAATTAGCATTTCCAAGCCTATGAAAATTTGAACTGAGTTTGAATTACTCCCAACATGACCTACTTAGTTTACAAACAACTATACTATACGTATAATTATACGTTTACTTTGCTCTGTTTGTTCCTGAGGCCAAATTGATCAAGTGAAATAATGAAATTTATCTAATTATATCTCATTAATTCTCTAAATGTACACGACGGTGAGCATAATATAGCTCGTCCCGTTTGGGACGATTTTCGTAAACAATTAGATTTTGACCTGGAAAAAAAAGGATCACTTTTTACTGATAATTTTACAGAATCGAACAAAACT
The DNA here is from genome assembly GCA_944452665.1 of Stenoptilia bipunctidactyla. Lineage (NCBI taxonomy): Eukaryota > Metazoa > Arthropoda > Insecta > Lepidoptera > Pterophoridae > Stenoptilia > Stenoptilia bipunctidactyla. Next base: position 28,452,284 of record OX101727.1, on the reverse strand, counting down.
GTAAGGATATCTGATTTTAAGAATCAAAGAGTAAAGGTCTTTCTTAATCTGCTGACGACTTTAAATCATTTTTGAAAGTCGATACGTTAATATATGATAAGAAAACTAATAGTAAATTTATTAGAATAAAACACAAGGAATTTCATCAGATATTTAAAAATGACCACTGTGTTTTAATAGAAGCTTTAATCCAGGAGATTTTTGTAAGTACCTAACTGAAGTTTTGGGAAAAGCTTAAATCTTTTAAAGCACCTTATTTAAAATCTCTTTACATTTTTTTTTTTGTTTCAAAGTAAAATAATAGACTATGGTCAATTTATATATATATTATAGGTTCAGGGAATATGAGTAATGAGTTTTCTGAGTAATTCCGCCGATGTGTCGTATATCCCTTAATATACATAATTTCATCATCAATTATCATTTTTAGTAACCAGGTATTTTTATCACAAGTGTTCTGAAGAGATTTTCTTTATATACAAAGCCCTCGTCAGACCTCAACCTCACCTGATGGTTAGTGAAGGTGAGGTTGAAGATGGCACACGAGCTTAGAAATTAATTATTTTAAAAAGTAACAATAGAGGGCATAATTCACAAAGCAGCTCTACATTTAACCCTACTTAAACTGATTCAGTTTCACTCACACATTCCATTCAAATTCAGATAAAATTTAAATGAAAATATATCACCAATTTCCACATTAATGAAGGTTTAAAAGTAGGCTTCACATTTCCACTGCGAGTATTTTTCTCAAGTGTTTGGTCTGCGTCCGCCGCTGATGTATGTTCGAGCTCCACACAGTATTGAATTAAATTAATCGAGTTTCCCTTACAATCGAATGAAATTCGAATTCGCCTTGTGAACCTTATCGTATTGGCAATGTATGGCTTTGATACATTATTAACTGCTATTGCACTGTTTTCAATAGTTCGATTGGAAAAATAATACATTGTGTTAAGGTAATTTCAGAAAAGTTTGCTTTTAGTTTGAATGAAAAATTTATAATTCATTTAATATTTTATATCGATTTAAAATTTTCATTACAATTTATGGAAAAAGTGTTTATCGCTCCTCAACATTTAAAATCGTTAAAACAGCAAATCTACTTTCAATGATTCTCAAACTAGTAAAAATCTAGTAACATTTAAATATTTAGCAAGAAATATAAAAACCTACATTCCAAAAACACGTCAACTCTACTTCTGCCCTCCATCCCTCATGCGAGGGTCAGCTGGACCCGAACCCCCGCATCGATCCCTTGTCAAAATGTAAGTGTGAACCTTCAGGCAATTACAGTGATTAAAGTCTGAAATTACTCCGGTCGAAATTCATATTCCTCTAATCAAAGGTTTGGGGTCTCTCGCACCTACGGTGGCCTTCTCCATGTGATTGTGGAATTAAAGGATTATGGCAGATTATCACACGAGGTATAAGTGCAATTAATTTTGGGACACCAATTGGGCTGCATGAGAATAATAATCCAAAGGGATATATGTAATAATGACAATTGTTCGATTTGATTAAGCCGCTCGTAATTATAAGCTGGTGAAAGGTAATTGAATTTTAATTGGATGATGATAAGTTGAAAGAAATGTTGAATAAATTGGCAGTAAATAGTTAAATATACAAAACGAATTCATATACTTTATTATTGATGCATTTATTCTGTTTCTCCAAAATTTTAGGAACTCACACAAATCTTTTTTTTTTCAAAATCTTTTATAAAGTTTTAATTCCTTAATCTATACATATAATAAAATGGTAGGAAAGTCAAAACTGTACATTGAATATTTTTTTAAAAGAATACTTGGGGTATGATCTACAATCGAAACAGAAACAAAAAATATAGTTTTTAGAATTTTTGTCTGTTTGTCTTTCCGGGATAAACTCAAAAAGCACTGCATGGATTTACTTCAAATTTGGCATGAAGATAGTTAAGAAGTCGGGTCAACATATAGGCTACATATTATCACGCTAGCAGTGTTATAATCGTAGGTGCGTTTGGTGCTGCATAGCGTTCACGCAGACGACGTCGGGGGCAGCAGCTAGTACCTTATAAATGAACATAACGTATAGTTACTTTATTTAAAGAATAAATTAAATAGTACTCTAGTCGCTCAAATTGAAACCTTCAGAGAACATAGTGAGTCGTTAAAAATGTATGTCCTTAAATTAGTCAAATTAAATACATTTTACACGATCATAACCGAAATCAGTATATCAGTGTCTAAATAGTTTTATTTCATTCGACAATAAATAAAGACTATTTCAAAAACACAGTCGATAGCACTTACTCATTCATTGAGATACTCCGTCTAGTCGGCCGGAAGACTAACCTCCCATCCCCTTTTAATATTTAAAACTTCGATCATAGATCGAGTAAGGCTTTTATAGACATTTTATCCTAAGCCATGAATATAAATAATGCCTTGCAAATTCTATTCTCTAACGTTACCCATCTCTCGCCGCAGTTCATGTAACGTTCGTATTCCAAGACGTGTCGATTCGGCCAAAACGAGAGTCTGGAACGTTCCAATGAGCTGGTAAACCAAATAGTATAGCCCAGTTAGTTTGCAAATCAGAACATGTCTAGAATTGATCGGTGAAAGTAATTTTATCTCATTATTTCAAAAATATATATATATCTTATTCACACTAAGAAATGGTGACAAAATTTTTCAGTTGTACATTTTTTAGACAGTTGAAATTCAAGATTGTTGGTTTTGATATTGGTTATTTTGTAAATCTTTGCACTTTTTTTTGAAATCGATGTTACTAGTAGATATGCAGTACAATATCATCCTGAAGAAGTTTTATAGAAAATACTTCATCATTTTATAATTTACGATTTCTTTTTAATTTAATGGATTACTAGAAATGTATAGAAGAAATGATGTATACCTAACTCGAATAACAGCAAGTAAAAACCTTTGTAGTTTTGATCGATACTAAATAAGAGTGTATTAAAAGTTAAATTTTAATAAAGACTTATAAAGATAGATACATAATTCAGTCATCATCATCATCATCATCACAACTCTTTGTAATGAGCCTACTACAGGGTATGAGTCTCTCCCCTGGGTGATGAGGAGGTTTTAGGCCATAATCCACCAAGCTGGCCCAGTGCTGATTGGTGGATGTCAGAATTTTCAGGGTGCCGATTCTGCACCCTGTGCTGGCTTCTGACAAGCCCTAACGACTACTGTATACAAGTATACAGCACCCGGGACCGACTTCTTAACGAGCCCTCCGAAGCATGGAAGTCGCCGTGAGAAATAAATGGTCGGCGGTCACCCATCCAAATACCGACCGCGCCGAACGTTGCTTAACTTGTGATATCGTATGATACACACAGTAACCACACGGCGCCACGACAACTTCACACATAATTCAGTTGTGATGAAAAAAACTTGTAAATTTGTAAATTGTTATTTTTAAAGAAAATGTTGTTATTTGTTAATTCAAGCTTCTTCTCCAACATCAATTAGCTTAGGATTTCCTCGTTGAAGATTTCATCCCGAATGTCACAATATATAAAAAACTTCATCAGTGTGTTTCAAAGAGCGCAACTCTCACTCAAATTGCTTTAAACTAAATTGCTTAACAAAAAGCTACCCACATAAAAGAAAAGAAATAACATTTGAAACGTACTCAAACAAAACCTTTCGTAAACTAACAAGAAACTTGTGAATTCCGAAATAAATTGTTTATTTTTATCCAGCCTTAACCCATTTTATGCGACCGCTGTTTTAGAGATCAATGGATCAGCGATGAAAACTTTATATTCCTTTCTGATTTTCCTTTTAAACTGAGAATCAAATATCTCTATTGAATGATTTATTTGTATCAAACAACTTTCAAAAAGAGTAGGTTCTCAATTTGTGTGTATGTTTTTTTGTAGATTTGTTACGCGAGTTTTTGGACAATTATCCATCTATTTTGAATGTTCTTGTTGCATTATGATAGAGACTACTTTTGAGATAGTCCAATATAAATTTCATCAAAATCGATTAAGTATTAAAAAAAAGTATATTTACTTATAATCTTATACTTCATGCAAAGTTAGGTGTTTAATGCTCTGCATTTGCTGCATATTTTGTGAAATAAAGTTTTTAATTGTTTGACAGTTATGTAGCAATGTATCTCAATTTTAGGTGATTTCGGAGTGTTCTTGCAAATAAACATATTAAAAATCAATATAAAAAACGCATTTATGAACAGTATAGTAGAAGTATAGTAGAAGAAGTAGTAGTAGACATCACCAAGACATTGGTTTATAAGCCGAGAGACGCACACTTTTTGACGGATGCCTTCCCCAGGATTCCTCATGTCGTCCGGACCCGCGCCGCCCTCATCCAGCGTTTGACGTTCGTAAAGTGTATAAAATTACCTACTACGAATAAAAAAGTTTTCATTTTCATTTTCGTATCCCATAAGTACCTAGAGAAATTATTGTAAACATTTTCAATAATTCTTTTCTTTAATATTATCTCTAGTTGTTGATAGTATAATTGTTTATACTTTATTTAAAGAGTTATGTTTATAGCTGACGTTGTCAGGTTTTTGACAACGCATTAAATGTATTAAAACAACATATAGTGCAAACAATTTTAATTATTTTATTTAAAAAATTAATTATTTTAATATTTCATCCTCTCAAGTTACTCGATAAACTACACGTATCATCCACGTGCAATGAAAATCCCGATATCGTTTCTAAGAAATTAAATCAATTTTGCTCCAATAGTTTATATATAAACGGGCTGCATTTCAATGACAATATCATCTTTATACATTCACATACCAAGCAAAAAGTAGTTTGACAGGCAAGCATGGACCGTGAACATTACTCTTTGATAGTATAAATTGAACCTAGGACATCGTCCTGAACCCATTTGACATTAAGTTTCGGAAAACCCTGTATTAAATAAAAAATATTGCCTGCTTAATAATACTATTCAAAATTAAAAAAATATATTAGTTTCATGGATGTAATTATTTTCATACCCCCTTGAAGCTTTCTGTATGTAGTTTTGGTATGTAATGTATGACGTTTTCAGTTTTTAAAGTACTACAAGTGTGGCTAAACTCGTTAGATTCTGACTGGCCAGATAGATTGACTTTTAACTTCGCATCGCAAAACTTACAGCAAATCAATCACACCCCCATATAAAGTATAACCAAGAAGTTGCCGAACTTGTTTTAACTATGATCACTAATAAGAGTTTAGTCCAACCTATTGTAATTCAGTTAACTTTTGAACGCTGCACCCACAGAACTATGTTAATTAGACCCAAAACTCGACCTTCCTTGTGTAAGTCAACCATTATCTTTGATTGATCAATCGGAACTGATAGATGAGTCGTTATACTGGTTTGGGAATAGTTCTAAAACACAAATCTACACTAATAACATTAAGTAATAATTATTAAACCTTCCATGCTGGACTGGGAGTGAAAGAAAAACTTAGAATGTGCCAGCTGCTTCTCTTCCCGGGCATACTGTAAAAGTCAGTTAAGGGACTGAGGTTTTATTGGAGGCTTTTTGTGGGCGATAGGCTGACTCCCTGTCACTGCAATAGTCTCTATCCATCATTATAATACCTCCAAATTTGTCAAACGTGACATCAGATGGTTTTATAACCTCTGACAGTTGTTCTGCCTACCCCATAATGGATACAGGCGTGAAGTTATGTATGTATGTAATAATTATTAACAAATTACTGAACGACTTAGCAGATACATTAAAGAAAAGGTTTTACGCGATTTACGCCATACGCCAACTAACGCCAACTAGCGCCAAGATACCTAATATTATACGAGTTTTAATTGAACATACAAATCTCTAAATATACCATTGATTAGTTTTGAGTCCAACCTGAGAGCTTGCTTACACGAAAACGAATCGTGTTTTTTTCACGATTCGATAATTTTACCGACGGGAGCAATGCTTTTTATCTTTTCATATTCGCACGCTTCACGAATCTTGAAAATTGACGGACACGGATACGTTTTTGAAAAATCAACGAATGCAGAGCATACCTGAAGTATATGGTCGTCAATGTAAACGATCTCCGAACGCATACATAATTGAAAAAAAATAATGTTGAAGTATTCAATCGATTTCGGTGACATTTATATGCGACCAAATGGGAAGTATTGTCTATCATATGAAACAAGAATCATTAATTCGGTTCATCCAATCAAAAGTTATGAGGTTACAAATATAAAAAAAACATACAGACGAATTGAGAACCTCCTTCTTTTTTTGAAGTCGATTGAAAATCACGAATCTTGAATGTTTTATGTTGTGACGGATCCATTGTTGCGATGGCGCCCCTCCCGCCTGCCCGCGCCCGATTTGACGATTTGACTAATCGTGAAAAAAACACGATTCCGTATTATCTGACATGACGTATCGTATTTTTTGACGAATGGTCAAGGAGGTATTCCATGTGAATGCACCGTAACTCAGTTTATTATGGTCTTGACATCACAGTAGTCATCTTATCACGTCGTACACACACTTCGCAACTTATTCGGTTGTTATAAGGTTAAAAATTCAATGACAATGTATACATCTTATTACACGACACTATTTCGTAATTTTTCAGTTATGATTGTATCGCAACCTTAGTCTTATACTAATAGTTAAAGTGAACATTATGTTCACACTGCGCTCTTATTCTAAGCTAAACATTTTCAAACTGAGTCCAAACTGGAAATCAGGTCAGGTAAGAATAATTAAATACTTTTTATATAAACTAGAATATCTGCAGATCTTAATTTTTTTTTCGTACAGCTAGCATTGATACCGCGCTCTATTCATCACCCGGCTATTCAGGTACTGCGCCGGTTAATAATTTCTGAGAAATATTAATAATCTTACTATGGAAGAGTAGAGGGAATAATTTTAGGATGTTTTAGTTTCGCCACGTGGGGTCTGCTTGGAATGTAGCCCTTATGTTCCTGGATAAGCGTGTCATATAATAAGGCGATTATTCCAGTGACCGCCGCTTGGCCGTAGAATCCAACAGGATTGCCTTGCTGGAGCCCCTACATATAAAACCTGCCGCTAAAAAAAATAAGCGTGATTAATGCAAGACTTAACCTTTTGATCTTCAAACGATCTATGCACGAAATACAGAAAACCTATTCTCTATTCCGTGGTTCTACGTAGAAAGTCTAAATAAAAGAAAAATACTTATAAGAGAATAATTTCATTTCAGAGAAACCTATTTCATGAAGGTACTTTGTATTTGCAATAAAAACTTAGTAGTATTCAAGATACGTAATTGAATTCCCTACAAATACAATATCTGGCGTTGAACTAGCGATTTGTATGTTAACCAAGTTATAATAGGGCTGTTTAACTTGAGTGCCTTTAATCCCAAAGGGCTTTTAAAACCAATATTTGTTAACGATACCTGCCTTTACTATTTTACGAATCCACGACTTTTTTTATCATTCCGATTCTAAACTCGGTTTTTCGGCATTGTTAGAAATACTTACTATATTCACGAGTAGGAAAAAAAGAACTTGATTCCGATGTGAACAAAATTTGGTAAGTAAAGTCCACTGAAATAATTACGGTTGTAATATCCGCAAATGGTTTGACCATAGTAACTTTGGTTAGACATCTTGAAAGGCTGTATCGGTTTTTGTATATCCTGCTCCCATATCGACCCCCCAATCAACTGGTAAGATTGTCGTGTTCTTTCCTCTTGGTCTTGGTTCCTTTTATATATTTTTCTAAAGAATAAGTTATCATCTTCTTGTACAGTGTCGTAGTAGATTGACCATCTTGTAAGTTGTAACTAATATTTTATTTGGACAACTTTCAAAAATAGTATCTTCTATAATATTAAGTAGATAAACAACTATTTAAATCATTTAAAATTTAGGTTCTTGCAATCGAGCAAACGAATTAAACAATATTTTGAACTTGCAGTTCTACACTTCAAGTATGAAACTAATTGCTTCATAAATTAAGTTAAAGTTTAACTTTATGTAGATTCTGCGCTGCGAATTCTCCTCGTAGATACATTGTGCGGAAACGCGTTTGAAATATTATATTTTCAAAGGTACAGACAGTAGCAGAAGTTTACGAATAAGAAAACAATTCTTCATTTTTGAACGAATTTAATGACTATTGTTTACTACGCGGCTTTTACTTAAATGTTATTGTCGAAGGTATTCAACTAGTTTTGAACTCGTTTGCAGTTCTTAATAAGCATGAATTTTAACTACTTATATTTTGGTGTCTTTATCAACGTCCTCATTATATGAGCTTGTCAACCTACAGTTATAATCTAAATATGAACACATATCAAAAATACTGATCAATCAGACATCATATCATCTAAAATCCCTGAAACAAAAGAGTGGTAGTAGTGTCATGTGAAAGGACACGCCTGGGACGGTACTACAGTCCTTCCTATAACTACGTGACCTAGTAAATACGTGGAACGGGAGGTGCGGTTCGGTCAAAGGGGAGAAACAGCCATTGAATTTAAATAAATAAAAGAGTTTTACAGCTGAAGTCTTGGGCCGGCAACGCTTCCTTTATCTTACCATCTTTATTAAATGATGTCCATGGGCCTGGATTCTACTTTTTATCGAGTGGATCCAGTGCCTACTTGCCGACTTTCATGAAGCGTAAAAAAAGTCCTCACTAATTGAATTAAAACGCTAGAACGAGAATTAGCGTTTAGTAAACTGTAATGAAAAAAAAAACAAGTTTTGAGAATTCTCATTGTCGTCTGTTAGACTACTAAATATTTCGAGCATTTAGTTGAATTAAAGGAACATAAGTGTTATATCAACATCAAAGTTTAAAATAACTTGTAGTTCCTTATATTATCTTGTTAAAACAGATAACCGTAGAGTGCCAATCTTTAACTGTTTTATTTAATGTTCATAATGATTCGTAAATTACAGACGCAATTTTAAGCTCCAAAATTTTAATCGAAATACGAAATTACATTGTCATGTACGATTGTAATTGAATTTATTTAAAAACGAAGTATTATTAAATTTACATTCAAAGTAAAGGTAATCAAGATAAAATTTAAAAAAAAACACTGCTATGAAGAGTATGGTACAGATTCATTCCTTCTATAACAGATTAAGTAGGTACATACTGGCAGTTATGCGCAATTTTGTCCGCTTAGCCTAAAAATGCCGAAAAATCAGATGTAATAAACACCGATACATAGTTTTTGAGTTAATTTTACACGAAAATCAATCTCTATAGCAGTAGATTTTAATTGAAGTTAAATGCTTTAGCTATTAGCAAACATTAATAGTTCCAAGACAATTATAAGCCACTATTTATAGTATTTAGTAACTTAACCTTTACTTAGTTTCCAAATAACTTAAATTGTTTGGTCCTATTCTGGTTTACGGAGTATTAATAAAGGCTGCGTTCACATTACAAAAGTTAATAAAGTATCTGAAATTGTAGATATGCTTGGAATTAAGGTATCTAAGATATTTATAGTTTTCAAAAGCTTCAATAGATTTCAGGTTAGGGTCATTTACATAAGAATCTGTGTTTTATATATAGTGAGAATAATATATCTTTAAAACAGTTATAGGCTTGGACTGTTTTGCCTGTGTAACTCATGATTTCATAAGAGTTGTTGGCAATGCCAGTAACCTTCGGACAGAGCTAGGTTATGAATTACAAATATATTATTTAAATTCTAGCTGTTGGTTTATATGTATATTAGTATAGACTACTAGAAAATGTACAAAATTTGGGCGCTGGTTTCGGGTAAAGAAAACTAGCTTGCCGAGTAACTTAATAAAGCAATTACACTATGAAAAGTTCTTTTGTTTTGTCATTTGTTAAAATAAAATAATATAACTTATTTTATTCAGAACTCGTACGTATTTTACAGTCTTTTTTAAAAGGTGACTATTCCAAGTGGCCCACGATTGGTGGAAGGATTCCGTCAAGGTCCGACTGATTAGCAACGGCACTTCATATATAGGGTCCTTCAATAAGGACGGGTCGATTTCAAAATAGAATAAAACAAACTGTGTGCGAGATATTAACGAAATAATCCTTTATTCGAAAGATCTATTCATACCATTTTGTTATGATCAATCAACTGCACGCCGCGTCTTTGAAAAGTGGCACAAATCTAAAAGGTCTTCGACTACCTATAAGACATAGAAAAAATGCAATTTAATTATTGTAATGGGCTCCATCATAATTGAAGTTATAAAGCATAATAAGTAGTTCTGATTTTTATTTTCATCCATTCCATATTTCCATCTCGATTCCGAAATAATAGCGTATTTCAATATCAAACACTTATTATGTACTAGCTTTATCCCGCAACTTCGTATGAGCTTAACTACCCTTCTCGTGGAAATGTCAGAAACTATACAACCAGAAACCCACTGAAAGAACCTTTATATCAAGTATCACGCCCATGCACTCAAGGAATAAGTTTTTTTCATACAAACTAAAAATCATATATTTCCCGTGACCGTGGGAATTTTGGGAGTTTTTTTCTTAGCACAACCAGTCACTCTTTAAAGAACCTTCATGCCAAGTATCACTTCCGTACACTCAAGGTATAAGATTTTTCATACAAACTAAAAAGTCCAAGCCCTTCCCGTGGGAATTTCGGGAATTCCTTCCATAATACAAACAGACACTTATTGAGGAACCTTTATATCAAGTATCACATCCGTGTACTCAAGGGATGGGATTTTTTTTTTTTTTTATAGGTGACTAAACCCGCGTTTGACCTCAATCTCACCTGATGGTAAGTGACGATGAGGTCGAAGATGAAAGCACACGGGTTTAGGAAGGAACTGGCTCTTTATACAATATTGCCGGAACACATTACCGCCGGAGCGGTAACATTTGGCGGCAGACTTTGTATAAAGGGTGGTCGCTAGCCAGTCGGACCCAGAAGGGATCCTACCACCAAAATTTCATACAAACTAAAATATCATATATTTCCCGTTCCCGTGGGAATTTCGGGAATTTCTTTCATAACACAACCAGACACACATTGAAAAACCTTTACACCAAGTTTCACATTGGTGCACTCAAGGAATAAGATTTTTCATACAAACTAAAAAGTTAAATATTTCTCGTTCCCGTGGAAATTTAGTGCACCCCTCCATCCCCTAAAGAATGTATGTTCTAACAGCTCTCTATGCCCAGTAGTTACGGCTGTACGTTGTCTGTCAGTCACGCAGTAGGTACCTCAGTCACTCAGTCAGTAACGGAACAGTTTTATATATATTGATGTCATATCAACCTTAAACCAGATTACTATTTTATATCTATCTATCCATACTTCCGATCTTTGGATTGAATTATAAAATCAACTAATAGCAAACTAAATAACAGATTAAATCTTTGTGTGGAAACTCGCTTCGTAGATTTCGGTTGTAGACGTTGAAATTGTTATTTTCGCGCACAGCAAAACCTAAGCTTTTAAGTCAATAACTTAACACGATCTTATTTTTTACTGTGATTTGTGATAATTATAAGACTTCTGAAGAAAAATATTGTATAATGGATTTGCTTTAGTTGAAATATCGCAAGTTTACTTACGTTTTGCTGTGCCCGACAATTACAACCTCAACGTTTACGAGCGGGTCTACGAAGTGAGGGACCTCACAAACAAATAACGACTCCAGCAACATGCCGCCACTGTCGCAGACTTCACCCTAACAATCTTGTTAGAGAGACATTTTCCTATACTGTCAACCCTCCCACGCGGCACCCAAGCCGCATACCGAGAGACGTTCTCTCAGACCCCCCAAACCAGTACACCGCGGACTTCGTTGATCTTTTGGGTTCCCAGCCCTAGTCATCCTCCACGCTCGCCATTGAGCTTTAGCTAGTGTTTTCTAACGGGCTATCCATCAGGGTGCCTAATGCGCCGTCTCGAACCCACGGGGCTGTAGCTCATTACACGATCTAATCGGTCCCTAACTAAGCTGTCATTAGTTAGCTGTCATTAGTTAGGGACCGAGGAAGGGGGCGTTTGGAGGTTTTAGGTTTGCAGTAAATTCGCTCACTGTGCGAGTCCCGCACTGTCTCGGTATGCAGTGTCTTCGCCGGCGCTAAATGTAACGGTCTGTATATTGCTGATTAACAAATCTAACACAGCGTAAGTCATTTCATAAATATTCCTGATGATATTTATACTATAAATAACCATCATATAAAAAAGGAATTACTATGAATTCTAAAAATCTTCAACATTCAGAGATAAACTTCACATACCGAAAAATTAACGGAATTTTATCGGAAAAAAGCGTTGACAGATTTAAGGTAACAATTAGTAGCCCGAGTGTTCTTGAAAACTATATTTGTAAGCGAGGGGGATTTAAATGTAGTGATATATTTAAACCAAGTGCGGTTACGTACTACATACGATTCTTATCCGATCCGTTTCCGAGAAATTACGATCCGACGCGTCGCGACGTACTGTAGAATTAGTTCTATGATAGCCTACGCGCTACATCGGGCATCTATCATGCGTCATTTCCCTCATACAAAATATCTAGATTCTTTTTTTCTCGTATTCGGATCTGATAGAATCGCATATAGTGCGTAAACAGTCTTACTTTACATGAAAACATAGAATGTGCCAGCTGCTTCTCTTCCCGGGCAAACTGTAAAAGTCAGTTAAGGGACGGAGGTTTTATTGGCGTTTTTGCGGGCGACAGGCTGACCCCCTGTCACTGCTTTAGTCTCTCTCCATCATAATAATACCTCCAAATTTGTCAAACGTGACATCAGATGGTTTTTATAGCCTCTGGTGTTCTGCCTACCCCATTAGGGATACAGGCGTGAAGTTATGTATGTATGTACAGTCTTACTGTGGATGGTGTAATTGGAAAAACTAATATAAAAAGAATCTTCGCACGACAATCTTATTTTCTTTATCTTCAAAATACATGAAAAATTTAAATTCTAATAGGGTACCACATATTCGATAGCTTATGTTATGGTACCGATACTTATGGAATATTCCGACATGATATTGTATGTCTCCAAAGGGGAGGAAAATTTTCAACAACAACTGCTGACCGACATCCGAACTTACTTTCCTAACTTCTGTCCCAAGATTGGTCTTCTCATTTTGTTCACTAATCCACCCCTTATAAGCGCATTAAAAACTAAGCTGCATCAATAGGTATTTATTTTTAATGGCGAAAGTAATGATGATTCTTTTTTCAATGCACAAAAAATTAAAAACTGACAAAGTTTTAGTTGAGTACACTTTTTTTTATATTTTGTTATTCAGTTTTTACCAAACTGGTCAAGTTGTTATCAACGTTAGACGCAGGGTCAAAGCCATGTTTCTATTTATACATTTTCAACCGACTTCCAAAAAAGGAGGAGGTTCTCAATTCGTGTGTGTATTCTTTTTGTGTCTTTGTTACACGATATTTCGGAAACTTATGAATCGTTTTTTAAAATGAAATACTTCATAATTGGTCCCATATAAATTTCATCGAAATCGGTTGAGTACTTCATTGAAAATTTCGAAATTTTGAAAAAAATATGTATGATTTCGGAGAATGTTTACGTGGATGACATTATAACTCAGCGAAAGGTTTGACGTGAAGTCGGTTTTTTTAATGCTCTGCATTCGTTGATTATGTGCCATCTCCACATCAATCCCTACCAAATGTGGTAGGGATTGATGTGGAGAGGCGGCCTGCAAGAGGTGATGCGTTAATTAAAATTAACCCTGTACACAAAAGCGGCGCACGTTCATCCACAAGAAAGCTATTCACTCGACACTTAAAAGTATTATTTGCTATAAGGTAAAGAAAAGGAAATATTACATTTCAACATATCCATTTACTTTCAATGTTACGGAAAAGGTGCTATGGACGTGCGATATTACCGGCAGCTGTCGGCGTCCGTTACCAGTTGTTTTAAAACTCGGGTTAACTGTCGGCAGAAATACCATGGCGCGACCATAAACTCTTGTATTTCTTACTTCACTGAGCTACCAGCCAGTGGAGAGGTAGATTCAATTTGTTTTCGTGAAATATCTTCATCTTCTTATACCTACTCATGTAATATTACAGCTATTTTAAACTATTTTTTAAACTGTTTCGCGCAATTTTAGCCACGCCATTTCTGATTCCATGAAAATGAAAAACTGTATACCATTAGTACCATTACTAAACTAAATTTTATCTAAATCCGTTGAGCCGTTCTGTCGTAATTGAGGATAAACATCCATCCATACATCCGTTCAAACTTTCGCATATATAGTATTATGTAAGATTTGATATAAATTGATAAATTCTTACGTACAAGTATCGATTAATATTTCAGAATAATAACACCACATTTTGTGGATGTTATTTTGGTACTTATGGGATATGGACCCAAATTGATAATTACTGTCATTCAATACATATTTTGAAAAAAGCGACGTTAAATTGTGTTTCTTCTTCTTCTTTTGAATAGTCGTTTTTAGCCACACTAATAAAATATAAATAAAATCCCCAGACTATCACACCAACTACATGGCCCCAAAGTAAGCATAGCTTGTGTTCTAGGATACCATGTAGCGAACTAGGGGGAAACCTAGAATATAAATACATAAAATGATAAACACCCAGACACGGAATTGTTTTCTGGCCTCTAAGGCACACAGGTTTATCTCGTCGCCAAAGTGGTCGTGGTCAAAAAGAAAAGGTTAACTAAAAAGTTTTGTATATTATGCATCAATTGGCTTACAACTCTACGTCCACAAGTTACAGTCGCGTTTATGACTGAAGTGAGAGCGTTGCGTTGTGTGAACGTTCCTTGCAAATGCTTTTTGTGTTTAGTTGTACACGTAACTTGAGTTTAGTGCGACATGTTGAACTATAAGATGTTGCACATATATTCCAATATTCATAAACTTCACCTTTGCTCTTTGCGGCAAAGAAATTTGAGAATAGTTTGGGTACAGGTTACGTCACAGGTGAATCACTTCATTTATAATAAAAATTCTGAAATTCACAAAACGTTATCCAACCCAAATAAACATATAAAAATCCTTTACTTCACGGTTTATATCTGTGTTCATCACACAAATTTCCACCCCCACCGGAATTCGAACTCAGGACCTAGAAGGAATTGTCATAGAAGGGAATTCAGGTTACCACTACACCAGCCAATAGTTTATGCTAATGACCATAATAACATAGGTTTTTATGCCCATCTGCACTAAACTTTGATCCTGAGTTGATACTTAAATCTGTATTCTGTCGTGCAACGAGAATTAATTAATGTCATTTGTCCTGTCTGACGGCTAATTTGACACGATCGAAAAGTAATGAGAATACTATAAATTAAGTATTGTGGGAATTTGTGTGGCTCAGGTTTCTTCAATATACCACCTAATGAACGGGATAGGAATTTCAGTTTTTGAGATGATGTTCCATATTTTATAAAAAAAATAGACCTTGGAAATATTATTAAAATATCATTTTTTTTTAACAAGAGCATTGGCATAAGAATTAACTTAGGATCAAAGTTTAGTGCAGACGGGCCTAAAAGATAACGAAATCTTTGAATTTAATGTCACCTTATGGTCAATGACGTCAAAGATGAAGCATAAAAGTATAATGATGAAACATGCTCTTTATTCAATATTGCCGTTAAATTTCTAATAACTTTGAAATTAATCCAATTGAAGCAGTAGTAAGTAATGTAATAAGTAGCAAACTTTTATAATATAACGTTGAGATTAGGCTGAAAAAGTGTACAGTTCTGATTTCAAAAGTCAATCTTTCCCTTTATCCCTTACACAGCTACGAAAACATACACACCCCACTAACTAAGAAGTAGTACTTACAAAGGCACTTTTAAACAGAAGATTGTCCTTCTTTATTTGTAAGGATTATAGCTGTGAGTTTATTTTATGCTAACAATTTTGCATGGTGCAAATGAGACTCGACTCTATTTTTAGAAACATTTTATTCGACTTTGACCAGTCATGCTGAAACATCCTGTCACTGAAAATGTGCTTAACATCAGCGCAAACAAGTTTTGTTTTTTTAGCTGTAAATACCTTTTAAAAGCCAAACCTCAGTGCTAAATTTATTATGACACTTAATGCTTGTAGTTTAAGGCTCATTAAAGTTTGTCGGTGTTTTATGTGTTATGTCTAAAGCGTTACTATTTTGTTTTGGAGAGAGAATAAAAGTTGGTGTTGCAAAATCTTTTTAGATTTACTAAATAACTTCAGTTACTCAAAGTATGTTTTTACAAAATATTTGTCGATCATTCATAAAAACTTTCCAAAAAATCCTGTAAAATTATTTATAAAAGCGTTCATAAATATATTTTTACGATATAAATATAATTTTAAGCGGTTCTAAACCGTTAAATGTTTTTTTATACTAACTCACTGAACATATCTAAAAAAGCAAACAGAATAAATGGTTCAAAAAGCATCAAAAATCTAAAAAAGACAACCCAGAAACGTACTACAGAATGCAAAGTCGATAAATTGGCCAAAAAACCTGTCTAGTAATTTTATGCTACAAACTTATACACACAACTTGCACCGTGGCATAGGTACACTCAGCCCAAGAAGTCGTTAGAATATTAATATATATTAACACAAGAATCGACAATCCCTGAATTGAATATTGTTATATCTGCCTCTGATTAAATAAATACATCACAGTATATGAGTATTAACCATGACAGAAATAAGCTTAGTGACTAAATAGTTCCGATATATGCTTTGTTTGATTAATTTATTGGTTTATTACTGTATTTATTCTGCAAACATAAATATAACAGATTTTCAATATAACTTTTAAATAAAGGTTTGCTACTTATATGCACTTTGTGACAATTGGCGTCTTATCTACTATATCTTATCTCCACAGGTAAAAAATATGTGTTATGGATGAATTAACAATGAACAGTATAAATTAAATACTGGCGCCGAGATTTATCATCTTATGCCAAGTAACGATCAACGATTTTATCAAATTCATAGGATAACGTTGAGTACAGAAGACAGCGCTTCAAGCGTTCCAAATCTGTCAAAAAAATGTAATTGAAACTAAACTCTATGCGCTCGACATTAAGTTAAAAATTTATTGGGGAAATTTGACAGGTTTTAACCCTTTATTTGCTGCCTTCTGTACCTATGGGAAACGATTCACCGAGTGGATTGAAGATCCTTATTGCAAGTTTGCCTTTGTCCAGCATTGGACGTCATCTGACCTATTTTAGCATGAGTGATAGTTGTGGAAACATACCTCACTAATATGAATAAAAAATGTCTTTAAACAAGCTTTCGTATCTCTAAATATTTTGACTTGTTTTTTTCACTCTCTATATTTAATTAATTGCGGATTATGCTCATACTGGCATCAAATTAAAATTACATTCCATCAAAAAACGTGACAATGTCAAATAATACCCTGATGAAATAAAATCAATTATAAATTAACATGTTTTTGCCGCTAACTGTACAGTTGCGTCAAACGCGTTGTGTACAGATTTAGAGGCGGTTTCGTTTGACGCCCCGCAATTACCTTGTAAATCTCTCTCGTACGAAATTAACTCTCGCACGGGTGGTATAAAAATGTCGGGAAGTGTAGAATAGTGTGGTTGTATCTTTTCAGCTTTCTTAACTGAATATCCACTTACTTTGTCTTTAAAGTTTGGATGAAATTCTTTGGAATTGGGAAAGAACAGATGGATTTTTCAGTGTTTTTATGTTTTACTTATAAACTGAATATTTTAATAAATAATGAAGTATCGACTAGAAGGCTTTTTAATAATAGTTGCAATAACAACACGCAATCACTTTATTTAAAAGCAAAGACTAGAAAAGGCAAATATAAAAAATACATAAATTAATAGGTTTCTCGTAAATGGACATGTCTTCATTATCAGTGACGATCAGGTGTCGTGAAAGAAAAATATATGCTAACTGATTTTATAAGCAATACGTAAAAAAATATATATTATTATTAAAAAAAAACAAATTGAAACATACTTTCAAAAAAACTCCTCGTTAAAAAATATTATTTTCTTTTACGCTTTTTGATTTCCTTACGCAAAATTTAATTAGTATCAATTTAAATTGTTATTTTTACTATAGATAATGCAAGGTGTTCCTGTTGATTTCCCATAACTCTAGGGTATTAATGGGACCATGTTATAGAATCAAATAACATTTGAATGATTTTTCTATTTTTTTTGGTTTATATTTTTCATACAAACAAAATAATACAATTGAGTCAAAACATCTTATGTAAAACACCACGTTGTCACACTACGCATTATGTATGTTTAATGCGTAGTGTGACAACGTGGCATTTTCTATCCTTGTTTTTACAGGTACAGTTTGCAACGCTTTGCGTTGTACATTGACATAGTATTGACTAAAACTTCTGTCATCAGAGTAGCTCAATCATCTAGTCGAATGAATTTTGTTTCATAGAGTTATGCACATGCAAAGTTATGCACATGCATAACTTTATTCCAAATTTATATTCTAGCAATCTTCACGAAATGTCTGTCAATAGCCAGATTCCGGCTTTGAAGTCAAAGTTGAGACCGCGGCGCTGGGCTGCAATCAAATGGCGAATCAGGCATTCATTGCATTTAGCGCCCTCTACATCCTCGTAACTTCCGTTACCATCGAACTTATATCACTACTGTATTTTATTACATTTGGTACCGGTAAATTCAAATCATTTCTCTCAATAAGTTGCAAGATTATTCGTTCTTAAATTTTATCATCAATTTTAACTAGGCAAATTACAAATTGCTTAATTGTCAATGTATGTGGAATGGAAATACTACAATAAAAATAAATCATTACTGTACAAAATTTACAAATGAAAGCTTGTGTTATTATGTCATGAATATAGGATTCATAGTGAAAAGAATTCAAGCAAGAAATAATTTTAACATTATGTAGTATATATAATTCAATAATAATAATGAATTAGTAACACAATTCTATAAGACGATAAATTATTATATATAACAGTATATTAATCATATGGTAATGGTTCAAGTAAGTACTGAGTGAACAGCTTAAGTAAATAACTTTTCAATATTCAACGAAAAAGTATCATTGATCGAATTCCCAAGAATTAACAAAATGAAAAACTTAATAAATCTTTTAAAAACATTATTATTGCCATAAAAACTTATAGCTCAACAAATTTCCAGGGCGGAAGTTAAAAATTGGTTCCATCCGGCACAGTGCCTACGAAATGGCTAACACATATTTTACAATACGCAATAAATAAAACCGTATCGAATAATGTTGATAAGGGTCAATTTGACATTTCTCTTTATTTATTATGAATGCCTTTTTTATAGGGTTAAAACTGGATTGCCAAGTCTAGCAGAGAGATCATTTTAAAAATAAAGTAAAAGTCTTCACGCATTTGGAGGCTCCTGGGTACTACTATGCGATTCAAATGTTAATAGGAACGTCAACGACCTCTATTTGTCAAAAGTCACTTGAAAATTAGCGTCTGCCAAAAAATATTTTTCAGTGAAAATAACTATTTATTTGACTTATTTTGATTATCAGAATATTATTGCAAAAAGAAATAAAAACGTAATTTTATTATTCTGTCTAATTATTTCATAACTTTTTAAACTTTATTTACACGCGGCAGTAAAGAGGATGCGGGGTGTAAAAGCGCGGTAACCATGCCAACATTATACGACGACGATGACTCTTCAGAAAATGAATTTTTATCATTCATTGGAATGAAAGTAATTAAAAACGCGTTTTTTTTTAAATCTAAAGGTAAATAAATTCTAAATTAGATAATATTGTTATGTTGACTCTACCTTACCGGTTCAAATTGACAGCTATGACGTCACAATATGGCGCTTAGCCAGTACTACTCTCATTTGAAATGCAGTATACATGGGCAATTAAACTCCCATAAAAATAAAGCAGTTATGTTCAAGATGCGTAGACTGCTCGAGGGTTTTTACCTATAGCCAAGGAACTCGAACTCTTTGTCTTTGTACAAAATGTAAAAACACGTTGGGCGGCGACCGAACCCACGATACGGTAGGAGTCAACAGGAGGTAGAAATCGACAGTAAATTCAGATACTAATTAAACAGGGTGACTGGTGACAAATTTTAGATATTAAAAGAGAGTACTATGTACTCGATTCTGACCATAATTATGTAATAAAATTAGGTTCTTATTTTTTCCTCAGAATTCCCTATAAATAAATAATGAGACACTACTACACTTTTCACGCTGCCTCAGTCAACACGCACACAGTAGTGTTCCCGCCACACGTAAGCTACCGCCCGCTTAGTATCTATTGTATTACTCTTATGTAACCATGCGTTTCGGAATGAATTCTTCAACTTTCGGTTAAGTCTACTCAGTAAACTGTGTACTCAGTTTTTAATTTAATTTTTTCTCTTCATGTATGATCTCAAACTATCACATCCTCGAATTTCGAAAGTGAACCACCCTGTATAAAAAAAGATTATAAAATAGACTTTTTACCTTACAAAAGTTAAAAATCCCAAGACATTCCGTTTGTTTACCTTTCAAAAGTTCCTTCAATTACATTGGCTTTGTAAGAATCTTAAGTATCGTAGATCCGAACAATTATTCGGCGGGCCGATTGTAAACGCAAATGACTTAGCGCATTCTTACGCATCGCCTGAAAGTTAGCAAACTTTGTGAAAGGTCACGCGGCCCATGCAGCCGCGTGACCTTAGAATCTGAAAACTTTCTGATTCAAAGCCAGTGATCTAACAATATCAAAAGATAATGAATAAAAACTAGGATCTTCCAGTAAAATTGTAGTAACGATGGGCTTCTTCACGCATTAACCAGATAACCCTGAAACTATTTTTATGATAATCCGGGTCATTCCGCCTAAAAGACTTTTAGGATATTCAATAATAATAAATACTCTTTTCTGCCATGAAACTTAAAATAATGATGTTCACAATAACCAAAAAGAAATGACAATTTAGGCGAATTTATTGCTTTATGCAATTTCTTTCATGCACCCAAAAACAAATATAAAAGATATGACAAACTTAAACTAGAGCAGAGCATTTATCTTAAAGATAAATAATAGCTATAAATTAGTAAAATAACAAACTATTAGACACAAATTTTACGAATAATAATAATATAGATATTAATATTTAATACTTAAATCTTCCCCTAAACATGACAAATATTTTTCTGAAAACCGCATCCAAATCGGACAAAAGAGAGATCGAGAAAATCGCGGACCAACCTACGTACATACAAACCTACATACATACAAACATACATACTTACAGGTCAAACTGAGGACCTCCTTTTTTTGAATTCGGTTAAAAATTACTCTGCTGTCAAAACATATAATTTGTGCTTATAATTAACTTTTTTTGTTTAAGTACATCGACTGCACGTAATTCAATCTAGATAAACTTAATAACATAATCGTAGAAAAACAATGAGAAAATCACCTTACGAAATCAAAATTTTTGCCAACATTTAAGATAATTTGAGAGGTTATTTCCTAACTCCTGATCGGGCTATGTGGGTTAAGTTCAGAGCATATAAATTAATACTTCCAATTATAATTACTGACTTCATTGGGTTCATTGGTTCAGATGCCACTTATCATCAGGTTAATCCAGTGTAAGTACTTGACATTAAATAAAACATACAAACTATTATGAGTATAACAATTTTAGATTTCGCATTTTATTATATTTTATTTTGCAATTAATGCAAGGTTGCATAATAAATATCGAAAATATACCTCATCATTATTGTTGTACTCAAAGGAAAACACTTATATCATAAAAAGCATTTACATTCCATTCACAAGGTTTGCTTTGCCGTCCATGTTCGTTAACAAAGTTATTAATGGGATTAATATTAAATAGCACCCTGTATCATAAAGTTAGTTGTTTGTTATATGCATTGTGATGTTGTGGGTGTTACCTGTGTAACAATAAACATAAATGAGTTTGTTACCTACTCATTCCTGTTGTTATGCTTGTATAGCTCTCATTAAGAACCACATAGTTTAGATCAAACAGAAGTTATTTGCTCATTGTTCCAGATCATACGATAGTGAATTTTCTATAACAGGTACTAAATAATGTTCGTTTCACTATTTTTGTTCGCAATTTTCATGATGGCGTGAATATTGATACAGTTATTGGCCACTTACAGAATTTTTGTTTTTCAAAACCCTATGCCAGTTTAGTAGATAAAGATAGTAGATTTAGTAGTTTGACGACCACTTTGGTGATGGGGAAAACCTGTCTGCCTCAGACGCCAGTGGTTGCGAGATCAATTCCCGCACGGAGCAAGAAATAAAATGTTCTGTGTCTGAGTGTTTATCTACTTATGTATTTATATTCTAGGTACCCCCTAGTTTGCTACATGATATCCCATAATACAAGCTAAGCATGTAGTTGCTGTGATTGTCTGGGGATTTTTTTTATTATATATAAAATTTTGATATACCAAAGTAAAGAGCCATGATCAGAGTAAAGGAAAATAAAATGAAATTTACGAAACAAACAACAAACATATTTATTTGAAAAAAAAGCCTTTGCACACACCACAAGTAGAAAGAAGTATAGTTAAACTTCTTTTTCTTTCCTAGCTTTTTCATTTTTAATCCCTTTGCTCACTCACTATTTTCTTTTATTGTTTATCGTCTCTTAGCTTTTCTTGCGCTTTATTTTTTTACATATTTTGGTGAGATATTGGTGAGAAATCTCTGAACTAGTTTTTAAACTTCAAAACTTCATGCAGACAAGATACATTTTTAAAATCATTTGCGTTAAAAATGTATCTTGTCTGCATGTAATTAGTACTATCTGGTGGTTCTGTTGATTCTGTATTTTCTATATCTTCATTTTTATTAATTATAAAAATGAAATTTTTTTTTTTTTAACTATTTTAATTAATTTAATTAAAGTGGTTTCTGAACACAATTTTTTTTCAAATTTCAAAAACGTTAATACTTTGGCATTAGGAATAGGTGGATCAGTAGTTTCTATTGTTAAAGATAATTTGCATAAATATTTGGATTTTTTGGATTAAATGGAAAGAGACCACTTGCTCTAAAGCCTTTCTGGGTCGCACAGTTATTGTGGGGTGTCTTTTTAAGAAACTTTTGAAGCATCCTTCTCCAATACTGTTGTTAACAAATATACTCACTCTAGTATTTTTAATAAGGAAGTTTTACACTGAATCTAAATCATCTCATTTCAATGAACCGTTGCTGTAAAAGTTTTTTTTAATTTAAATTAAGATAAAGGACTGGATCCAATTCACTTTTAGCCTCCGGGTGTTCTTGGCACACCAAACTTTTTTGCTGCTGTTTTATCAGAAGTAACCTGTCCTACTTCTTCCAGCTACCCTTTTATATATTGAGACTGTTTTTGTAATCTTTAATAACTCTGAAGAAAATAAGAAGCCACCTCATTTTTTTTTGTAATTGACCGCCCGGCCAATAACTATCCACATGCACCTAGAGAGCTAAGATTTTGATACATCTTATGGCTAACTAATATAAAATCAAGAACGCAATAAAATTACACATGGAAGATTAAGTAATTGGGCAGCCTCTGCCAATTTCTGAATGTTTATCTCTATATCTCATAGTAATTGGCCAATTAATAATAATAGGCAGTTTTCTGTGCACAATGTCGTGTTTTTATTGAATTTAACAGAATTCATCATACAAAAACATTCGTAAAGTAATTACAAGCTAAGACAAATAATTTACTAAAAATTAAAACTTTTTGTAACAGTTAACTTAATTTTTTATCAACCAACTACCATACATTCCGTCGCTTTTGCGAACTGACCTCTTTATGCAAAACATTGTGTACTTATTCGGAAGTAAGATCATCAAAGAACCCTGTCCTAACTTTTTTCCTCCTTTTCGTTATTCGATTACCTTATTTCATTAGATTTAGTTGGAAGTGGCCAATAAGTGTAGGGTGGCCAATTACTGTATCAATCACCCTAATAAGTTTCATTATCTTTGATAACAAATTGCCTATGTATATAGCCATTTTTTTATCCATTTATATATAGCCATTTATAATAGCCATAGTTCATTTAGTATAAATCGGAGGGAAATGTTTCGGAGAACTACAGGGCCAACCTGAAACTGAAGTTTAGTAAACTTGTAAGAACCGCAGGATAGGGGTAGGTACTATTTGAAACTTAGTTTACAGCTGGACCGGGCGAGTACAAAATTTTTTATAGTCTTGTTTGAATTTTTCCTTTGCTTTTCATAATAACTCTGTTGAATAATAAAAAAACTGTTGGTAAAATGATATCCTTACTTTAAAAAAAACGAATTAAAGGCAGACGAAGAGGAAAAATGTCGGTAGAAAGAAAGTGCCCCATTACAAAAATATGGTTTATAGATTTGCATTGAATAATGTTCAATTAGTCTCAAAGATCTTTCCTATGCGTGTGATTTTACTAAGTATTTTTTTTTTATAATTGATTGAATTCAAAAACCATAAAAATATTATTATAATGTGCAATGCTTCACTTTTACTGAGGTGAATATATTAGTTTCTGCAAAGAAATTGATCCGCTAGATGGAGCTACGTAAGCAATATGCCGTGAAAAGAATATACGAGTACTACTAGGTAATTAAAATGGCGTGTGGTGTGGCCAGGGCCCAGTAGCTCAGTATGTAGAGCAAGCGGCAAGCGGGAAGCCCAGTTTCGAATCCTGGTCGGGTGATTTTATTCAATATACTTTTCAGATCTCTAGTACAAAACTCAGCTAAGCTAAAAAAGCTAAAGAAAGCTATTCGTGCGTGATAATATCATGTCGCAAACATGTTACACGAAGATTTAGATTAAATCGTAACAAAGACCCTGTCTAGACATCGATCCCACGCTCTTTTCTAATCCAGATAACCATTTATGGAGACTTTTTATAATAGATTGACTTGGACATTGACATTGGCGTATTGACATTCCAATAAATACTTTGCTGGTTTTTGCCAGACTTTTTCTATGTATTTTTGATTTGTTAGGACTATTTTAAATTAAAAGATAACTCATTATGCCGTTCCTAGGCTTAACAGAATAATTATTATCATAGTTATGTTTCCTAGTAAAAATATAATTATCTCGAAGAAGAAATAATATTTTAATGCTGTAAGGGTAAGGACACGAGTCTCTTAAAACTTTTTCTTTGTGATTCTTTATTTCTAAGATAATAAATAACACGTTTCATTTTAGTATGGACGTCTGGTCAGCACCTGATCCAAAGAAAATAGTTGTGGAATACCATTATGAAAACACTTAAAATAACTGTTAATTAAATTGTTATTTACTTTTACTAAGAAAAACTACTTGAATCGACAATGACCACAGGTGACTGAAGACGCCATATTGAAGTCATATTTTTACTGACATTCCTATATTTTTGATTTCTGCCTGGACGTAAAATATGATTTCAATAAAAAAGAATAGAAAAGCAAACAAAATTCATAAAGTATTCAAATCAAATCAAATATAATTATTGCCATATAGTACGGTACATAAAGTTGTTACACATAAATTAGGTTCTACATACTATGCTGTATGACAGCATGCAATTGGTATTACATTAAGGTCATATTCCATGAACATTGGTTTTTAATCATAAAGTCATTATTAACTTTTTCAACACACTTGCTCGTAAAGTGAGCGTTATTCTATTGAATTTAGAACTATAAACTGGGCTATAAGTGCATAATATATTATACCCTAGTGCATAATATAATGAATCCTACAAAGTTGAATTGTACCTTTGTGCAAATTACATGCGAGTAAACAGAGCATATTTTATTGGTCCGGGTTATACATTAAATATTTTCAGAAACAACAAAGAGATTTTATACCACTTCAAATCCATATACATTTTTAAATGTTTGCGCCTTATATTAGTAAAACAAATTTGTATATCAAACAAATTATTCACAATTTACAATAATTTGTTATAAAATATTAAAATATTTGCATTTACCACTCCAAATTAAACATTTTCACTTAAAATAGGCTGTATATGCTATACAGACATTGACACATTTGGCGGAAAAAAAAACCTACGCGCATGCGCGAGGTTCGGTGCCATTTTTCAATCACAATTCACAGCTTTGTTATCAAGTGTGTTTGTTATTTTATGACCACGTATGTCTGTCTTTTACTCACAAGTGTGTTGAAAAACGTCGTATGTAACTTATGAGCGTTGCTAATTACAGTCTCGGCTCATTATTAAGCCCTCGCCTGCGGCTCGGGCTCAAATCACAGCCTCGACTGTAATTTGCAACTTAGCTCACTTGTTACACAATATACTATTAACCCACCACCAATTCAATGTTTTCAAACAATTAAATATTCAATTACATGTAGAGTTTTTACAATTAAATTAATTTTACCTATTATTTTTGTCAAAATGTTCATTTATCGAATAAAAACATATTTTACTTAACCATTCATGAAATAATTTTTATATTTAATTTGAGACAATGGTTTAATTTCTTTTGGGACAGCATTATATATTTTGATGCACATAGCGTAATACTGCCTGTTAAACTAACGGATTCGTTTTTGATAAAATAAAATATTTTGGTGAAATATCTTTAACTGTTTAATGTTATTTTTATCCCCGTGTGCTTTCTCCCCGTGTGCTTTCCCCGACGCGGCGACGAAGCTCGGAAAATAAAAATATTTTAAAGTACAAGTCTTACAGTCAATTATATATGGGACGATAATAATTAGAATACGTTCAAAATATTATTTGTTAGTTTTTAAGGTCTTTTTTTGTGTCGGGGGGTTTTTAAAATTTTTAATTTTACATTTTTATAACTAGATATAGGGATTTAGTTTCTGATTCTGATGGCTTTTCACAGCTTTTAATTTTTGTATTTTTGATAAATATTAGTAGTGGTGAAATGTCACTTCCGTACATTAAGTATGTTGACCTTCCAAGATCAAACTCGTATGCTTCGAAGTAATAATATATATTATATTTTTTTATACATTCTAAGAACAAAAGAGAAATCTCTGTAAGTTTGGAACACATTTTATTTATAGATTGAGTACGTACATACAATTGTTTAAAACTATAGCGGTTATTTTCACTATGATTTAATGTATTTACGGGATTCTTACCACGATTTTTGATTTTATTTTCGCACGTCCGATATTTTGATTCTGTTACAAGCACCATGATCGCGCGCGTAAGAAAAAATCGTGGTAAGAATCCCGTAAATACATTAAATCATACGTACATATAGTAAGTACTTCCGGGCATTTTGGATAACTATGGAGATTTATGGCAATAACGTCGGTTTTTTTTTTCGTTTGTACACCTAAATTACTGATTCAACTTTATATATTGTTTGATTTGTGAATAATTTCCACGATCCTAAAATTTGGCACAGGTTGCGGCCAGGAGTGCAACAGAACCTTACATGATTTATTACGTAAAAAAACGTGTTTCAAATGATTGTCACCGTTACGAAAATAATCTCTAATCAATATGACGTGTTCAACTTCACAAAAGGGTCACTTTAGATTAGCCCTCTCGGAATAAGCATGTTAGTAAGGGCGACTATCCAAGCGACTGTTTGTGGGTAGACCACCCTTTACAGATATTTTGCTGCCAAATATCACAGTTTCGGCAGTTTCGGCAGTTGGTGGTAGGATCCCTTCTGGGTCCGACTGGCTAGCGACCACCCTTTATACAAAGTCTGCCGCCAAATGTTACCGCTCCGGCGGTAATGTGTTCCGGCAATATTGTATAAAGAGCCAGTTCCTTCCTAAACCCGTGTGCTTTCATCTTCGACCTCATCGTCACTTACCATCAGGTGAGATTGAGGTCAAACGCGGGTTTAGTCAATTATAAAAAAAAAAAAAAAGTTTCCGGCCATAATTCGTAAATAGCCAACAGTTTCTTCATTTACCCACAAGTGAGATTAAGGTCAAATCCAAGTTCTGTTACCGTAATAAAGGTCGAAAATTCGTGTATGCCCGGTGCCCCCATTAGCCGTATCCACATTCAATGGGGACAGCGCCACATTAATAAAATATTGAAAAATGCTTACCGTTGTCCCCATTTCTGTCATTTTTCTGCAATAGGTAAATGAATCGGCAATTTTGGAATATTGCTAGATTAGTCTTGGTACTTAGCAGGTTCATAAAAATAAATTAATAAATTTTAAATACAGACATCGAAAATGAAAATGAAAATGAAAACTTTTTTATTCGTAGTAGGTAATTTTATACACTTTACGAACGTCAAATGCTGGATGAGGGCGGCGCGGGTCCAGACGAATCCTGGGGGAGGCCTCCGTCGAGAAGTGTGCGTCTCTCGGCTTTGAAGATAATGATCGCCCATTATCCACCAATGTCTTGGTGTTGTCAACTACTACTTCTTCTTCGGCTTTAAAAAACGAAATGAAATTAGAACCCTAGGTAGACCGAGAGGAAAAAAGCCGGCGGAAAAAAAACTCTCGGCACTCTTTTGTAAAAAGTGCTTATCATAGGTACAATTTGGCAGAAATACAGCTCTGCTATGATATGAACAAACAAACAGAAGACAGCTATTCGTGCTTGCCAATATCATGTCGCAGCCAAGCTGCTTACAAAGTGATCACTCATCTAAACGTGTATGCAAAAAAACCTAACATTCACGTTTGCAATATTAGCACCATTCCTTTAATTCTATATTCATGTTAATTAAGTACAAAAAAACAGCAGGAGCTATAACATAATCAAGAAATTTCTGCAAAACACAAATACGAATGAGAAACAAAATGAAATAAAAAGTTAAAGAAAAATTTAGATGAATTTCGTTGAAACTCGTAATATTTTTGCGAAAAACATAAAAAAGTATACTCTTAAGTTAATTCAAGATAGATAAATAATAGAAATAAATTAAGATGATGTCAAAATACACTAAATAATAGAGCTTTAATTAATGATGATCTTAATTAAATTTAATGCCAGAAAAATATATGTCTAAACTAAGTTATAAAAAATATAATGTGATCAAAAAGTAGATATTAAGTAAAATTTATTTCTGTCTAAACTTTCAGTGATTAATCCGGAGCCTCCGAGGATGTCTTGTACAGAAAACATTTACGATTTATCAAATAAACGTCATTAACAATGAGTTATTAATGTTTCATCTTTTAATGGTCATCACGTTTCATCCCTAAACGTCAAAGCCAGAAAGCGCCGTGCAGCGGGACAATTCAATTTTTCACATGGTCGACTTTAGTTGCGCCGGTTTTGATGCTCACTTGTTGGATGTATTAATGAAGCGAGCTTGGTTTTATTTCAGTCTTAAAATGTTACCTTATTTTTAGTTTTAAGATGCAATTTTTAATATTAACAAGGAATTTCACAAAAGACATTTCAAAGCATAACTCGACGTGTAATTGTGTCTACACGCACCTGCCGTGTAGAAGTTAAGTTAAGTTTAAAGATATCTATAAACTGTTCATTTATTTTCCTAAACTTTTGTCTCTGATTTGGCTTTGCACTCATCATCAGACACGATCAGAACGTCAACCATCAATAGGTCATCCATCAACTAACCAAAAAAGAAAAACCCCGCCCGTGTCCCTTTGGGGTAGGCAGACACATCATCATCATCATCATCACAACTCTTTGTAATGAGCCCACTGCAGGGCTATGAGTCTCTCCCCTGGGTAACGAGGAGGTATAGGCCATAATCCACCAAGCTGGCCCAGTGCTGGGTGGTGGATGTTAGAATTTTTCAGGGCGCCGAAAATGGCTTCTGACAAACCCTAACGACTACTGTATACAAGTATACAGCACCCGGGACCGACTGCTTTACGTGCCCTCCGAAGCACGGAAGTCGCCGTTGGAAATTAATGGTCGGCGGTCACCCATCCAAGCACCGGCCGCGCCGAACGTTGCTTGACCTGTGATATCGTTTGATACACACAGTAACCACGGCGCCACGACGACTTCAAACAAGCTAACGCCAATTGTTTCGATTCAAATATACCTCTTTCGCTTCCTCCACGTTCCAACATAATCGCCAAATCGAAAAATTATAGGATTTCAAATGTTTAAAATTATAAATAAAAAAATGTCAAGAGACTTCGAATTCTAGAAAATAATGACGTTTCATGTTTATTGTGAACGGTACGCGCTCGTAGACTGACAAACGGTTAGAGGTGACGTTTCATCCTTCTCTTAACTGTCAACCTGACATCTGTCATGCATAATCACCGGGTTTTTAGAGACTGTTATAACAATGTTGCATATTATTGAATAAATAACCAACGAATGCAGAGCATTAAAAAAACCGACTTCACGTCAAAACTTTGGCTGAGTTGAGAATCTCATCAACGTAAACATTCTCCGAAATCATACATATTTTTTCAAAAGTTTGAAGTTTTCAATGAAGTACTCAATCGATTTCGATGAAATTTAAATGGGGCCAACTATAAAGTATCCTCTATCATATGAATCAACAATTTTTGAAATCAATTCATAATATCGTGTAACAAAGACACAAAAGAAAAAATACAGACGAATTGAGAACCTCTTCCTTTTTTAGAAGTCGGTTGAAAATGGTTCCATGCTGGACTGGGACCGAAAGCGATACATAGAATGTAACAGCTGCCTATCTTGCCAAGCATACCTACTGAAAAATTTAGTTAAGGGACAGAGGTTTTATTGGCATTTTTGTGGATGATAGGCTGAACCCCTGTCACTGCAATAGCCTCTCTCCATCATAATGTAGATAAAAGTGGAATTCTCGTAGTTAAGGTTTTATAGCAAACTATTTCATAGTTTAAAATATTCAACTGCGTAACTTGATTCCGAATATAAATCTAATACCCTCTATACTCCTACGTTTTAAAAAAAGGTTTTTTATGATGTCAGAATTTTCAGGGTGCCGAAATGGCTTCTGACAAACCCTAACGACCACTGAATACAATTATACAGCACCCGGGACCGACTGCTCTGCTTGCACTCAGAAGCACGGTAGTCGTCGTGAGAAATAAATGATTTACGGTCATCCATCCTAATACCGGCCGCGCCGAGCGCGCTTAACCTGCGATATCGTTTGTTATACGCAGTAACCATGGCTCCAGAACGACCAAAAAATCGAGTGTAAGCGACTAAATTCGGTAAGATACTGCCCGAATCGTTCGCCGGTTTCTCTCTCTTTCGCCCTGATACCCGACCGACTGCTCCGATTGTCTTGATCATAGAGTATTCTAATCTGCATTTAATAAATAAATAATAATCATAAAAAAGCGCACCAATTTCAAAATATGACATTAAATGGCAAGAAAACGGCAATTTAAAAAAAAATTTAAACTCGATTATCTCGAAAACTGTTAGGTTTTGGGTAGGGAGATATTTATATGATACAGATTTAATAATAATAGGTAATATATAATAATATGAGGGCAATTCTTCAACTTTTGATAAGTAGTGCATTTTCACAAGTTTTTTAAAGGTGCGGAGTGAATGTAATCAAATTTTTTTGACAAATACCTCGGTGAAGCAGGACTGAACAGCGCGCGACAAAGAAGACAGAGGATACGAGTATTCCGACGAAAGCGACTTGGAAGCTACTTGAGATTTCTGCGATATTCTGATATGTGATCACATTTGCGTAAACCAAATATAAATCTAATGCTAAAATTTTAATTTTAAATTTTATTAGATGATACTTTTATTGAAAAAATAAATTACGGTTTATGTTATTGTAGAATCAGTAACGCATATTTCTATTAACTCTCACAAGTATTTCAAGTTTTTAACCCCAGTTGGAAAATATTTCTACGGCGAGGAAGCTTTTTACTCTATTAATCATGCTTTGGTGAACCAATGTCACCGACATAGCCAGAAGGATTGCAGAGCTGAAGTGGCAATGGGCAGGGCACATAGCTCGCAGAACAGATGGCCGGTGGGGCAGAAAAGTTCTCGAGTGGCGGCCACGTACTGGGAGACGCAGCGTAGGCAGGCCCCCCGCACGATGGACCGACGACCTGGTCAAAGTCGCCGGTAAACGCTGGATGACGGCGGCGCGGGACCGAGCGACGTGGAAGACCTTGGGGGAGGCCTTTGTCCAGCAGTGGACGTCTACAGGCTGTGGATGATGATGATGATGAATCATACTTTAAAGTTTTTTTCCAATTTTTTAACCTATATTTACACTTCAATTTTCCTATTTTACTGGTAAATACCTGCTGTTTCCCTTCTACATTAGAAACATAAATTGGGCTTGAAGAATGTGTGCATGTTAACAATATTTATTCGTCTCAATTTTCCTGAGAGTACACCAAGAATCATTATCGAAAATAGCCTCGAACTATCTCTGAAGCGAAATTGTAAATATTGATTAAACACATCTGTCCTGCAGGAAATCCAATAAATATGTAAATCAGTGACACATTTACCCCACCAAAGGAACTCCGGAGTTGGGGTAAAGATGATTATACATTAGGCATCTTTCCATATCAAACGACAAGCAATTTGCTTTTGTGTTTATTTTCGTTGAGACTATTGATCGAAATTCGACTGTAATTACACATATCATCTATAAATTTAGGGTAATAAAACACAAGGTTTATCAAAAATCGCTTCTCCGTATATAGACATTCCATTCCTCCTAACTTCAAGTGACAAATTTGTATCAAATGACAAGACAGATGACATGAAAATTACAGTTTTGACAATAAAAAGGGTATCAAAAAAGACGAAATGTAAAGGTGAGCTAGCATGGCGGTTGCTAATTACATTAAAATATAACATTTTTGTGCGCTATTAATTAAGCTAATTATCTATTTTTTGTTATTTATATCGATACCAGCATAAGTTTAGCTACGTTGTGGTCTAGTGTTCATTTAATATTCCAATTCTAAAACATTACCTTTAGGGTTTTGCAATTTTTTAAGTAATAATAAAGTTTTCAAGATTTACAATTGTTCATTTTAAAAACATGTTCATAGTTGTTTTTCGCGTGGTGTCTATTGCACTGTATGTAATGTCAACTAAAGTTAAAAAATAAATTTTTAATTGTTTTGTAGCTCAAAACGATAACGTGTGTATAGGAGAAATAATCATTAGACAATTTGATTCTTTTGTAATTAGGGCTCGTCAGCCATTATTAATTTTCTATTTCATTTCAATTAAATCTTTTAGAATTATTTTGCTACCTCGGTTATAAATAAATAATACATGTCTGCGCTCTACTTAAGAAGGTTAAAATTGAAATCCAATATGTAGGTTTATTTGAGTCTAAGAAATACTTTTCTGCGAACCCGTCAGTTGAGCTTTCTTAGAAATAATACCTAAGGATAAGCTATTAGGGATAAGCAGATTCGTAGAATTAAGTTATAACGTATACTACGTGTACAACTAAGATATAATGTACAGTCACGTCTAATAAGATGTATATCATACAGAAAGAGAAAACAATTAATAAAAAATAGATATTAATTTACTGATTAAACTTAACCGAAACTTAAAGAATTCATCACGCAACGCATGGTTACATGAGCGTAATGCAATTGATACATAGCGGGTGGTAGTGTGCGTGTGGCGGGAACACTGCTGTGTGCGTGTTGACTGAGGCAGCGCGTCGGGAAAGGTGGTAAGGTCTCTTTATTTATTCATATGGATTTCTGATGAAAAATTGAATATCTATTTTTATTACATAATTGTGATCAGAATCGAGTTCAGAGTGCTCTGTTTCAGTATCTAAGATTTGTGACCAGTCACCCTGTTTATTTGATATTCTACTAAAATGATAATATTTTAGAAAATGTAACAATTTTTTTAAATATATTTTAAAATAGTTCAATCTTTACGCTTGTCACAAATGTGCTGCTGCAAGGACTTTGAGTGTTTATCAATATACCGTTAGAAATATTGTGTTTATGCCTGTAAATATTGGTTGACTTTGTATATTGTATTTAATAATTACTATTTTTTCCCGTCTTTATCTAATTCGGTCAAAACGTCTAACTTTCTATTTTTAAAAAATTTACAAATCTGTGAAGTTATTATTTCCAGTCGATACAAAATGTACTAGTTACATTAAGCTTAAGGTAAACTATTCTAAAAACGAAGCACCAAATTAATCAAGCATTTTAAACGTACACGTCAGGTGTAAAATATCTTTAGAGCTAAATAAAACGAGAATGTGGTTCCCCAACCAGGGATCTTATGTCTTTTTACAGGTAATTAAATTTAAATTTGGTTTATTAACTTTCAATTTGGGGTGTGTGCCTTTTTGGGTTACAGATTGGCTTTGGAAGTTTGTAAAATTTTGGGGTTAATTATACCGAAATGAGATCGTGTTGGAATAGGCTTAATTTGGTCTTAATCGTTCTAATTCTGAGAAAATTAATTTATTGACATTTTAAGATGGCTTACAATGAAAAACTTTTTAGAAAAATACTGAAGGTTCTTAATTTCCTTCTAGATCAGATAAGTACGCATTGCAGATTTGTGTGTGTGTGTCTCCCTCGGTTTGTGGCACTATAAGGGATTGTAATATTACTTTTAAAAAATCAGTAAATATGAACAAAGTAGTTCCTTATAAGGATAGTAATTAGCGATAACTTAAAAGTCATTTACTTTGTTGTAAAACTTAAATTGATCATAACTTATCAAAATGAAACCCTCCCACTACATTTGTACAAAATTTTGTTTTTATTTTTCTATTTTTTGCTGTGTATGCTTAAGCTTTGACTGCCTGGGTAAGCGTGTCATCAAAAGCTTAAGAACTAGTTCTGTTCTATGCCCGTATGCTTTTATCTTCAACTTCATATTCACTTACCATAAGGTGAGGTTGAATTCAAACGCTGGCTTGGCCTATAGTTAAAGATATGATAGTAAGTTCCCTCTTAATACTATTGCCCTATGTATCTTTTTTCTTGCATACTTTTGCTTAAGATCTAGATAAACTAAGCCAGCATTCAAATGTTAATAGAAGTTTTGCAAAGCGCACTGTTACTTAGTCTAATATAATCAGTTCTTGAATATAGATTATTCAAATACTGTTAATAGAATACCGTGAAGTCTAATGGTAAAGATGGTCTACAGCTCCGGATAAACTGTTGAAAACTGTGGTTTGAAAACTAAGGTGACTTTGCTAGTTTACAACAGTGTAAAGGGCTGTTTGCAACCAAATTTCGCTTGACATCCAAAGCACGGAGTTAATGATAGATTAGTAAAGAGAAATTACCTATCCAAGTACCGACTGATATTGTATGATACACACAGTAACCACGGTGTCACGACAACTTAAACAGTCTAGTTTAGGCTTAAGCCAGTAGCACGTTACTAATATAATGGACCTCAAGAAAGTTTATCAATAACATGCATTTATCTCCTTTTGTCTCACTATACTGGCTTATAAAAGACAGCCGAAAGGTAAAAAACGTAGAAAATCATTTATAGTGACATTCCATTAACATTGTCTGAACATGTTAATTATTAGGTCCTTACATATGAAATTGGTGTTTTGTCGTACTGGCCACTAAAATCTCAAATATCTCCTCTTTGGCTTAGAATTCCGAATTCAAATTTATACAGCTATTTACTCATCAATTTATGTCTCGAAAACCGTATTTCTTTTGATTTTTTTTTCTTTTGGTTTTTTCTCT
The DNA here is from genome assembly GCA_944452665.1 of Stenoptilia bipunctidactyla. Lineage (NCBI taxonomy): Eukaryota > Metazoa > Arthropoda > Insecta > Lepidoptera > Pterophoridae > Stenoptilia > Stenoptilia bipunctidactyla. The sequence goes on along the minus strand of OX101727.1, from coordinate 28,416,598 downwards.
GTGTCATTTAGTTTACAAAATGGAAAATTTCAAATTTCGCGTTATTTACGAATATAAGTAATAAAAGTTTCTCTTTGTACTTGTATAAAGTTGTTTAATAGAATGACAAAACATGCTGTTACTTAGTCTAATAAAGTAAATTGCAAAGTACTATGCTGTACCTACGTCATGTGTTTATTAATTATTTTAAATATGAACTTATGGTGACAAAACTTATTTTAAATATTGAAATTTTTTTTCAACTTAGATAAGATGTTGATTTCATACAAAGAAAAATACTTACTTATACTTTTCGTTATAAATTCTTACTTTGAATATTTTGTACTGTTTTGATGCTATATTTCATTTAGCAAATTTAAAATGACTTCATATTTGGAATTTAACCTAGCTTTCAACTTTTATTTATGCTCCAAGGTAAAGGAAAATCGAGATCTTTTTCAGTAAGTTTAGTTCGTTTAAGGAGTTTGGTATGATTTGTGACTGGGGTTCAAAAACTTTGGAGACATGAGAAGAAATCGATATCGACTGCTAGTTCTTTCCATAAGAATGGAACTTAAACTAAAGTCATAAGCATAAAGGAAGGTATGCTTGCAGTAAGGTACTCTATCTTTGTGTGCGGCCACACTGAACGCGGTGACTGGGGCCTAACGCGGGCGCGGCGGCCTGTGGCGTGAGGTGGCCACAGTCACGCGCGAGCTCTTGTAGCGGTTTGACTTTTACTGGGTGTTGAAATCAATGGACGAAAATTTGGTATTGCTTACTTTCTGTTTAAAAAAAAAGGTTAAGAATTTATTAATTTGTATGAAGAACTGAGACGTAACCCAAATATCACTCGAATATCCGTGTCAACATATGACTACATTTTAAGTAAAATATCTGCTAAGCTCATAAGATTGGTGCAAACTTTTGCAAAAGTAACTACCAGTCTTCAGGAAATATTGTTAATAACTCTGAGGTAAGAACAAAACAAATTTTACAACAAACAATATGCAGAAGCGCACACGTCAAGCGACAAGACCGAACTGGTTTAATAATATTTATTGAGTTTTTGTTTTTAATAATGTTGAATTATTCTTTAATAACTGAAAAGTTTATATTTGGCTTATAAAAATTTATTTTATATTTATCACATCTTTCAGATATTACCAAACTGGTGTGTTTCCCCCGCCACCCTTGCATTGAGTCGCTTGTTGCTTATGCCCTTACTTAGTATGACCAGAAAGGGCTGACAAGAACGTTTCAAAACTACACACGCTGATTCACTCAATCTGATTGCGCTAGGCTTCCGCAATAGTCACTACAGTATGGTTACATAATATGTTTGATATTACATTTAGTGTGCGTTCATATTGCGAGCCTAGCGTGGTGGCGACGACGAGACCGCACACTTAAAAATATTTTGAAACTGAAATTTTGTCATAAATTTTGTATTTTAAACTTTTGAATTTGTTTCAATATAAAACCAGATTAAAATTGTTTATTATTCAATATGACAAATCGTGAAACTTATAAAAGTACGCAAACGTTTATTATCTTAAATAAATCTGCTTTTATATCCTCTATTCCACACTTAGAAATAAAATATTTTTAAAGGTTTTTAAATTAATGAAGAGCTCTTCTAATACTAAACAAAGCACACTTCGTAAGCATCATAAGTGTAGTATGAAAATTTTCCGTTTATATTATGTGAAACTTTACTAATTAGTAACAAATTAAGACTTCATTAAATTTCATGCACCTAACTTATAAGGTAAATAATTTTAACATTTATTTCGCTTTTTATAATTTTTTAATTAATTATACAGGGTTGTTTCTTAGTAACCAGCTAAATTGAAATGTTATTTTCTTTGATGCGATATAAACGTACCTGTATATTTATTTAAGCGTCACTCAGTACAAAAAAGTAGAAATATGGAACCACAAACTTTACGAAAAATAGTCGCTGTTGATGAACATAGCTACTGCGAAGCGGCATTTCATTGATAATACTACGACGTAGTACTACAAGATGTTTTGTAGTAATGCGTAGTCGTCCTAATTTTAAGGTAATTTAGAGAGACCATGGTTTACTCAATATGTTAACGGATATAGTAATTTCCTTTAAAAAAAAACTTTTTTTAAGGAAATTTTTGCAAAAATCGTTTCAAAAAAGGATACTTATTGTGTTAACCCTGTATATATAAAAACAACAAACAAAATTGATCCCGGCTGGGACTCGAACCTAGATCTCCCGCATTCGCAATAATTACGATGGTCAACGACCGCGGCATGGTCGTTGACCATCGAAGTTATTTGGTATATTGGATTTTTTCGTTATATGCTAACATAGCTCCATCTTGTGGAAATTCTTTGCAGCTTAACCGTCCAAGAGAAAACTTCTTTGCTTTTTATCTATAAAACTTATAAGGTAGTTAACTACTTCAACGTATCTAAGAAGTCATTTTTCTAAAAATATTTGAATGAAAAACTAAATAAACTTTAATAAATCTCTGTTAATTCATACCCTTTTCCAAAACCATTTGAATTTTATCAGATTATATTGCACAAATACACATAACGTGAAGCCTTTTCATTCCTTACCAAAACAAATTAATTTCACACAATAGTTTAAACCGGGTCACGACCACAACGAACCGTAATACGCCCAGAATTATTTCCCGCCAAATTATGCTTTTAATACAAAATGGCGGCGAAAGAATTTCCGTGGTCTGAAGATTTATGCTTTTCATACGATTTATGCGAACCGTACAATACCTAGGGGATTATCCTGCGCAGCAAAGAGCTAAGAGATCATACTTGTTTTCGAAATCGAAACAATAGGCTTACTTTTATCTCGTATCTACAGTTTGCCAGGGTTATCGCCTCTTTTGGAGATTTAAAGAAGGCTTATAAGACTTAAACATGTTAGAATTTGGCACTTTAATTTTTCAAACATATACAGATTCAAAATGATTTAAATAATACACAAATTTAACAATTATAGGTTCGCATTTGTTTTTTTTTTCAAAACAAACATCTAGATTTGTTTTACTCGTATTAAAAAATATATTATTTTAGAAAGTTGCAATTAAAATTTAGAAATTCTGATTTCACACCTAAATAAGTATAGGTACTTAAAATTGTCTTAAGTTTTCACGATTCATAATTTAAATAGAACTACTCGAGCGACTCGTGACCACGGGGTCTGCACTCCGCAGACACCGAAACGTCGAGTTAAAATGTAAAATATAAATTATACGCGATTAATCCAGTTAAAAAGTAGTTTTATTTAAAGTATACTTAAATACTACTATTATTATTTCATATTTGAGCGTAACATTTCGTTCCTTTTTACAATGTTTGGAAAACTTACAGCAATTTAGTTCACCTTGTTGTAATAGAATAAAGAACGTTATAGAGAGAACATACGTCAGAGGTAAACCAACTGCGACCGGACTATACAGACTTAAGTATCGACTTAGGATCGGGATAAGGAAGAAGTTTAGTGCAGACGGGCATAAGTATAGTTAGTAAAGCACAACTTTCCCATGTACACTCTGCAACAGAATAATGTATACCACCCCAGACGCACGCACACATACAACATGCATTCGCGTTGTATGTGTGCGGAAGACTCAGAATAACGTTGACCACCAGTCGTACGCACACAACTAAAGATCAATTCTAACTAAGCTAACCAACTACATTGTGTCACAACAAGAAATAATATAACTACACGGATGTATAGATCTTTAGTTGCAGTACTTCGACGAGCCTATGTCAGCCGTATAATGTGCAGATTATTGATTTATATTATAGAACTCTGAAAGGTCTGCATTTTTTTTTCTCCATTGCTATATTAATATGTCTTTTTTATTGTTAAATTATTGATTGATTGTTAAATTAATAATGTTTAAAGATATATCTTCAATATCTTTTTTTTTTGTTCAAATTTATTGAAGATATATTCATCAATAAACCATAATATATATTCATTTAAATTAAGAAATATTTTAATAATTTATTATAATTTAAAATGATATAAATATAATTTTTATGTTCTATATTCTAATTATATTTATATTGTAATTAATCAATAAATTAAATATAGTGCAAGCAATCGAAAAATAAGGTGCAGGTAAAAACTACTAATTAAAACAACACAATCTTTTCCAGATAATTATTTATTTTTTGCATTTCACAATATGTTGCGTCTGACTTGGAATTTTTATTTCACAAATTTATTAAACGATTAATTTTAAAAACAATGATAGTTTAGGTAATAGTTGTTATTTGAAAGATTTGAATGACAGTTCTCACTTTAATTTTTCTGTCACTTGGCGTATGAACTTACTATATAATTGAAGTAATAATTCCATTGTAAATATGAATCAACATGTTATTAGCCAGAAACTATAAATAAGCTAAGCTAAGCTTATTTCTAAGCTAATCAACAATAACATCATTCACTCTGGATTATCTACTTTTTAAAAGACAACTATTACCTCACTATTTTATTAATAGCTAATTTGAGCGCCGTCGGAGTCTATGACTTGCTGCAACCGAGATCTCATACTGTCAACTAAATTCCAGCACAAGGCAGATCCTCTCATCATCTCCCAAGTTGAAATAACCCGCCCTTCTAATTTGGCTCTGGACCTCACTTGTGATGAATCCCAATTTGAAATCATTTGACCCCACAAATTCTCGATGGCGTTTAATGCGGCCGCTTAAACTAACAGGTAGGGTGTTTCGAGCATCATAACGTTGGCATTTTCTCCTCCATAATATTTTACGGCCATCTTTGTCCGACTTGAATGTCGTTATCCGTAAAAATAACTACATTGCTAGACGAATCAAATTCCAAGTATTGCTTTCGTTCATCAATATCTCTTTTGCTAGCCTGTAAATGAATAAATAAACTTAAGTTCCCTTGAAGTTTAAACAAATTATATTGCATGCATAAGAAAGTTAATTCATTTTAAGTTATAATATATTGTATATCTAACGTCGGATTATATACTTCTTTATTTACCTGTAACAATATATGTTGCTTGCTTTCAAATGTCGTCACACAGTTTGCAAACTCACATCATATGTGGTGGCCGTCGAACGAGTGGGTAAAAATGGATATATCCCCCGGTTCCTCTTAACGACGAACAGATAGTTGCACTGTTTTTCTCTGAAAATAAAATTATCAACATAGAAATAACGATCACGTTTAATACAAGTATTAAGTCAGAATAGTAATTAACTTAAAACTTACAAATATCATCAATCGACGTGCAATTCCCCTGATAGAAAAGTATTGATTGAATGAAACAATGATTTCAGCTCTCTGCAGCAATGTTAAATGATAATTCATTTTTAATTTCATTTGGGCACAACAATCTGATAGTAGTAACAAGTAACGACGAATGCAAACCATCTAGAAACACGACTACACAATATTAAATAATAGAGGGTAGATTTAACTTTTTTTTTCTAAAGATATGATAAGCTAAAAATAAATCTAGCAACACAATAAAAGATAATCGGGGTCTTCCACTTATATTGTCTTAAGAAATGAGGCATCGTTGTTATTTCGAATAGTTACGCTAATAATAGCTACCTACTTCAAATTCAAACTTAATAAAAAACATCAAAAAAGTTATAATATATTTCTTCTTTCAATCTCTAAAAATGAATATGAAATCATTGTGGGATTCGATACCTGACCTGTCCAGATCTCATTCCTAGACACTTAAACCGCTAGGCCATGGACGCTATGACTTTAAGTTGTGAAATTAGCATCATATTATCTTGTCTGCCTGCTATTCATCCATATAGCTCGTCATGTGAGACTTGAGAGTAGCTAAGAACGAGTTTAACAAATTAATGAATCAGCAGAAGTAAAGTATTTTCACAGTGTGCGTGTGTGCGTAAGCACGTCCACTTATTATGCTTGGATTGGTTGACTTTCGTGGTGTGAGCAGGGACCGGAAAACCCCTTTATTTGATTAAGCCTATTGATAGGGTAACCCTATCAAAATCTTACCATATGGAAGTGTAACCCTATTGATATGGTAAGCCTATCGACGTGGTAACACTTTGAATAAAGTTAACTACTTTCGGATGCGCTTACCCTGTGATAGGGTTGCCTATTTCTATCTCTTTTCCGCGCATGCTGTTGAATTCGGAAGTATAATTCGAAGTGCGAGATTGAATAGATGGTGATATTTTTGATAATTTGATATTCTTAGAGATTAAATTTGCCTACAGGTTTTAAAACCCTATTGAATCGGTAACCTTCAATAGGGTTTTCGATAGGCTTACTGCTTACATGAAGCTAACTCTATTGATATGGTAAGCCTTAAATTAGGGTAAGTCTTCGATACGGTTACCAAATTGATAGGGTTTTTTAAAACAAGTCTATGAAAAACCCAATCAAAAACCTCTTTAAGGGTAAGCGGTTCCGGTCCCTGGGTGTGAGTGAGTATGGATGAACGCGCGTGTGCGTGCGACGTCAGATGGTGGTATACATTATTCTGTTGCAGGCTGTACATAATATTTCCTTTAACATACGAGCTGCGAATATGCAATTTAAGTTATTATTGATGTGTTAAGGTTGCTAATTTACAGAAATTTAATAGATAAAGGTGAAGGTTCTGTAACTGAGGTACTTTAACTTTTTCTGTATTTTAACTATAGTACAGGATCAATACGTAAATATTATGCAAATAAAATTCGTATTACGTAGTTCCTTTTCTCCTCTGTTTCAGTTCATTAGCGCCCGGGTGTGACCTACTGTCCTTATTCTCACCACCATAATAAATATTTGTAAGCCTGATTGTGTTTCGGATGAAGGCCAGTGCAACAACAAAAACAATAAGATTTTTCTGTTTCAGCTCGCCGTTGGCAGCCCAATCATCTAATCCAAGATGCCACATTCCTATCTATATCGGCCAATCCATTGCTTGTTTTCTGCAGGGCTAGCATGCAACCATCGATAAATACTCGAATCGACAAGATAAATATAATTTTGTTATTTTATCCTATCATGTTACCTAACATGCGCATCATAATAGATAGAATTACTCGATTTTGATTTGATACCATGATTAAGACCACAGAACCAAAGATGTCACATTCTTAATAAATTACATACACTAAGTACCATATTCTAATAAAATATCGATAAAAGGCCCGATTTATCGTTTTCGACGGTCGCATGCCTAGCCCCGCTGGATTACAAAATATAAAATAATACAACTTTTTTCTTTATTCGTAAAGCAAAAAACCCGAAAATTACACTCTAAAAGGCACCATTTTTTTTTACTTATTATTATTATTTTATTTTTACAAAAAATATATTAGTTGTGTATCATTCGATATAACAGGTTAAGCCAGCGATGCGTATGGAGCTGTTCAAAATCAGTCATTGCCCAAATCGCGGTACTACAGAATAGCTTACAGAAAGACCCAGTTCGGCCCAATTGGTACAAGAATGGGTGACCACGCAAATCCTTGAATCGTGGAATAAAAGAATATTTTTTGTATCCTACCCCTGCCATTGCGCAAATTTTTAGATTGATCCATCTAATTTTTTAGCATAAGAGAGTTGAAAAAATTCGTTCCATCTATTTATAATTTTTATCACATTTACAATAAAAGTACGATTTCATTTTAATACTCGAATATTTTAGTAGGTTCTGTTATAGTTATATTGTATTTATATTATATTGTATTATAATTCTGTTGCAGACTGTACATATTTACGTTTAAAACAGAGTAAATCGTATTCTTTTCCTCCATTTTGTAGCTCAGTGAAATTTTAGAAATTAAAAATTTTAATGGTGATTTGATTTGGAATAATGTTGAAATAAAACTACTTTTTAACCAGATTAATCGCGTATAATTTATATTTAACTCGACGTTTCGCTGCTTTTGCAGACCCCGTGGTCACGAGCGACGTGGTCAGTCGAGTTAAAATGTAAAATATAAATTATACGCGATTAATCCGGTTAAAAAGTAGTTTTATTTAAATTATGAATCGTGAAAACTCAAGACAATATTGGAAGAATGTTAATGCCAAATCATCATAAGGTGGAAGATCCCCACTGCTACTTGAATTAATTATGAAGTCAGCTCAATAAATTTACCTAAAACACTATTATTTTACTATATTTACCGCAAGAAAAACCGCCTCTGACGGAAAATGTTTATGTGCCCTCCATTCAAAACTTTATACGGTCGTAAAAGGCATTTTAAGACAATTTAGATTCTAAAGAGAAAAATAAAAGGCCCATATAAAATCGTAGTAAATTCCACACAATGCCGAATCCACAAATTGTGTTTGGTTTAATTTTATTTGCGGTACAATTAAGTGGTACAATTTTATTTGTCCCAATTCGGCACTTAAACTAGTTAGACGGTGGTACTTATTTAATTAGTAAATTGCAGCGTTTTGTTGAAAAGTTTATTGGTTTCGAACCTGAATTAATTTGTGTTTAGGCGGGTTGCTAGTAGGGTGACCATAAATAATGACGAAAAGTTTTTTTTGAAATTTTCAGTTTATTGTCAAAATTTCGCGTATTATTTAGCTAATCTACATGATATTTGTGGCAGCTTTTTTTTTCAAACAAACTTTCGTTTAACGAAAACCTTAAGAAACAAATAGTGGTTGTCACGTTTTTCTGTGCTTTTAGGATTAAGAGCGCTCAGTTAAAGAAGTAAGAATCTAAGTCTTTTCAGAGCTTCTAAAAATGTAAATATTTTTATAATTTTAACAAATCTTGTTCAAATTACATTTTTAGTATTCGGTTATATGATGTCAAATTTTTCAGCAATAATGGTGATATCTCAAGCAACTTTTAGCTCAACTTAGTTTTACTCAAGCAAGTGTCATTGCTGGAGGAGACACTGGAGGAGAAGGTAAATATGGAACCAGTAAAGTAGCATTTTGACACCTCGGTTTTCAATATCTCATAGAATACGGTGACGAAACATCTAGAAGCAAAACAAAGGGACGGTTTTGGATTTAAATCCAAATATGATTTGTAGATAATCGTCATTTTGTAATGAGGATCACTAATCTATTTTAAACAAGTTTCACTTAAGGCTTTCACTAAATATCTTGAGAAATGCGCACAACTTCACCTCCGGAAACCAAAGTGTATAAGGTCAAAAAAAAACTTAATATAAACTCTCGTTTCTAGTAAAATCTAAGAAAAAATTCTGTTTCTGAGTGGATTTCTTTTCTACAACCTGGCCTTATTTGAAGCTACAGATTAGATATCCAATTAATTTCCCACGTACTATTATTCATTCATTATTATATTCGTCAAGCCCTAGACAGTGACCGATATTTACAAAATATTTATTTATATTTTTTTATATAAAATTCAAAGTAACTAACAATACGATCCAAGGCAAACTAGGTTACCCTTTGTTTGTTGACCTAAACTCGATTAATAAAATGTTGTTTATAAGTACAGCAAACATAATTAAAATTTGTTGCGGAGGAAAACAAAATTAAATATTAATACTCTAATAAAGGTATGAAAATAACTTAGTTTTATCTATCCTCATATTAGAACATTTTCCCTTGATTTTGTTACAAACAGTGGCAAAGTTGTTTGAACTGTACTCTTAATGTAAGAAAGTTGAATTTTCTTTGAAATTTCAGATGAAATTTTAACCTCTTAACCCGAAGCGTTTTTGCATCTTAAGATGTTAATGTTGTTTAATAATTTGCACATGACTTGCTTTTGAAAGTGTTAAAAAGTTTTGTCATTATTTTGTGTAACATTCTAAAATAGTTGTGGAAAACGGTGCTTTTAATGGTGTGCAATCTTCGTAAAAATATTGTTAACTACAAAAAAATACATTTTGTTTTTTATACCTGCATTTGTAAAGCTATTTCTAATGGCACATGTTCACTGCAAAGTACGTATTAAGAGCATGTAGATTGCAGACATAACATACGAGAGATAAGGTTTTAATAATCGCCGTGGTGTTTTGTGAACGCAGGAATATTAGATTTAAAGTCATGATGTCAGTCCTGTAAGAGTCGCCTGTCCTGTCAAACACATCCTAACCGCCTGCTCTCCTGTCTTTTCATCCCGAAAATACTATTCTATCATCTAAATTTCACAAATTATTATACAAACTACAAGTACTGCAATAGACGCTGAGTTTACAAGAAACTATTATACTGCATGACGTGACGTGATGCGACAGTTTTCCAAATAATAATGGTTACCGTAATTCCTTTCAGTTAAGATTTTTTGACTTTGAAAGGAGTATTATAACGAGCTTCTTTTGTAAAGAATGATATGCAAGAAATAAAATGTCGAGGAGAAACTATGGTGCAAAGTTGTAAGTTAAATATAAATTCAACATACCTGCAAGTTGTATTGATGTTTCACAGTGCAAGAAAAAGTTCCCACGGCTGCACTGCTACAAGAATTTACTTTTTTGATCATTTGTACTAAGCATTGTATTGTACAGCAACTACTTTTGAAATATTAAAGCGCTCTTTCTGGAATATTCCCATTGTTACAGAATGGTGTTTTCTATTTCTACGTATCGACGATTTTACCGATGATTTTCATTGAAAAATCATTCGTTTCTATAATTTTATTAAATACAAATGAAATACTTACCACAAACTAAAATCGATTAAGTTATTTCTCGGATACGATCTAGTAAATAACATAAAACTAATGATTAATGTTACTAGCATCTTTTTTATCTCCTCTAATACTAAATAACTCTCAATAGAACATCTATACATTGTACTTAACGGTTCAGAATAGACGTCTAACAATACAAAAGTACGAACAAACCGCAAAGTGTGGAAAAGAGCAAACAAAGTTAAAAATAAGGCAGAAGAATTAAAAAAAAACTTGGAAAATTGCTTCGCATTACAACAGTGAAGTGGAGAGTAACGTTAGACGGAACTCATTTATTGTTGTTCTCAGTATACAGGGTGGTGGCGGGCTCAAGAATTTGTTTTTATTTACTGGTTAGTTAGAAGCTATGTCCATAGTTAGACCGTTGAAGTCGTTTTGTTTTAGTTTAAATGAACAAATACCTAGAAGAGGTTTGACCAGTAAATGAAGTTTAAGGAAATCAAAATATTTGTAAAAAATATTTTGTGCTTTGTTAAAAATTCGCAAATTCTTTCATATGAATGAGATAAAGGCCCTACGAAAAAGAATTGATGACTAACTACTAACTTTTATTGTAGCAACGTGCTGGAAAACGTGCTGGTCGTACTTATTTAAAGTTACATAGTTACTACATAAAGTAATTGAAATCTTAATTCAAGCCATATCCCTGAGCATAGTCAATACTCAAGCAAATGTTTACTAATTATTATAGTATATTATAATATTATAGAATAAATTACTGCGTAAACTAGACAATATTTAAGTTTTTATTTATTCAATACTCGCATTCAATCTCAATCTTACCTACTAGTTAATAAAGTTGAATATAACGACGGAGTACAACATACTACATAGATTCAAACAGAAGTGGCTCTTAATAAAATATAACAGGTAGACGTCAAGCCTTGAGGGTCTCACTAATGAGCATGGTTTCTTAATCACGATATGAGATATGTCGCTAATTATGGTAACGACATTATAAACCGATAAGAAAATGAAACTTACTTCTTACTCGTACTAATATTATACATGTAAATGTTTTGATGTATGGTTGTATGGATGTTTGTTTCTCAATCACGGGAGAATGGCTGAACGGATTAAGTTGAAATTTGACATGGTGATAGTATACAGTCTAGAATAGCATTTTTTATCCCGAAATTCATCCCGGATTCGAAATTGCGCGCGACAGCTAGTAATAAATACTTTAAAAGTGAATGAACTATTTGGTTCTCATAGTGTACATTTTAATAGTATTTTTGAAAGCCAATTCGTTGCTCAGACTTTGGAGGTATTATAATGATGGATAGAAACTATTCCAGTCACAGGGAGTCAGCCTATCGCCCACAAAAATGCCAACAAAACCTCTATCCCCTAACTGACTTTAAGTATGCTCATGAAGAGAAGCAGCTGGTACATTCTATGGTTTTCTTTCACCCCCAGTCCAGCATGGAAGACACATGGTGCATTGGCATTATTAAAGCTTTTTGTGATGGTGATAGAAGTTTCAATCCTGCTTAAATATTTGGTCCTTTTGTATTGTTTTCGATTTAATGTTTCTTGTTATTAATACTCGTAGTATTTAGTTTTAATATTCAAAATAAGCTATTTTTAACTGAATCGAAATCTTTGATTTAGGATTTAAACAAAATAATCAACCATTACGAGTTTTTTAGACTAATAAGTTCCTGTGATCAGTGTTCAGTAGAAGGACGTGAAAGCAGAAACTTTGTCTAGATCAGGAAAAAATGCTTACAACTGAGTATTTTTATAATAATCAACGAATACAGAGCATTAAAAAAAACCGACTTCACGTCAACACTTTGGCCGACTAATAATGTCATCCACGTAAACATTCTCTGAAATAATACATATTGTTTCAAAAATTTAAAATTTTCAATGAAGTACCCAACCGATTTCGATGAAATTTATTTGGGACTAACTATGAAGTATTCTCTATGATATGAATTAATAATTTTTCGATTCATAATTGTCTAAAATATCGTGTAACAAAGACACAAAAAAAAACATACTGACGAATTGAGAACCTCCTCCTTTTTTCGAAGTCGGTTGAAAATATCGCCACTGCTTTAAAAACTCAATGTATTTTGCTTCTTGGATGACTAATGGATACTTTATCTCTTTTATTATTATTTTCAAGGAATTTTTAATATTTGAAGTTGGTAACATTTTATGTCACTATCCCGTATAAGTTTCACGTTTCAGGCATACATCACCAACGCCTTATAAAACACATATAACGTGCACCTGCCCAATATATGAACTGTCCAATAATGTCGCGACACAATAAAGTACTCTAGACCAAGTTAATATGAATTTGTGCGTGCATCGTTTACTTTATACGAAACTCGAAAGCTTACTACCGATAAAAATGTCTCGTATTATTTTGGTGGGTTATTTATTGCTTAGATGAAATAGGAAAACTGACATCAATAGACATAAGTCAAAACGATAAGATAAAATTAAGTCGATACCACGAGGGCTAAGACTGGCGTTTAATAGTAGTTTTTTTTTAGTTTAAATTTTAAATACAAGAATCTTTCATACATGATTTAAGTCTAGATTTTGATCGTCTTAGAAAAGCTCAAATCAATACTATAGACTTATAAATATTGTATGATTTGTAATAAATAATTGTTCAATTATTCTTTAACTTAGTGTAAGCTCGGTTTATGCCATGTATTTTGTGCAATTTAATTCACTATCAAACGTTTTTATTTTTCATCAGTTGCTAAAAAAACACTCGTTAAATTATGTTTTATTAATTGAAGTTTATGCATATTTTGACTTTACGATATGCCAATTAAAAACAAAACTGTCCAGTTATAACTATACACTGTCAAAAAAATCTTAATTAAAACGCTTTACACGTTCTACCAATTGATTAGTTTCATCAAAAAATCAAAAACGAGAGAAAAATATTTCAATTTATCACCTGCACACTCAGTAGGTGTATTGGCTATGGCTTTGTGATATGATTATTCAACTTATAGGTATAAGTATATTATACTTATAGGTAGTTCTGTTGTATCTTGTTTGTCCATTTCCAGAGATGAACGTGGAAATCGTCCCAAGTCGCAATACCCATGGGAAGAGAGGGGCTGTTGTAAATAAGTTACAAGACAGCTTGACTATTTTGGGCTAATGTATTAGTTTTATAAGAACGAAAGCAAATATTATTTAACTCACTATTTAAGAAGTTTCTTAACTTTAATTTTTATCTTTCTTTAAACGCAATTTCACAATTCACAGTTCTTCTGCACCATCTTGTCACATAATAAACCAAGAAGTAACCCTGTAGACAATAGAAACAAAAGGAAATCACATTGTTGTAATATACAATTTGATAAAGAAATACTTCTGACAATCATCCTACACTAAACAGGCCAAATCCTTAAGGAAAGGACTTATGAAATGTCTAAGACTGCAACTTAAATCTCTATTTAAATATCAAAAATAAAATTAATAGTCCAAGGCGATTGAAAACAGTATTTGATTTAATACATACATACATACATAACGTCACGCCTGTATCCCTTATGGGGTAGGTAGAACACGAGAGGTTACAAGACCATCTGATGTCACGTTTGACAAATTTGGAGGTATTATAAAGATGGAGAGAGACTATTGTAGTGATAGGGGGTCAGCCTATCGCCCGCAAAGACGTCTTTAAAACCTCTTCGTGTAATAATAAAATAAAGATTCATATTTGATTTAATGAATCTTTATTTTATTATTACACGAAAAATGATCCCAATTTTCAAGATTTTTGATAGATAGTGTAAACCAAAGTTTGTTATTGGCTGTATCGTGCACTAGTTTATTAGCTAGTTTATTATGTTTGTAGCTGCTAAACTTAAAGGATATCATGTACATTAACTGGAAGAGAACGCTAAGTTGGAAAACTACATTATCTTACTAATTACCGTAGCAATGCAGCGAGATCGGTTGAACCACTTAACTAACAAATAAGAACTGTAAAGTTTTAATTGACGAGGGATATCTGTTTTGTTTATTTATTAATGATTAGCTGTTTCGTGCGGTTTTACCTGCGCCATTTCGAAACTCGCGAGAATGTCGGCATAATAAGTAGCCTTTGTGCTACTCCAGACTGTACACTATCACAGTGCCAAATTTCATGCTAATCCATTGAGCCGTTATGCTATGATTGAGGAACAAACTTCCATACATCCAAACTTTTACATTTATAATATTAATAAGAGTAAGATTTATTATACACTTATAACATTAAAGTAATATACATACATACATACATAACTTCACGCCTGTATCCCGTATGGGGTAGGCAGAACACCAGCGGTAATAAAACCATCTGATGTCACGTTTGACAAATTTGGAGGCATTATAATAGTGAAGAGAGACTATTGCAGTGACAGAGGGTCAGCCTAGCGCCCACAAAAAAGCCTCCCATAACACCTCGGTCCCTTAACTGACTTTTACAGTATGCCCGGGAAGAGAAGCAGCTGGCACATTCTATGTTTTTCTTTCGCTCCCAGTCCAGCATGGTAATAATATAAATAATTAATAATAATTCCCTCTTGCCCATCCGCGACCGACTGGTCAAATTGTCGGGTCTTTCCGCCGAAAGTTGTGTAGCTTTAGGTATAAATAATATATAATTACATAATAATCTAATAAGTATTGACGTAAAAATAAAAGTTTGTTAACTTTAATGATCATGTAGGTACATGAATGGATTGATTAAACATTATAAAATATGTAATTGAAAACTTCCATTTAATTCATCTTTCATTTGGTATATTAAATCGTGAAAACCTAAAATATTTTTTTAAAACAAAATCTTGTTAAAAAGCTACAACAAAAGCAACACCTACACATTGCTGTGAATACAGAACGTAACATAATAACAGCGTATCCATGTTTTCTCCACCTGAATGTACGCAATACTTCAGACACAGTGATATACGAGCACGTTCGCGAGGTATCCTTGAGTGATACATCACACCACTTTTTGTGTACATTTTAATTTCGCCGGTTTTTCGCAGATTAGTCTTTTTTGATTATTACAGCGGACACGGGGATGATTGTGAAAAATGATTTCTGTATCTGAGTGTGTTCGTAATAGAAGCTTGTTTTGCATGCCATATGAATATTAAGCCATAAATCAGCATGATAATTACATTGTGGTGTTAAATTCTAGTTATGAGGTTTTTGGGTTTTGATATACTATGTGGGAAACGAATGTTGTCCTTTTATTAGACACCATTTCTGTTTTTAAGGATTTTCTGTGTTCCACTTTTTTGTAGATGATGGAATGTAATAGAAAGTGCATTTTAATATTTATCTCTGAAAACTAGATGATTTCTGCGATAAATCAACGTTTTGATTTCGTGTGAATATTGGTATACATTAATATTGGGATAAAAGTTGCACTTTGCGGGAAGTTTCAGCAAAATCGTGACTGTGATTCAAATATTGATAATCTCCTTCTGTTTGTATTTTCATAAACTACAACGCTTATGAATATGTAACTTGGTTAAGACTTCCATACAAAAATACTAATAAAACAAAGATTTGTTTCATATCAAGCGTCTAAATATCACGGAGTTGAATGGAAAGCTTCAGAAGTTCCATAACTTTCATCCCCACTTTCAAAAAATATCTATTTTTTTTTAAAATGTAGCTTTTGTCCGAGCAAGCTTTGGTTTATGTCCATGCAGTTATCATACCCAAATGCTTTTAAATCGTTGTCATAAGCTTATTAAAGCGTATCATGCTTTTAAAACATCACAATTTAAGTAATGGTCTATTCAAACCTCAATTATCTAACAGCATATCCTCGTATTTTAATAACTACAAAGCGAGTGTAGTGTACTCTGCAAATATAGTTTTAATTACGATAGAACGCAAAACTGTTAGTTCATAAACGATTTTAAACGCGAAAAGTTAGTGTACGAGCTTTAGAATTGGGTTAAAATTTAGCTGATATGAAATTGTGGAGAGCTTTGTACAAAGTGACTGTTAAATATAATGCTTACTTTTGAAGAAGTTATACATTAAAGTTTCAGTTTTTAGTAATAATAATAATAGTGATCTTTTGAACAGTCGGCGATAAATATCGGTTGCTTTAAATTGATAATAAGTTGAACAGATTACACATATTAATAGTTATAAATGATTTTATCTTCTGAACTAAGAAAATATGTAAAATGTTTTTGCGGGCGATAGGCAATATTTGTCAGACGTGACATCAGATGGTTTCATAGCCACTGGTGTTCCGTACCACTCGTGTTCTAAAGGTCTGTAGGTAAAGACATAATGATAAACCAATAAATCCAGTTAAAAAAAGTCTTTTAAGTATTAATATTCTGAACCGTGAAAACATTAACACAAATATAATTAGATAGTTAATGAAAATTGAAAATGAAGCAACTGCGCACAAACGTCACCTGCCGGCACTTGTTCTTTTCTTTCTTCAGAACGTCCTACTATTCGTAATCTTTTACCTTATTAAAATTTAACGTTAGCTGCAAAGAGTTGGCTCTTTATATAATTGTGAGATGCCTCTACTACCCGCGGTAGTGGCTTCATGAATAAATCTTTTATAAATAAGCATTTTCATTTCAAAACTGAAACACTTATTAAAAGTTCACAAACGAAGCTTTTGATTTCCACTGAGCTTGATATTCACGGAATAAGCTTTCTGTATTATTGTTTTAATTTAGATTTATATTTAAATTAGAAAAAAGGGTTATTTTATTAGGGCGGGTTGTATCAAACGGTTGGTTATCGTATCATACGTACGTAACTTTTTGACGATTACATCAGATGTTTAACGTACGTCAATTAATACAAAGCGTTGTTTCATCACAAAAAAACTGTTCGTCAAAGTTATTCGAGTTATTTCCACAATTGAATCATCATCACTATCATTTAAAATATATGAAAATAAAACAGAATCCATAATGTTAAAAGCTTTCAACCAAAGATGTCCTGCCTGTCAACTCAGTTTTCACTAGAAAGTTACGTTAACCAGTGGGTGGATGGACGGTCAACGTAATCGTTAATTTTTGACGTCCGTTATAGGTGAAACAACCCATTTTCTAGCTTGACACTGGTTAACGCCATTTTTAACGTTGACAGACACGTAAAGTAGTTGTGATACAACCCGCCCTTAGTCTACTAGGTCTGCTGAAAGAGATCTCATTAGAGATAAGCTGTACCTTTGTACTTATTTTTGATCCATGTATCTTTAAATTGTGTCCAAACTTATGTGTACATAAATTGTTAAATAAATAAAATAAATATTAAGTACAGAGATTTAGCGTAATTATGTGTATTAAAAGTGTTTTTACGCTTTATTGTTAAAATTACTAACTTATCAAAACAATATATGATACATCTAAAGTTTGTATTACTTATACCAAACTTCAATACAATTAACGTAAGCACAACAACAAAAGAAAACAAAGACAGATGTACAAATACATAACAAAATTAACAATTCTAATCTCTCCACCATAAATTAAGCGATAAACAAAACTTTTCACTTAATATTCTGTCATAAAGAACAAACAACTTTATGCCCATCTTGAACAAAGGCCGACACCAAATAATATTCAAGAAGATACGGACTGAGATAACCGAGAAATTTTACTTCCCTTAATTACGATCTTCAGTTTTTTTGGTCAAGGATACACTTTGACAAATAAGCAGTAAGTCGGGTCTGAGAGCGGAGGGGGACTCAACGAGTTTTCGTCTCGACTGTAGTATCAGTCGGGTCCTCAAGTGACGTCAAAGTTTCGAAGAGCATTCTTCGTTTGGCATCAAAGTGACCGAGTCAGCATTTGCGGTCGAGTCGGGCTCTCGATTACTCGAGAATGTGTCAAGAACTGCGTCATCGGAGGAATATTTCTCGAGTTTATACTGTCGACGTTTGATTCTACGGATGGATTAGCGTTGCTTATTATTTGAGGAATCTGTTATATAAGTTCAAAAAGTGAAAATCTTTAAAGTGGGTCGTATTTTGGGAGTAGGTAGGTTATATTTTTTCCGTGGAATATTACGTTTTATTTGTTTTAACTATGGGTGTCGACAATAAAATGACGTTAAGAATACTTCACTGAGAATAAACGATATTGATACCAGAGCTAATATTAATTATAAATGTTATTAATACTAGAAAAATTAAAAAATAATACGTTAATCAGTAATTTATGTAATTAAATATAATATCATTGTTTTAATTAAGTTTCTTTTACGGAGCTTTATTATGAATACCTATAATAATAACGGATGAATGAAGTAAATAAAAAATAAATAAAATATGGTCATAATAAACGAGAAAAATACAGTTAAGTGAGAAATGTATGCTAAAGTTATGCCATGTATATATGTGTGCTAGGAAGTAAAAAAGCAGGCAAAAAGACTGGACAGAGTTAGGTACCTAGTTAATTGTTGTTTAAGTATTTTAGTTTAGTATCAAAATTCGTCGTACATTTAAGGACCTACCTACATGATTACTATATATAGTAATATAATTTTATATAAAAATGATCACACTGTAATTTTGTTTCAGGTATGTTTGAATAAAATATTGGATGTTGGTAAGTTTGTCTCAAAATAATAATAATTCAAGCCACGAGATGTAAAATCTTTGAATTTTATAAACCAACCTCCTGCGCCTATTTTAAATGACCCACAAATCGAAGATACGAACCAAATCAGTAATAGAAAAATATGCAGCGACTACAAAATAAATAAAGTTCTTATACATCACAGCCTCGTCTGGAAGCTTCTGAGGGAAATGTGTATTGTATAGCACTCTGCTCGGCCTAAGTAATCATTTTTGTGGTTCTGATAATACTCTGCCGATTAAACTAGAATTAAATCCTAAGGTAAGGTAAGGGTAGGTAACGTCAGAAAATAAAATTTAAATTTTTAATTTTAAAAAGTCGTAGAACAAATGTTGTTGGAATAGATGTGGAGAGGCTGCATGCCAGAGGTGATGCGCTCATTAAAATCAACTCTGAATATTATTTTTATTATTATGTCGATAATCCGATTTATTATTTTAGAATTGACTTGTAAATTAAATCGAGCTAACAGAATTTAAACTGCATATCATTCATATTTACATGTTTTTATTTGGTAGGTTGTTGATAGAAAATATTCATACACATATGGGTCATGTTCAACAAGGCGATATTTTTCATCTTTTTGGTGAACTTTTTTTATTATCAGTTTACGTATGTGACAATTTTAATAAGTATTAATTAAATTAAAATAAAATTTTATAAATTTCATTTTATTTATTTATATTTATGTCACCAATATGATAAAATTATCCACCAAAATGATATTCGTGACAGCTATTCGTGCTTGCCAAGAAAAGCTGCTTACATAGTGATTAATGTTTAATATTTGGAAATAACCTGTGGAGACATCAATTCCACGCTCTTTTTTCATCTAAGTAGAGATTTTTAAATGGCTATGGAATACTTATATATTTGTATAATATTATTATGTTTCTGTAAATCTTCCGAAAAATAAATTAATAAAAATAAATAAATAATCTTTGAGTCTTTAGTAGCCTTTTTTGCATAATGTTTCATTGATAATACTTTTAAATTAATTAAAAGTTAAGGTTTGAATTGACTTTGGTATTTTATTATAAATACGTATTGACATTCCCGTAAATGATTTGGTGCTTTTAGCCAGCCTTAATTTGGGAAACGCTAATTTATGGTCGTTTCTTGGCATTACAGAATATTTTTTATAATGATGCCCCAAAGTAGGATGCCGTAGGACATTATACTATGAAAATAACTAAAATATACCAGCTTCGCCGTATTGACATCAGTCAATGAGCGAGTTTTCTTTACCGCGAACGCTGCAGAACTAAGTTTACTCGCTAACTGTGAGATGTAATTTTACAACAACTTTATATAGGTACATAAAATACATACAGAATAACTCATACTATTAATTATGTAAGTAGAGTGGGTACTATAACTAACATTAGAGAAAAGTAGTGATCTTTGACTTTAATTAAAACTGTATGATTTAGTACAATCAAATGAATGCATTTTAAGTTCTAAATTAGGTATACCTGATTCTAAGACTAACTCATTTTCAAACATATTTCATAAATTTTATTCATTCACCAATAACACATTCTTGGAACTAGAATAAACAATAACTTATTACGAAAACTTTTGCACTTTCAAGGGCAAGTTAAGCTTTACTTAATCCCTATTGCTGTTTACTGTATACGACGGGCTTTAGGGTTTGTCAGAAGTCATTTTGGGGCTTTGAAAATACCAACTCTTGTCAAACAGCTAGGTAGCTTAGGTAGCTTAAAATCCCAACAGCATATTAAATAGGAGCTATAATAATGACTGATTACTGAAATTTTTATCATAGATCTGCTGCTAACTACCTTTATTGTCGAATGTAACAGGTACAAAGAGTGACTGATGGGTCACTTTTGAAATTCAAGGACGTGATAATTTGAGATCATAAATGAAGAGAAAAATAAAATTAAAAATAAATGTTAATATTACTGAGTAAAATTAACCGAAACTTAAAGAATTAATTAAGTACGCACGGCGCTACCAACACAGAATAGGTAGGTAGATATAGACTGTTTAACAAACGGTCGTCGACCTGGTGAAACCCTTTATTTATTTATAGGGAATTCTGCTTGTCAAATTGTCATAATGTCAGTGACGATGTCGATAAAATGTCATTTCGACAATGATATTTCATTAATCTATGACAGAAGCCAATCCACGACTTAATTTATTCATAAGTACATAAAATAAAATCATACCAGAATGATTGCAACTAACTTATGAAAGAATAACTCATACGTATACTTTTTTTTCTCGATAGGAATACACATAACATTCCATCACCTTGCTGTTCTCATTAAACTGAACGGAAATGGGAATATTTGTGTGTACTGAAAATAATTAACGCAGGATTAATCTTTCTTTAATAATATTTAAAAAAAAATTATTAAATCGTAAGGTTTCCTTGTCAGCTATATAAAAAACTAAGTTTCAAGTCTGCTGGAAATAGTTTACTAAATAAAACCATTTTTGAATAAGCCCTTTGTCACCAATACAGGGTGACTGTATAAATATATAATATAAGATATAGATATTTTACATAAGGTGAGGTCGAAGATGAATCCGCACGGGCTAAGAAAGAAACCGGCTCTTAATAATACATACATTGCCGGAACACATCACCATAGGAGCGGTGTTTGACGAGTGATCGATAGCCAGGTAAACCAGGAGTACTTTCTACTACCAAGCCAGGGTCGCTTGGATCCTGTCGCTCCGATGATGATTGCTGGCCCCTAAAAAGGCTTGATTAGCAAAGGGTGATGTTTAGTGGGTATACTCAGTTTACCGAGGAGTCACATGGCTGCTAACGCGGTTTCCACGCTGTTGGGCTACAGCCGTGGCTGCAAAAAAAAAAAAAAATCAAAAAGTTTTATTCATCTTAGGAATTTCACAAAACACTTGATGAAGTCAGTCATCACATACTTCGGCTTTAACTAGTTGTTGATAGTTGTTGAATAAGATATTACAGTAGACCAAGAGACAAAAAAAGCCGGCGGAAAAAAACTCTTGGCACTCTTTTTCAGTCAGATTTATCAAATTAATACAAATAGGTACAGTACAAATTGACCGTGACATGAAAAAAAAACAAACACAAGACAGCTAATTGTGAGAGCCAATGTCATGCCACAACCAAATTGCTTACATAGCAGATGCAATTAGCTATGGATGCACAATACGAATATGACAAACTGGGACCAGAGTATTTGAACAAGAATGGAATAAAATAGTCATAGTATCATTAGCAAAACGACCTGGCACCGCTAGCAGCACCCGTTCACGAGTTAACGCAAGCACCAGCCATCACCCTCCTCAACCATATTTTAGGGAAGAGGGTGACCCGATACCCGACGCTACCACTAGCCATGCCGCCTGAGGGAGCATGACGTTCTTGCTGATGTCTTGACAAAAAAATAAGTGAATGGGACAATCACCAGCATGTCATACATATACTGCACAGCCAAGCCGTAAACAAAATTATTAAGTAATTAGAAACTTTTAGAAATATCCTGTTGTGCTTAATCCCATGCCTTTTTATCATCTAAGTAATCTTTAGTTTTATAAGCTTTTCGAGATAGAGTGTTTTTAATGATTGATTTAAATTTATTGAATGGCAGGGATTGAATTGACTTCGGAATTTGGTATATATACGTATTGACATTCCAATAAATGATTTGCTGCTTTTAGCCAGCCTTAATTTAGGAAACGCTAACTTATGGTCGTTCCTAGTCCTTACAGAGTAATTTGTATCATGATTATCTTTCCTAGTTTTAAATTTATTACTATTCTTATAGGTGGTAGGATCCCTTCTGGGTCCGCCTGGCTAGCGACCACCCTTTATATAAAGTCTGCCGCCAAATGTTACCGCTCCGGCGGTAATGTGTTCCGGCAATATTGTATAAAGAGCCAGTTCCTTCCTAAACCCGTGTGCTTTCATCTTCGACCTCATCGTCACTTACCATCAGGTGAGATTGAGGTCAAACGCGGGTTTAGTCACTTATAAAATATATATATATATATATATACATAATGTTTTCATAAATATATTGTGATGCAAGGGTCAAGATACCAATCTCTTTAAACTTTTCTCGAAGAGATTCTCTGTTTCCAAGTTTATACATTCTACGAATAGCCCTTTTCTGCAGTGTAAATATCGTGTCAATATCTGCGGCATTGCCCCAAAGTAGGATGCCATAGGACATTATATTATGAAAATAACTAAAATATACCAGCTTCGCTGTATTAACATCAGTCAATGAGCGAATTTTCTTTACCGCGAACGCTGCAGAACTAAGTCTACTCGCTAGTTGTGAGATATGGGGGCCCCATTGCAATTTAGAATCTAAATGCTTTTTTCAATAACTGCTAACCTTCAGGCTAGCAGATCTATAGAATACTCTTTCGTCCGTAATCAGGATTCGTCATCCTCCTAATAGTGCTTGCTTTAAAATCGCTTGGATTAAGTATCTTTTACGTCATGCTTATTCAGAAACAATAGTTCGATTCTAAGTTGACCCTAAGGCAAGCACTATATACGCAAAATCTTGATAAATATTAATGACATTCTTCAAATGAGTATCAAATATAAAGCCAATATCCACATATTTAACTATATCTAACGTAACAAATGACGTCAAGGCACTCATTATCGGCGAAGCGTGACTCTTCAGCCAACGAGCGTGTTCAGGGCACTTCAGATTTCTTGTCAGCTGTCGCTGCGGCCTTGTTTTGAAGTAAGCTATTTTCAGAGTTGGCTTTATTGAATTTTTGATATTTAGATTGGTCTTAATTAATATTGAATGTTAATTTATTATTATTTGAGACATTTTTTACCGATTCGTGATCATTTTTTTTTTATTTAGATCAGCCCTGATTGTGGGGAATGTTTTTTGAGCTAAAACTACAAGTTCAATTTGAAAAATCCATTACTATTGAATAATTGCTTCATTCTTAAAGAGACCATAATCCAAGAGATAAAATCTGCAAAATATGGAAATTACTGTTGAATCTAGTGGGAAAGTGACCTTATTTGTGAATAGACTCGTGTTGAACTAGATATCAAGTAGTAAGTATTTAATTTTTTTGTATTTAATAATGCTCGATGATTTAAAAAAAAACTAAAAAAATATGCAAAACAAAACCACCCGTCATGAGGTATCAGGATCTGGCCGCCCGTCATCGAAATTACTGAGCATATTCTGTTTTACGTTACTTTGCTAACGTATTATAGCATATTTTTTAAATTTTATTTCTTACTTTATTTTCTTTTTCTTTGTGTATTTTCTTGTGTGTACTTATAACTTGTAAGTAAAAAAATTAGGGAAAAGTGGCTTCTAATATTTAGGCTTATAATGTAATGTAGATTAAGGTATTTTTTAATAAATTTTTAAATTAAAAAAAAACAGTTTTATTCATCTTAGGAATTTCACAGAACACTTGATGAAGTCAGTTATCACATACTTTGGCTTTAACTAGTTGTTGATAGTTTTTGAATAAGATATTACAGTAGACCAAGAGACAAAAAAGCCGACGGAAAAAACTCTTGGCACTCATTTTCATAAAGAATTATACGAATTAATACAAATAGGTACAGTAAAAAATGACCATCGCATGAAATAAAACAAACACAAGACAGATAATTGTGAGAGTCAATGTCATGCCACAACCAAATTGCTTACATAGTAGGTGCATAATTGAGCTATAGATGCACAACACGAACACATGACAAACTGGGACCAAAGTATTTAAACAAGCATGTAATAAAATAGTCATAAAACAACATAAAAAATAAAAAAACGACCTGGCACCGCTAGCAGCACCTGTTCACGAGTATAACAAAAGCACCCCCTCCTAAGCCATATTTTAGGGAAGAGGGTGACCCGATACCGGACGCTACCACTAGCCATGCGGTCTGAGGGTGCATGACGTTTTTGCTGTTATCTTGACAAGTGAGTGAGTGCAACAGTCACCAGTATGCCATAGGTCATACTACACTGTCAATAGAATAAGAATAAGAATTAATTTATTTGCCAGAATGTGGTATAACAAGTTCTAAAATACAGTATTATAATACAGTCTTATTCTAAAGTACGCACATTCACTCCGTCTGAGCATGCAAACATATTTTATTACAGAATTTGTTCAAAATTTATAATTTATAAATTGGTCAAATTAAGTAAATTTTTTATGTTACAATTAAAACAAAGTTCAAATGTCATAAGTAATCAGAAATACCATCAAATAATAAATGAAAAATAAAATATGAATTAAAAATGTCAAGTACAAATAAAAAATAAAAAATTCAGTATATAACATGCAATGAAAATGTCAACTAAAAGATCATATATTCCTGAACACTATAAAAACATTGAAAGCCGTAAACAAAATGAATAAGTAATTGGAAACTTTTAGAAATATCCTGATGTGGGCTTGATGCCATGCCTTTTTACTGTCTAATGGCGGGTTTCAATATTCAACTGACTGCTATGCGTAACCGGTACAGGTACAAAACTGGTAGGAAAAAAGTAGCGTTTCACAATATCTACTAGCTACTGTAAGTTCTCAAATTTGGCATGGGCCCTCCTTGCGTGACGTTCTTCCAAGAAAATAGGTGATATGTGATTTATAGAATATCACGCATTCGCAAATTATTTGTATGATATTTGAACTAAAGAAATATAAAAACTTATTCAATTTATGTTTGCTATGTTTTAGTATTCGATAAATATATTATAGTATGCTTTTAGAGCTTTTTTATTAATAATTGCGTTTAACTGCTTACGTAAAATGAAACGCCAATCCTTCGACTAATTTTGCCATTGGTTGAATCACATTTTTATGACGTCAAAGTAAATATTTAAAAGAAAAATTATGTCATTCAATAATATTCGTCCTTTTTTTTCAAAAACAGTTATAGATAAGTTAGAAAGAGAAAACAGGATTATTGATATGTTGACAGATATTTGATAGGATATTTCGTTAAATGAATAAATTTTTACGTCGTTGGCTAGATAAAATGACCTATTCTCTAATTGGTCGTACGTAATGAAAACATAACTCTTATTGGCCGCAGCAGACTGCCATGCTACCTTTACGTCATTGATTTTAAATTAATACCTTGTTACGTCGTCGTTGGCTAGATATAATGGCTTATTTTGTAAAAGGTCAAATGTAACCTAGCAACCCATTACAGTCAAACAGTTCGTAAGCACTGGTTTAGATGTCAAGATTTTGAATATAGAAAGGCATTTTGGTAGTGATTTCTATTGTTCGTAGGCAAAACGAACAGTTTTCATAATATTGAAACCCGCCATAAGTAATATTTAGTTTTATAATAAGCTTTTTGAGAGTTTATAATAATTGATTTAAATTTATTGAATGGGAGGGATTGAATTGACTTCGGAATTTTGTTTAATATACATATTGACATTCCAATAAATGATTTGCTGCTTTTAGCCAGCCTTAATTTGGG
The DNA here is from genome assembly GCA_944452665.1 of Stenoptilia bipunctidactyla. Taxonomy (NCBI): domain Eukaryota; kingdom Metazoa; phylum Arthropoda; class Insecta; order Lepidoptera; family Pterophoridae; genus Stenoptilia; species Stenoptilia bipunctidactyla. The sequence goes on along the minus strand of OX101727.1, from coordinate 28,389,860 downwards.
AAAAGCTAACTTATGGTCGTTTCAATGCTTGTTCTAAAACAAGTTCAGAACTATCATATTGTGATTTGGGGGGTCTATATATACAAACAATTATAAAGTTTGTCAATTCAACACAGGATGTTTCAATAGTTTGTTCAATAGATAGGCTTACTTGTCAGTACGTTCCCTAAAATTTAAAGATTAATTTCATATTATTAAAGAGCCCCTGTCTGTCTATTGAACGAACTAGCAACTTAGTGCTCCAGGTGGTCCATTAAGAAATGTTCAGTTATATAAGGAATGTCTATATGCTCAGTATTCAAAACTAACTTAACTTTCAAGACTTTCTCTGATATGCCTTGTATATTCTGGTGTACCAGTTTTAAACAACTTTTATCACATAAAGCACTTGACATGTTGCTAGATGCTGCAACATCTGTTGTCTCATTTACTAATTTAAATATTTTGTAGCACCCAAATTGTCAGCATAGTGGAACTACATGTTTCACTATGACACATTGATAGACTAGACTAGACTGCTCAATAAAAGCAGTATCAGTACCCAAAAATTGGCTGGTTTAAAGAACAAAAAATTAAATAGCACTTATGCTATCGGTTTCAATATTTTTTTATAATAGATAAGTTTTATAATTGATGCATTTTTCTGTATAGACATGCTTTTGGGTTGCAACTTAGCATTGAATAGTTAAGTGTGTTATAGTTATATTTTATTTTAGTTGTATTCTGTTTTGTGTAGTAAATAAATTAATTAATTAATATTTAGTTCCAGTTATTTAAGGTATCAACTAAGTACTGCTAAATCTAACTAGGTGACAATTTTATGAAGTATTTTTTAATAATTAGTCGGTTCTTTTCCTCAAGTCACCCACTTCAGCTTCGTTCTTATCATCACGTACCATCAGATGAGATTGAGGTCAATTATGGCGTACCTCAAATTTAAGCAATTTTGCTTATTGCCTATTATTAGGTACTTTTGGGTGTATTTTATTTAACACTAGCTGTTTTTCCGGCGCAATTACGAATTCCGCGGGAATATCGGGATAAAAAGTAGCCTTTGTGCTGTTCCAGACTGTACACTATCACTATGCCAAATTTCATCCAAATCCATTGAGCCATTCTCCCATGATTGAGGAACAAACATCCATACATCTAAACTTTCACATTTATAATATTAGTAAGACTATTTTTAAATTCTTAAGGGAAATGAGTTTTTAATCTGTGTTCAATAATTTAAGACTATATCCAATCTGTAGTCTTTTTCATAAAAATATATCTTAATATACAGACTTTTTATTGATATTACAGTAAAATAAATAAAAAGGTACTTTGGAAAAATGTTTATACATTGTTAAGACATATACATGTTTAAGACTTTTATGACGCTTTTTTTAAATAATTTTATATTTAAACTTATTATAGGACAATTTAAAATACTGTTATTAAGTGCTAGTCTTGACAAAATTTACAAAATATTTCCAGAAAAAAGCAGCTTCAACTATAATTGTTAAATAAACAGTTTTTCGTTCCATTCAACTCCAGCAATAATACTGTTCCTTCCTACAACTATGTTTATACAAAATATAGGCACTTCGAGAAAAACATCACGTAATATTTACCTCCAACCACTCGTGTGCATAACCAGCACTCTTAAAAACGTCAAAAAGTGGTCACTGTTAAACTCTCATTGTGTCCTTCTATTTAATTTAAAAAGAAAATCTTCAACAACCTCTTCCCAACTGATTTCATTTCTCAAAACAAGATTAATGGTGCACGCTCATAAAAAAAAAAACTAAAAAATTTCGTAACCGTAATAAATATTCCATCAATGCTACTTAAAATGATGAATAGGCCTCATAAAATTTGCACGCGAAATAAAAGAACCAAGGATGGGATAAGATATGCCTAATTTCCCAATAGACATTTAATCCTAAAGCCTGGGTAGGCCAGGAGATGGATGTCGACACCTTCTTCCTCAAATTTTTGGGGGTTTGTCCTAAGTTAAAGGAAAATGATCGGTGTAATAGAGATTTGACGGTTTGAGATAAATGGAGCGCTATGATAATAATAGCGATTGGTGTGAATTAATGTTATAAGGCGAATTTGTATATTTTGGTGTTAAATAGTAATATTATTGCAAATTAATGAAGTCTTTTTATTAATTAGATAGTCGTTTTTAAGATACATCATTTAGTTTATAATGATGCGGTACAAAAAATGGTGAAGCTACGCCATCGAGGCGAGCGTATGTACTAACTTTTAACTCAATTTGTTGAATTAAAAGTGCATATTAATTTTACGTTTCTTTAATACTTTTAAAACACAACTATTATGACTTGTTATATTTTTTTGAAAATGTCAAATTTTTTGTACAGTATGTATGATTTCGGAGAATGTTTAGGTGGACGACATTATTAGTCCGCCAAACTGTTAACGTGTCGTCGGGTTTTTTAAGGCTCTGCATTCGTTGATTATTTTATTATTCATAAAACAATCAATATCAGCATATTCTGACAACGAGTTACAATTATTATTCTTTTTTTCAATTATGCCCTCCATTATTTGTTTAATATAAAAAAATGGATCGCTCTAAATTTGAAATTAATTAAACTATCACGAGTCACTTCTCAGACTACGAAAGTTACAACGTGATTTTAACTTCAGAATATTGCTATGAAACTGAAATTAGAGTTGACAGTTTTAGTCATTTAACAATTAAGTACATTAGCTTCCACAAAGGTGGCATGAAAGTCATTTTCTTGAGAACACAGATTGACTATCTAGGTAAAGTAATTGAATAAGAATTAAACCCCTTGACAATTTTAATTGTATGTGATTCAATGAAAGTTAAGGTAAAGACACTGCCTATAAGGTTGTAGGAGTATCTTTGCGAGGAGTGTTGATTAAAACAGCGTTTGGCAAGCGAATGGTTTATTGATTTTTTTTTTTTTTTTTTTGTTTTTCCGCCACAGAAAAATTGTTGGCACCCCCTAAAACTAGCTTTAACCAGTAAAGCTAGCTTTAGCGGGAGGAGGATGAATCCTATTACGGACGAATGGGCATTCTATAAGCTGTTAACCATAAGTGGCTAATGGCAAATAGAATGCCCAGACAGTGTGGAGACTCTCTCAGATAGGCTGAGCATACCCACTAAACATCCCCCTTTTGACTCACCTTGATTAAGGTCCTTAGTCATCGTCGGAACGACAGCCAATAGGTTTATTGAATTAATAATGCCCTATTTATATAAAAATCTTAAATACTAAACGACAGAGATATGGCTTCGAGAAAGAGATAGCAATATAGTCATTTCGTATAAATACAGGCGACATATAAATACTGCGTGATGCCCGACGCTCCGCAGTCTGCTGCGAGCGCGCGATGCGTACGGTCGTGCGCTGGCTCCTTATGATTATGATGAAATATTCTCGTAGGTAGCTACATCACTCCGCCCCCAGCGAAGCGTACAGGTGGTTTAGATATTCTTCCGCTTCTTGAAGTGAAGTATTCCCTGGAACGGCTTGCATCGGCTTCTTCTGGGTGTTCGCATGTATCAGGGCTGATAAATGCAGGTTTGAGACGATCGATATTGATGTTGGCTTGTCTGAATGGCAATTGAAGTGTAAAAACTTTTTCCTTCTTCTTAATAATTTTGAACGGCCCAGTGTAGTTCGGTGTGAGAGGCTTGTGCACGGCGTCGTTCCGTAGGAATGCATGCGTACATGAATCTAAGTCTTTTTGAATATAAGTAGGCTTCGATGATTTTCTTTGTTCTTGAGATTTTTGCATTGCGTATGATAGGTCGTTATGGAACTGTGACGATGTGATCGTGTTTGTATGTTCGCCGTGAAACTCGCCGGGTAAGCGTAGGGCTTGATTATATAGTAATTCGGCCGCGCTAAACCCGATATCTTCCTTAATAGCTGCGCGAAGCCCCAGTAGCACAGTAGGTAACTCGCGCGTCCATTTGCTATTGTTTTGAAGGCGAGCCGTGAGTGCAGTTTTCAACGTTCGATGCCAGCGTTCAATTATTCCATTTGACTGGGGATGATAGGCGGTCGTTCGTGAACGTTGAATACCTAGTCGCTGCATCAGTACTTTAAATACTTCTGATTCAAATTGCCTGCCTTGGTCTGTAGTTACTATGGCGGGGCAACCGAATCTTGATATCCAGGTTTGATAAAATGCATCGGCGACTTTTTCTGCGGTTATTTCTTCAAGCGGGCATGTTTCGGGCCACTTAGTCGCTCGGTCGATCATAGTTAGACAATACCTATTGTTATCGGACGTAGGTAAGGGCCCGATAATGTCTATGTGCACGTGAAATAGACGATCAACCTTTTCAAACGTCGCTATCGGTGCATGTATATGTCGTTGAATCTTCGACCGCTGGCAAGGTATACAGGTTCGAGTCCAGTTTGATACATCCTTGTTCATAGATGGCCAGAAGTAACGCTTGACTACCATTTTTCTAGTGGCTCGTGTTCCCGGGTGGCTCAGGTCATGAAGTGCTTGGTAGGCCGTCTTCCTGAATTCTGGCGGTAAATAGGGTCGAGCCGTTCCCGTCGACGTCTCACATACAATAGGTATTGACGTGCCGGGCGTTATGATTTTTTTGAATTCATGCTTCTTGTTTTCCATAAGCGTTCGCAGTTCTTTGTCTTCTGTTTGTCGTTTTGATATTAAGCCATAATCAATCGGGGAAGGGCACTGTATTTCTTCCAGGCGGGACAGCGCGTCTGCGACGTCGTTTTTCTTCCCGGCGATGTGACGAATATCAGATGTGAATTGTCCGATGTATTCTAAGTATCGCGTTCGACGAGGTGTTTCATTCTTACTGTTTGATTTCAATGCGTACGTGAGAGGTTTATGGTCGGTGAAGATGATAAGATCGCCTCCTTCAAACATTCGTCGAAAATGTCGAACTGCCATGTATATTGAGAGCAGTTCGCGGTCGTAGGTACTGTATTTTTGTTGAGCTTCACTTAGTTTCTTTGAGAAAAATCCAAGCGGCTTCCATGCACCGTCGATTTTTTGTTGTAACACCGCTCCCGCGCATATTTCCGAGGCGTCGGTCATTAGTGCGAACGGCGCGTCGGCTGACGGATGAGTGAGCAGGACGGCGTTAGATATGTCTTGCTTACACGCTTCGAACGCTTTTAATGACTCTTCATGCCAATTGATTAACATACTTCCCGTTTGCGTTCGCTCCCGAACGGTCGTGTCTGCGGCCGCTCCCGAGTGTTCGTATTGCGCTGCCCTTGTTCCCTCCCCCGCACTCGTGCGGGTCAGGTGCCAAGTTAAGCTCTTTCGGAAAGTTTTCTCTTGTGGAGGCTGTGTGGTGTCGGGGCTAATTCATCTGCCCTTTTCAGGGCGGACCCGACTGCTGCCGGCCGAAGCATCGCTGGTCAGGTGGATACGTAACCGTGCCAACGAAGCCTGATCGTCCGCCGTTCACCGGCAATAGGTCCGGACTAGGTCGTTTTCTTTTCAGCGCAGTTTGTTTTCGTTAGACTTTCTTTCAGCTCAGCATTATGCCTCGTCACCTTGGGTGTACCGGGCTTGAATGCGATCATTGCAATCATATCTTTCTTGAAAAACAACGTTTTCAGGAATCCTGCGACACAGAATATGCAGCACACTGTGATAGGGTCGATAAATTCAATAAGTTGGTTCATGAATACAACCAGCTGGAAAAGGTAAAAAATAACCTTTCCACTCAAGTCAAGTCCTTGCGTAAAGAATCCAGTCAGTTTTCCAGGGAAAAAAGATCACTGGAAGTTCAACATGCCGCCGAGAAGGATACACTTCTCTCTGAGAAGGATGCCCTTCTCTCCGAGAAGGTTGCTTTTCTCTCCGAGAGGGATGCCCTTCTCGCTCAAATCGAGTCCTTGCGAGAGCAATGGTCCGCTCGTCCTCAGGTCGCCTCTTGTTCACAGGGGTTCCAAACCGATTCTCCGGCGTCTCCAGATCCCTCTGAGTCCGTCGATCCTTTTTCAGATTACATGTCGGTAGACTCCACCGCATGCAAACGGAAAACTACCCCGCCGGGTAGTGATTCCGACTCCGCTCCCTTAGTTCCAGAATCTCCCGCTCCGTTCACCGAGGTTCGCAAAAAGTCCAAGTCTAAGAAGAAGAAGCAAGATGCTTCTTCGACTTCATCTCCATCCGTTTCAGCTGCTCCAGCCGCTGTTCCTGCTCCGCAAAATGTCGCACCGGCGTCTGCTCCTGCGCCTTTTGTTCCAGCGATCCCGGCGTCACAGCCTGCGTCGCAATCAGATTCGGCTCCGCCGAAAGTCAAGTCTCCGCCCCCCGTCTTCCTACGGGACAAGAGCCGCTGGACCGAGGTCTCAGCTCTCTGCGGAACGCACTCCCCGAAGATCCAGTATAGCAAGGCATCCAATGTGGGTGACTCTATTAAGGTCGTTGTCTGCTCAATTTCTGATTTCAGGAATTTCACTCGGCTTCTTGCTGACAAGAAGCTCGAGTACCACACTTACGCCCTCCCTGAGGAGCGTAAGATTCGTGCCGTCCTCAGGAACGTGCCGTTCGAGCTTTCGAACGAGCAAATCCAAGAGGACTTGTCTTCTCAAGGCTTCCCCGTCGAATCTGTGCACAAAATGCACAGCCGCCGAGGCAAGCAGTTCCCACTTGCGCTAGTAATCCTAGCGAAGAGCCCGCAAGGGCAGTCCATTTTCAGAGGCAAGCTCACCGTGTGCGGTCTCTCCAACATCCGAGTCGAAGCTCCACACAAGCGTGGTTTCCCAGGTCAGTGCCACCGCTGCCAATTGTATGGTCATGCGGCGGCAAATTGTCATGCTTCCCCTAGGTGCGTCAAGTGCCTAGAACCGCATGGGACTAAGGAGTGCTCTCGCACTCCCGAATCGCCCACCGCTCCGTCCTGCGTCTTGTGCGGCCAGTCCGGCCACACAGCAAACTTTCGCGGCTGCCCCAAGGCACCGCGTGCTGCCAGGGCTACCGTGAAGCCCATCGAGAACTGGAGAGAGCGACCGCAGCTTAGCTCGGACGCCCCTCCAGTCAGTTCAAAGGCCCCCAAGGCCTTCACCTCTTTCGTTTCAGGTCAGCGCAGTCGGGATGCGACTCAATCGCAACCGGCCGCCAAATCGGCTTCCCAGTGCCAGAACGCAAAAGGTTCTCAAGACCGCATGGCGTTCTGGATCCAGCTCGCTCCCATCGACGAGATCCTGGCTTTCGGCGCCGCTCTCGACGCCAGCCCAGAGGGTTTCAACGGTGCTCTTCCGGTCCTAACCAAGTTCGCTCCCCTTATCAGGAAACTCCAGCAAGCTCAACGTTTCTAAACGTAGTCCTTCTTTCCAGCATTCCTATCTCAGAGTGAGTCTGATCACTCTAGATAATATCTTAGTTTCAGCTTTGTCATTTCTGCTAATCTTAGCTTTGTTTTTCTTACTTTCAGTTCCTTTTGGTGGCAGCCGTCTGGATGCCGCTCACTACGCAGCCTCTCGCTCCAATTGGCTGTCGTTCCGACGATGACTAAAGACCTTAATCAAGGTGAGTCAAAAGGGGGATGTTTAGTGGGTATGCTCAGCCTATCTGAGAGAGTCTCCACACTGTCTGGGCATTCTATTTGCCATTAGCCACTTATGGTTAACAGCTTATAGAATGCCCATTCGTCCGTAATAGGATTCATCCTCCTCCCGCTAAAGCTAGCTTTACTGGTTAAAGCTAGTTTTAGGGGGTGCCAACAATTTTTCTGTGGCGGAAAAACAAAAAAAAAAAAAAAAAAATTGATTAAGGTTTTATCGTTCTTTCTTGAGTTATGTAAATATTCGTTCAATGTGTGTTGATGCTGCGCTGCGTTGGGAATGTTTTCACGGTAAAAGTTAATCATTCCCAGAAATCTTCTTAATTCTTGTACTGTTCTTGGTAGTGGGTATTTAGTGATTGCTTGGATCTTGTCTGCTATAGGTTTGATTCCCTTTGAAGATACGTGATAACCCAAAAACTCTATGTTTTCTTGGCCGAAAATGCACTTGGCGGTATTAATTTGTAAACCACTTTTATGTAGTCGTTTGAAAACTTCTTCTAGTAGTTTTTTATGAGAGGTTTCATCTTCTGAAGCGCATAGCAGATCATCGACGAAAATAAAAATAGGCAGTCCCCGCATGACGTTATCGATGTGTCTTTGAAACGTTTGACCGCTATTTCGTAACCCGAAACACATTCGAGTAAATTCATATAATCCGAATGGCGTAATGACTGCCGTCTTCTTAATATCTTCTTCACGGATTTTCAATTGAAAATAGGCCTTTTGCAGGTCGATTTTCGAGAATATCTTCTTCCCTTTTAGGTTCAGAGTAAAATCGTGAAGTCTTGGTATAGGGTAGCGATCAGGAATCGTGATAGCGTTTAGTTTTCGGTAATCTCCGCAGGGTCGATAGTTGCCATCTTTCTTAGCTACTAGGTGAAGCGGGCTTGCCCAGGAGCTGCTGGAAGGTCGACATATACCTTGCTCCATCATTTGATGGAACTCTTCTTTAGCAATGTTGTATTTGTGCGGTGGCAGTGGTCTTGCTCTGCAGAATACCGGCGGGCCTTTGGTTTCTATGTGATGTTCGACTTCGCTATTGCAGGAAATGTTCAAACTAGGCCTGGTAATCTCGGGGTACTTCTTTAGTAGATCGTGGTATGGTTTGCTGTCATCTATTGTTCTCACGCTGATTTGTGATGTTGGTATTATTGAGCCTTTTGTGGATAAGTTCGTTTCTTGATCGATCAATTTCCTTCCGTGTAAATCGACTGCGATGTTGTAATATTGAAGGAAGTCGGCACCCAATATTGGTCTTGATACATTTGCGATCACGAATTTCCATCTGTAGCGTCGGCGGAGTCCGAGGTCAAGCACTAGTGCCTTCTCGCCGTGTACGGATATTGATGAACCGTTTGCGGCATATAAGTAATTGTTCGGCGTTATCGTCAACTTTTCTTTTGAGCTTGCAGGGAGTACGGAGATGTTTGCACCGGTATCTACTAAAAATTTCAGTGCTGAAGACTTATCTTGAATAAATAGACGGTGGTGCGATATTTCAGTGACTCTAGCACCCGTCGTTGCTTGAGTCGAAGCTAGTTTAACGAGTCTTCCCTGTTGTTACTTTTCTTGAACTCACAGGGGTACTGGCAGCGATAGGCGTCTTTACCGAATTTTCTATGAAAATAACATATAGGGTTTTTCTCTACGCGACTTCTTGACCTTGAATGCGAACGATTTCGTTTAAAGCTGTGTTTTCTGAATGACCTGCCGTGACGTACTTGATTAATTTTCAAAGAAGCAATTTCTTTAGATAAGGCATCGATCCTTTCGATTAAATCTTCATTTGTTGAAGGTTTTGACGTGGAACAGGAACATACCGAGCTGGTTTCTTGCGTTTGTTCAGTCATTTTATCTGCCATGGTCGCGAGTACGTCGAGCTTCGTTTCCGTGCTTATGGCAAGCACGGCGCGGACGGACGCAGGTAGGTGTCCCGTCCACATAAACTTCAACGTGTTGTCGGGGATTTTGTCTAGAGCGAGGTCACGCATTCTTCTGAGTAGCTGGGAGGGCTTCTGGTTACCCAGTTCCATCTCGCCTAGTAGCTTTTGTAGTTGTCTAGACTCGGATTCTTCGTATACAGATAACAAACGCGCCTTCAGGGATCCGTATTTGTTGGTTTCGGGCGGCGCTAATATAATATCTCCTACTTGTTCTATGTCGGCCAGTTCAAGTTGAGCTACGACGAAATGGTATTTTGCTTCGTCTCCCAGTTTCTGGTTTGCGAGGATAGACTCCAGTTGCGCGAACCATAGTCTTGGTTTCTGTCGCCAAAAGGGTGGGACTCGAGATTTCAACGTAATTTGAGACATTTCTTCCTCGCCGGCCGAGCCAGGTTTGCTGTTTTCTTGTGTGTTCATTTTCACTGCCGAGGGAAAGTTGATCTGGGCTGCACCAATACTCAGCGACCGTAGTTTGCCTCTTGAATTCCAGTCCGGGGGATTCCGCTGGTGGAAAGCCGGGTGGAATGCGCTTGGCCACTGAGATTGATTTTGCAGGCGTCGTTAGTTGCTCCAGATCACGTCGGGGTCACCACTGTAGGAGTATCTTTGCGAGGAGTGTTGATTAAAACAGCGTTTGGCAAGCGAATGGTTTATTGAATTAATAATGCCCTATTTATATAAAAATCTTAAATACTAAACGACAGAGATATGGCTTCGAGAAAGAGATAGCAATATAGTCATTTCGTATAAATACAGGCGACATATAAATACT